>UESW01003838.1:1271747-1493609 GCA_900491605.1 Calamus simplicifolius | reverse complement strand
AATTACTGATAATATACCAAACGCAACCTAAATGTCGCCATCACATTTTCTGGTTTCAACACTTCCCATGGTATCTTATAAGCATAGCTGGCGATGCTTATAAGTGTCGCCATCGCAGGTTTCAACACTTCCCATGGTATCTTATAAGCATCGCCGTCGCATTTTGAAACCATTTAACGGTCGCCATCATATTTTGTATTTGCAAACCTCTCCACTCACCACTACGTCCTCGTTTACGTCTGGAGAAGTCCTCCGATGGCAAGCGTCTTAGATCCATGGCGAAGGGATGAGTTTGATGCCGTGAAAGGCCATGGCATGCAGGCTTTAGAAGGTAGCGGTGGAGGAACCCGTGGAGTAAATCCCAATATCCATGCCCATTAAGCTGGGCTTCGGCATGATTTCAGCCATTTTAGAGCGCTGGTGCGTGATGAAGCAGGTGGACTCTCGAGCGAGATAAGCGCTTCAAATGATTTGGGGATCGTGTTCCTGATCGTGTTCCCCCTAATGAAGATCCTAGCGTAGTAGGGGAGGGATTTTTGTTTTAGATTGACAATAGAGAGCTTCACTGCCTCTGCTCATCGCCCATCCCAGAAAAATATAGAAGCGAACTTTTAAAAGTTTGAATGGAGAAAAGACATCACAACCTTCTTTCACCAGTTCTTCAGATAATTGGCAAGATTTCAGGCCAACATCGCAATTTTTTTTTTTGTTTTAAATAACGGGCGTTGGGATCTGAATCTCTTGATGAAGCAGGGACTTAAGGTTTCCGAAACAGGGGAGGGGAACTTCCAGAGTTCTTTCTGCATGATTGAAGGCTAGGCGTTTGTTGCACTCCCTATCAAATGATCGCAGGATTCCAGTTTTCTGGCAATGCGGCGTTTTCCAGCGAGTTCTTTCCTACTCTCCGGCGAACTCTGACATCGCACCTGCGGTTCCACTGGTAGATCAGGCCGTCGTCTTCCTCTCCTCGTCGGACTCCAGCGAAAAAGGCTCGTAAGCCCTCACATTTTGAGAATGCTATGTGATGTGGCTGATATAGCCAGAAGGGTAATTTTGATAAAACTAAATATTAGTGCGCCTCGGCATCTTCAAGACCTCCGAGTCGGTCCCGATCATTCCTGGTCAGCCCCTCTCGGCCCCGGCGTCTCCAAGCCAACCGAGTCGGCCCCGACCATTCCTCCTCAACCCCTCTCGGCCCCGGCATCTCCAAGCCCATCGAGTCGGCCCCGACCATTCTGGTCGGCCCCTCTCGGCCTGGCGTCTCCAAGCCCGTCGAGTCAGCCCCGACCATTTCTGGTCGGCCCTTCTCGGCCCCGGCGTCTCCAAGCCCGCCGAGTCGGCCCCGACCATTCCTGGTCGGCCCCTCTCGGCCCCAGCGTCTCCAAGCCCGCCCGAGTCGGCCCCCGACCATTCCTGGTTGGCCCCTCTCCCGGGCGTCTCAAAGCCCGCCGAGTAGGCCCCGACCATTCCTGGTCAGCCCTTCTCGGCCACCGGCGTCTCCAAGCCCGCCGAGTCGGCCCGACCATTCCTGGTCGGCCCCTCTCGGCGCCGGCGTTCCATGCCCGCCGAGTCGGCCCCGACCATTCCTAGTCGGCCCTTCTCGGCCCCGGCATCTCCAGCCCGCCGAGTCGGCCCCAACCATTCCTGGTTGGCCCTCTCGCCCCGACGTCTCCAAGCCGCCTAGTCGGCCCGACCATTCCTGGTCGGCCCTTCTCGGCCCCGCATCTCCAAACCCACCGAGTTGGCCCCGACCATTCCTGGACGGCCCTCTCGGCCCCGGCATCTCCAAGCCCACTGAGTCGGCTCCGATCATTCCTGGTCGGCCCCTCTCGGCCCTGGCGTCTCCAAACCCACCGAGTCGGCTCCGACCATTCCTGGTCGGCCCTTCTCGGCCCCGGTTCTTCAAGCCCGCCGAGTCGGCCCTGACCATTCTTGGTCGGCCCCTCTCGGCCCCGGCGTCTCCAAGACCGAGTCGGCCTCGACCATTCCTGGTCGGCCCCTCTCGGCCCCGGCGTCTCCAAGCCCACAGAGCCGGCCCCGACCATTCTTGGTCAGCCCCACCCCGGCACATCCTAGTCGGCGAGGCTGGCCCCGGCCACCCCTGACCGACCCAGATAAGCCTCGGCTCCCTCGGGAGAGTCGAGACTTCCCGGTTTCCTCCAAATCTTCCCCAACACGGCCCTGGTAGCTCGGGACGCTACCTCTCTGACCTGCGCCGCCTGACAACAGCAGATCCAACTACCCACTGGCCACGCTGCTGATGGGACTGGACCCAACTACCCAATAGCCCCACTGGCTAATGGGACTTAGCCCACCAACCGTTGTTTTCTTCCTTTCCGATGGGACAGGACCCACCAACCAGCGCAGATTCATGCAACTCCCAAGAACTCCACAGATATTCCTTCTTCACGGAATCCCATGTGATCATGCCAGGGTCAACCCCTATAAAAAGGTGAATCCACTCAATAATCAGGTATGCGCGAACCCCAAAAAAATCGCTATCATAAGGCCTAGAGAGGAATCCCTCCTCCCCGGCAACACCTTTTTCATCTAAAAAGAGCTCATTCGAGCTCCTCTTCTGTTGTGACCTCAATTGCTAACTTGGGCATCGGAGGGTCCCATCGGAGAATCCTCTCCGGTCCTGGGACTTCTTTGCAGGCAACCTGGTGAAGCAAAGGTTCGAGAATCAGTCCGTTCTCGACGTTCAGGACCAGTGATTGGGCGTCATCAGATTGGCGCGCCAGAACGAGGGGCATTGGTGTAGGACGCAGCAAATATCTTAGGGCCTCCCTGTGCTACATCTCGACAAACTCTACTCCTCCCTCTCTTCTCTCCTTGAAGCCATGGTGTAATACGAGCTCAGGACGCTTCCATCAGCTGTCCAGCGGGGCTTCCCCTGCCAGTTAGGCAGTAGGAGGCCAACCCCCTGCTACCGATCCTCCAGTCACCTGCCCACCACCAAAAGCAGCCGTCCAAATAGTGGAGCAACTGGTGACCCTCTCCCAGCAAGTCCAAACCTCACTACTATGGTCCATGGGCTCCAGCAGTAGCAGTCCGTGGCCACCTAGCACCAAACCACTCCCCCGCCAGTCAGCAGTCGGCGAGGGGAGGTTCTCCACGATGGGAGGCCGGTCGGCGGGAGGCCGGTCGTCGCCCAGCTTCCCCTAGGAAGCCTCGCTGCGAGCCCTCCAAGCAGCCACGGTCCCCTGATCGTGGCCCAGCAAATTCCCTCCTGGGTTGCGTCATCAAGAGGAGCCAAAGCAGAAGTCCCGACTCCCGTCTCCTTCTCCGTCTTCTTCTTCTTCGTCTTCCTCCTCTGAGCCATCTCAGAGGGCCCCAACAATCAGCCGACAGGCGGAGGAACCTGGTGGAGTACAACAGGCGGCTGGACGAGCTCGCCAGGAAAATCAATCATCAGCCGAAGGAAGAGTTCGACACCCCTCCTCCTTACACCCGCCGGATATTAGAGGAGCCTGTCCCCTCCAGATTTCGCTTCCCCCAGGTGGACCCGTATGATAGTACGACAGATCCTCTCGACCATCTCGAGAGTTATAAAGCAATGATGCAGGTCCAAGGCGCTTCAGATGCCCTTCTCTACAAGGCCTTTCCCGCCACTTTGCGGAAGGCCGCTCGTGCGTGGCACTCGCGCTTGTCCCCTCACAGCATCGACTCCTTCCGAGAACTAGAGAAGACCTTCCTAGCACATTTCGACGCCTACCGACGAATTCCAAGGGTAGTGGACAGCCTCTTCTCCGTGCGCCAGAAGTCCCGACTCCCGTCTCCTTCTCTGTCTTCTTCTTCTTCGTCTTCCTCCTCTGAGCCATCTCAGAGGGCCCCAACAATCAGCCGATAGGCGGAGGAACACCTGGTGGAGTACAACAGGCGGCTGGACGAGCTCGCCAGGAAAATCAATCATCAGCCGAAGAAAGAGTTCGACACCCCTCCTCCTTACACCCGCCGGATATTAGAGGAGCCTGTCCCCTCCAGATTTCGCTTCCCCCAGGTGGACCCGTATGATAGTACGACAGATCCTCTCGACCATCTCGAGAGTTATAAAGCAATGATGCAGGTCCAAGGCGCTTCAGATGCCCTTCTCTACAAGGCCTTTCCCGCCACTTTGCGGAAGGCCGCTCGTGCGTGGCACTCGCGCTTGTCCCCTCACAGCATCGACTCCTTCCGAGAACTAGAGAAGACCTTCCTAGCACATTTCGACGCCTACCGACGAATTCCAAGGGTAGTGGACAGCCTCTTCTCCGTGCGCTAGAAGTCCCGACTCCCGTCTCCTTCTCCGTCTTCTTCTTCTTCGTCTTCCTCCTCTGAGCCATCTCAGAGGGCCCCAACAATCAGCCGACAGGCGGAGGAACACCTGATGGAGTACAACAGGCGGCTGGACGAGCTCGCCAGGAAAATCAATCATCAGCCGAAGGAAGAGTTCGACACCCCTCCTCCTTACACCCGCCGGATATTAGAGGAGCCTGTCCCCTCTAGATTTTGCTTCCCCCAGGTGGACCCGTATGATAGTACGACAGATCCTCTCGACCATCTCGAGAGTTATAAAGCAATGATGCAGGTCCAAGGCGCTTCAGATGCCCTTCTCTACAAGGCCTTTCCCGCCACTTTGCGGAAGGCCGCTCGTGCGTGGCACTCGCGCTTGTCCCCTCACAGCATCGACTCCTTCCGAGAACTACAGAAGACCTTCCTAGCACATTTCGACGCCTACCGATGAATTCCAAGGGTAGTGGATAGCCTCTTCTCCGTGCGCCAGAAGGAGGGAGAGTCGCTGCGGGACTTTGTGTCCCGGTTCAAGGCTGCCGCCCTCGAGGT
The DNA here is from genome assembly GCA_900491605.1 of Calamus simplicifolius. Lineage (NCBI taxonomy): Eukaryota > Viridiplantae > Streptophyta > Magnoliopsida > Arecales > Arecaceae > Calamus > Calamus simplicifolius. The sequence goes on along the minus strand of UESW01003838.1, from coordinate 1,488,785 downwards.
CTACCATCTCGATGATGCGGTAGCAACGTTGGCGTTGAAGTGGGGACTCCTCCTATCCCGCTTTACCTTTTCTTTGGATAAGAAGCCCCCGAGCTCTTATTCGGACCTCCTCCTCTGGGCTCAAAAGTACATCCGGGCGGATGAAGCCGACTTCACCCGCCGAGAATCTTCAAGGAGCTCTAGCCACAAGCCCGCTCGCCCTGAGCCAAGCGGGCCCCCTCGACACCGGCGAGCTGACCCGCCTCGTCGATCCGACAACAGGCATAGAAGCCCTATCCTCGATGAGAGCAAGCTAACACCTCTTCTCCCCTCGATCTCACATTCTGATGGAGATCGAAGGTGAGCCTTACCTCCAACACCCTCCTCCCATGAAGAAAGGTCCTCCCCACGACAAAAGCTGCTACTGCCGATTCCACTGGGACAATGGCCATGACACTGACAGCTGCTACAGCTTGAAGCAGGCCATCGAGGAGCTCATTTAGCGGGGCTACCTCGACAAGTATGTTCAGAAGGCGCAGCAGCCGCTACCAACCCTCATGGGGCCTCCCCTGTTTAGGCCCCGGTCGACAACGCCCCCATAGAGCGGACGATCGGAATGGTGTCCTGGGGGTCAGCCTCTGCATCTAAGCGGCCGAGGTGGGAGGAGGCGCCGAGTAATGTAATTCCTGGGGGGATCTACTGTCATAGAAAATGTAAACAATGAAGGCATCGTCGTCTCTATGACGATCGCCAAGCACCCTGTAAAGAAGATATTAGTTGATAGTGGTAGCTCAGCTGACATCCTTACCTACGACACTTTTGTTCGGATGGGATTATCTTTGGACTCCCTTCAGCCTGTGGTGACCCCTTTGGTCAGTTTTACTGGGGACTCCGTAAGGGTTGAAGGTGAAATACCTTTGCCTGTGATAACTGGAACGCCGCCATGCCAAAGCACAGTGATCATGAAATTCCTGGTTGTGAGGGTTCCCTTGGCGTACAATGCCATTCTCGGGCATCTAGGTTTGAACCTTTTGGATGCAGTTATCTCCACCCGGCATTTACTGGTGCAGTTCCCCACTAGTGAAGGAGTCGGAGAGATGCGCAGTGAGGTCAGCCCAGTCCTGCCCTGTTATCACGCGGCATCAAGTCCTCTGAAATCTGAACCAACTTTTGAAGCATCCGACCCCAGAGACTAACAAGGAAGGGGAACCAGCTGAACACCTTTTAACATTCCCTCTTGGAGATGACCCGGCAAGGACCGTCCGTGTCGGCGGACTCCTTCCCCCAGAAGACCGGGAGCATCTCTTAGCCTTTTTACGGGCTAATTCAGACGTTTTTGCTTGGTCAGCATCTGATATGCCCGGCAACCCTCCGGAAGTGATCACCCACAAGCTCAACATTGACCCGCGGCACCGTCCAATCTGCCAAAAGAAGAGAAGCTTTGCTCCTGATCGACCAAAGGCTATTGACGAGGAAGTCAACAAGCTACTCAGTGCCGGCCACATCCGGGAGGCACACTACCCTAGTTGGATGGCTAATGTGGTCATGGTGCGTAAGGCAAATGGGAGCTGAAGGATTTGCATAAACTTCACCGACCTCAACAAGGCGTGTCCAAAAGATAGCTTTCCCCTGCCGAGAATTGATCAGTTGGTGGATTCCACCTCCGGGCACGAACTCCTCAGCTTCATGGATGCCTTCTCAGGATATAATCAGATAAGGATGGACCCCAGCGACAAAGAACACACCTCCTTTGTGACGAAAAAAGGTATTTATTGCTACAAAGTGATGCCTTTTGGCCTCAAGAACGCAAGGGCAACTTACCAAAGATTGATGAATAGAGTGTTCCAGGACCAGCTAGGCCGGAATATGGAAGTCTATATAGACGACATGCTGACAAAGAGCACCCGTGCCTCTGATCACATCTCTAACTTAGAGCAGACCTTCAACAACCTCCGTCGCTTCCAAGTTAAGCTGAACCCCAAGAAGTATGCTTTTGGGGTCACGGTAGGTAAGTTCCTGGGTTTCATGGTGACCCAGCAGGGGATCGAGGCGAACTCAGAGAAGATCAACGCCATACTCGACATGAGGCCACCATCCAGCAAGAGGGACGTGCAGTGATTAACCGGGAGGATAGCGGCTCTAAGTCGTTTCCTCTCCAAATTGGCCGAGAGATGCTTGCCTTTCTTCAAGGCCTTGCGGAAGATAAATAGCTTCGAGTGGACAGACGATTGCCAGAGAGCCTTCGGTGGATTGAAGGCATTTCTATCCTCTCCACCGCTCCTATCCAAGCCAAGAGACGAGGAAAGTCTTTTCCTCTACATAGCCGCTTCTTCGGAAGCCGTTAGTTCAGTTTTAGTGCATCTCGACGCTGATGGAACTCAAAGGCCTGTCAATTATGTGAGCAAGGTCCTCCATGACGCAGAAGTCAGGTACTCCAAAACAGAGAAGGTTATCTTCGCCCTGATAGTCTCTGCTCGGCGTCTCCGCCCATATTTTTAAGCCCATCCTATTGTGGTGCTACGGATCAGCCCCTGTGAGCCATCCTGGCTCGTCCAGATACCTCAGGCCGACTCGCCAAGTGGGCCATCAAGCTGGGAGAGTTCGACCTTTCTTCCAGGCTCGATCGGCTCTGAAGTCCCAAGTTTTGGCTGACTTCCTAGTTGAATGCACTTGGGCAGAGGATATGACTGAGGAGGTTACCAAGGAACAGCGTGAGCCCGAACCAGGCGAAGATGGAGAAACTTGGATCCTTCATGTGGACGGCGCATCAAACTCTCAAGGGAGCGGCGCCGGCCTCATTCTTGCCGAACCAGGTGGAGAGAGGACAGAATGCACCCTACAGTTTCTATTCAAAGCCACCAACAATCAAGCTGAGTACGAGGCCCTACTGGCCGGTTTAAGGCTAGCCCAGGAGTTTGGAATAAGGCATCTCAGAGCTTTCACGGACTCGCAACTCATCTCCGGGCAAATCAATGGGGAGTACGAGGCGCGTGACCCCATTATGACTCAGTACTTGGGCAAGGTTCGGCTCTTGACCTCCCTGCTAGCTTATTTCAATATCAGTTATATTCCACGGAGTGAAAATGCCAAGGCCGACATCCTTTCTCGTCTGGCCACCTCTGCCGACGGTATGGCAAGGGATGCTTACATTGAATATTTGGAAAGACCCAGTATAGAGGATAGCGAGGAAATCCTCCCACTCACCCAATAGCCCACATGGATGGATGCCTACGTTCGTTATCTCACTGATGGCACACTCCCTGATGACCGCAAAGAAGCCAGGCTGCTCAAGTGGAGAGCCTCCAAATTCATCCTCCTCGATGGGCATCTATACAGAAGGTCATTCTCCTATCCCCTACTCAAGTGTGTGGGACCTGCCGACGCCGACTACATCCTTAGAGAAATCCACGAGGGCATTTGTGGAAACCATCTGGGAGGCAGATCCTTAGCCCAAAAGGCCCTCCGTCAGGGATACTTCTGGCTCACTATGAGGGAGGATGCGGCTAAATTAGTTTAGAAATGCGATGGTTGCCAGTGCCATGCACACATCCAATATCAACCGTCTATCCCGCTGAACCCACTCTCGGCCCCATGGCCTTTCGCTCAGTGGGGAATGGACATTCTCGGGCCATTCCCCCCAGCTTTCGGGCAACAGAGGTTCTTGCTAGTCGCCATTGACTACTTCACCAAATGGGCCGAGGTCGAGGTGCTAGCTAAGATCACTAAAAGCAAAGTCAAAGCTTTCTTTTGGAAGTCAATCATATGCCATTTTGGCCTACCTCACACCCTCGTTATGGACAACGGCCGCCAATTCAACAACGAAGCATTTAAAGTCTTCTATGACGAGCTAGGCATTCATCACCAATTCACCTCTGTCGGCCACCCCCAAACCAACGGGGAGGCTGAGGTTATGAACCGCACCATCCTTAGAGGACTCAGAACCCGGTTAGACGGGTCTAAAGGTCGACGTGTGGAGGAGCTCCCCAGCATGATATGGGCCTATCACACGACCCCCAGAACCCCGACGGGCAAGACTCCCTTCAGTCTTCCCTTTGGATCCGAAGCCATCATTCCTGTTGAGATCGGATTACCCAGTCCACGCGTGGAGTCCTTCAGCGAGGAAAACAACTCCGCGCTGATTCGGGCTAATTTGGATTTCATCGATGAGGCGCATGATTGGGCGAGGCTGCGCATGACGACTTTTCGTCAACGAGCGGCCAGGCACTACAATGCTCAAGTTCGTCTTAAGGTTTTTCACTGCGGAGACTTGGTTTTGAGAAAAGCTGAGGTTTCAAAACCTACAGAAGGGGGCAAACTATCCCCCAACTGGGAGGGTCCTTATCGCATCGCTGAGATACTCCACCGGGGGGCATACAAACTAGAAGAGCTCGACAGACAACCCATTCCACGTACCTAGAATGCGGACAACCTTCACCAATATTATCAATGATGTATTCCCCTAGGGTGTAAGTAATAAAGAAGGTCCCTTCTGACGCAACAGCCTACTCTCCCTTGCATCCAAGGACCAAGTCTCTCAAAAGGAGCTCGCCGGCATCGTGGCTAACGGGACACCACTCGGCCCCGGCACGGCGGTGCCCCCGAGTCGATTAAGACCCTAGCAGCTTCGTACCTGATCGAGTCACCCTTCAGGCGGCACACAAACCCCTAAAGCGGTTCAAAAGGAGCTCGCTGGCATCGCGGCTAACGGAATACCACTCGGCCCCGGCACGGCGGTGCCCTCGAGTCGGTTAAGACCCTAGCAGCTTCGTACCCGATTGAGTTGCCCTTCAGGTGGCACACAAACCCCTAAAGCGGTTCAAAAGGAGCTCGCCGGCATTGCGGCTAATGGGACACCACTCGGCCCCGGCACGGTGGTGCCCCCGAGTCGGTTAAAACCCTAGCAGCTCCATACCCGATCAAGTCGCCCTTCAGACGGCACACAAACACCTGAAGCGGTTCAAAAGGAGCTCGCCGGCATCGCGGCTAACGGGACACCACTCAGCCCCGGCATGGCGTGCCCCCGAGTCGGTTAAGACCCTAGCAGCTTCGTACCCGGTCGAGTTGCCCTTCAGGCGGCACACAAACCCCTGAAGTGGTTGAAAAGGAGCTCGCTGGTATCGCGGCAACGGGACACCACTCGGCCTCGGCACGGCGATGCCCCCGAGTCGGTTAAGACCCTAGTAGCTCCGTACCCGATCGAGTCACCCTTTAGGTGGCACACAAACCCCTGAAGTGGTTCAAAAGGAACTCGCCGGTATCGCGGCTAACGGGACACCATTCAGCCCCGGCACAGCGGTGCCCCCTAGTTGGTTAAGACCCTAGCATCTCCATACCCAGTCGAGTTACCCTTCAGGTGGCACACAAACCCCTGAAGCGATTCAAAAGAAGCTTGCCGGCATCGCGGCTAACGGGACACAACTCGGCCCCGGCACGATGGTGCCCCCGAGTTGGTTAAGACCCTAGCAGCTCCATACCTGATCAAGTCGCCCTTCAGGCAGCACACAAACCCCTGAAGCGGTTCAAAAGGAGCTCGCCGGCATCGCGGCTAACGGGACACCGCTCGGCCTCGGCACGGCGGTGCCCTCGAGTCGGTTAAGACCCTAGCAGCTCCGTACCCGGTCGACTCACCCTTCAGGCAGCATACAAACCCCTGAAGCAGTTCAAAAGGAGCTCACTAGCATCGCGGCTAACGGGACACCACTCGGCCCCGATGCGGCGGTGCCCCCCGAGTCGGTTAAGACCCTAACAGCTCCATACTCGGTCGAGTTGCCCTTCAGGCAGTACACAAACCCATGAAGCAGTTCAAAAGGAGCTCGCTAGTGTTGCGATTAACGGCACACCACTTGGCCCCGGCACGGCGGTGCCTCCGAGTCGGTTAAGACCCTAACAGCCCCGTACCCGATCGAGTCGCCCTTCAGGTGACACGTAAACCCCTCCCAGCACGGTGGTGCTTCTCCTAATAGCTCCATATGCGCTCGGGTCACCCCTCGCATGGGACCCAGACCATGAAAATAGCTCCGAAAGGCTTCACGTGGCCCTCACAGACTCCGAGTCCGTCAGCTCGGTCACAGCCTTTCCTGATCAACCCTGACCGTCCCAGGCATCTTCAACACTGACCGAGTCGGTGTAGGTCTCCCCTGCTCAACTCCACTCACCCTCGGCGCCCTCACGATGGCAGAATCAGCCCCAACCATCTCTGGTAAATCCAAACGCCTCCAAAATTAGGCTTGGCATCGAGTTGCCCGGGGATCTTTCCAAGCCTTTGGAAGATTCATACGTAAATGAGCCTACTTGCAAACAGCCTACAATAGCACAAAACATCTTAAGTGACCGTTCATATGGCCAGCCTACATCCTAGAAACGCATTCAAATATTGGCTAAGTTCGGAGTTGCAGAACATTTCAAAAGATACTATATTCGGCTACGACATCGTCAGCATATACGATTTGGCCACAAGAAGTAAAGCACAGTAAGGCATTTTTCTTAGAAGAAGAAAGACCGGATGGATCAAAACACAAAGAAATTGGGGGAAAAAGTCTTTTTCATTAACTATTGAAGAGAGGTACAAAATTGGGCCCGAGGCCGGTTATACACAATAAAGCAAAGAAAAATAACTCAAGGCTCGCCGGGGCCGGGCTTCTCTTCATCCTTTTTCTCCATGGGCTCCTCATCAGACCCCCCAGGTCGGATGTCTTCAAGTTAAGCAATATCGATCATAAGGGCTGCGGAAACTTTGACCTTGCACATCTCGAAGCCCTGAACATAAGCATCGAGGCTGGCCTCGATGACTTCCTGCTTGAACTCCAGCGAGGCCTTATAATTGGAGACGGCCTGCCCCGCCTCGGCTTCGGCCCGCTGTGCTCTGGCCTCAGCCTCCCAGGCCTTGCTCTCGGCCTCTTCGGCACGGGTGCTAGCCTCATCAGCACAGGCCACCGCCCCAGCCTTCTCCGAGCCCGCCTCCACTGCCGCCTTCTCCGCGGCGGCCGCCCTCTCTGCCGCAATTCGAATCTCCTCCTCGGCGCGTTGAAGCCGCCGAGTCAACTCCTCGTTCTGTGCCGCGGCAACCTTCAATCTCTCTGAGGCCAACTCCATTTTGGCCTCGGCTACGGAGGCCCAGCCGCTCTCGGCTTAAGCCCAACTCTCCATCTCCCTCAGGCGATCAGCCCAGCTCTCCTCATGGGCCGAGGTTTCTTGATGAAGGCGAGCAAGGCTTTCAGCCTACGCCATGCTCTCCTTCTTATATCTATCGGCCCGCGCCAAGGCCTTGGTCATTGTGTTGGAAGAATGAGCCAGCGCCTCGTGGAGGCCCAATGCTCCATTGGCCATCTGTAGCAGAGGAAGCATGTCAGATACGAGAAGAAGAAGAAATATGAGAAAAATGAGAAGTATTAAAAATTTACCTAGACAACATAGACCATGACCATATCTAGGAGTGTGGAGTGACTCATTCCCCGTGTCTCCTCTTCAAACTCGGCAGTTCGGACTCCCGACAGGAGGCGGAAGGCCTGCGCGGCATCCGCCATTGTGCCGAACGTGGGAACTAGCCTCATCTGCCCCACCTGTGGGCCTTCGGCTTGGGGGCAGGCCGGGCGCTGGGCCGATTGGTGGGATGAGCTCCCTGGCTCACCCCTTTGCTTCTCAGTCGCCTCCGCCCCGTTCTGGGCCTCCCTGGCGACCCGCTCCCCCTCGCTAGTAGTTGGGGGAGCACCTTCTCTCTTTGGCTCTACAGCAGCCGAAGGACCGACAGCAACAGTAACCCGCCCTGCCTCGGGCAGATCGACGGCAGCAGGAGCTTCCTCCTCTCCATCCAAAACTACCATCGTCGTTTCGGTGGTGGTCGGGATCTCCCCTTCTTCGATTTCGGCCCTCGCTGGCTTTCGGGCCGCTCCTACAACCGGCTTCTTCTCAGTCGGCTCCCCCGCGGGCGTTGGGGTTATGGGGGCTGCGGCCGGCCTGGCCGGCTCCCTTCCCCGGAGTTTCTTCACCGGCCTGGACAACTCTTCGGTCGCCTGCCTCTTCTGCCTTAGAATGGCCTCGAAATCGCTGGCGGAAACCTTCATTGCTGCACAGAAAAGAATAATGAGCATCAGTGGCAGCATACAGTAAATCGAAGGACGGACAGAAGGATTCAGGCGCCAAGCTCACTAGTCGCCGGGGCTAACTCGGCTTCTACCAGGTTCTCCTCGGATAGGAGTTCCTTGTAGCCGGGGATTTGACAGTTGGACAGTTGGGTGAATAATTCCTTATCCCTATCCCTTACGGTGGAATCTTCGTTGGAGCTAGTATCGGGCTCCCTCCAAGCAACCCTGACCCCCTCGACGTGGGCAAAAAGAAATCTAGGTTTCCACCCCCTAATTTTGGATGGGAGGCCTAAGGGGAAAGCTCTACCCGGTCTGGCAGTAAATGCCCACCAGGCACCCTCACCTTGACGGCGGAGCTTATAGAAAGCTCGGAACAGAGATAGCCCTGGGCGGGCCCCCTCGAAATGACAAAGGATGATAAAGGCGCAGATGATCCGAATCGAGTTCGGAGTCAACGGTGTGGCACTAACCTATACCTATCTAAGAGATTAAGGAAAAAAGGATGGAAAGGAAGGCGCAGCCCACACCAAAAGAACTCCTCGTACAGAGCGACACGGCCTAGATGGTCAGAGGTCACCCTATCTTCGGGCCCCGACGCAGACAGGCCAATGAAGTCAGGGACTTGGTATTTAGCTCTAACGGCCTCTACGTCCTTAGAGGTCATGGTTGAAGCCACCCCCGCTGGACCCGCTGGATCAGAACTCACCACCGGAGGAAGCGCCGGACGGCGAGATGACAAGGGGACTGCCCTAATAGGAGGACCGGAGGTGGTCGGAGGTCCTATTGCCCCCGATTGGCCATGGATGATGATGCCGCCCACCGACTGAGGCATTCAACTACTAGCTACAGGGGCTTGGTCTTCACTGCTAGATTGGGAAGACTCTTCTATGGGTCTCTTGCCCTCCCTAATGGCACGGCGGTCCATAGGTAAAAAAGGGATGAAACTAACCTGGGAGTTGGAAACACTCAGGTCGCAGAAGAACTCAGGGAAGAAGAAAGTAGAAGAAAGCAATGGCAGCATAAAAGTTTCTACAGGCTCTAGAAAGGTTTTTATAGCCCCCGTCTCCAGCTAACGCCACCCGAGATCCGGCCACCTGGTGCGCATCCATTGCGTTGCAGGCTGCCAGCCAAAAATCTCGCCTATGCCCGAGGCGTGCTGCCTCGATCCGCTCCAGGAGACGTGATCCCCGGCCAATCGTAGGCCATAGAAAACAGAGTGGCAATGATGTCCTTGCCTTTTTTTCATCACCCAATGAGCTCCTTCTCCGGAGCGTCCGGCGCCAACGTCATCACCACCTAACGCATGATTACGGGAAATCTTCGAAGCGACACTGCCTCAAAACAAAGCACCAGCTCATCAACCCATTTAAAGCGCACTAAAGGAAGCAATCAAAGCAATCATTCTTTTTGAATTTTCGCGCCCCTTTCGCCCAAAGGATTGCAGGCGCGTGGTCCTTAGCGCTCAGGGGCGGGGGGCATCTGATGTGGCTGATGTAGCCACAAGGGTAATTTTGACAAAACCAAAACATTAGTGCGCCCCGGCGTCTCCAAGACCACCGAGTCGGCCTCGACCATTCCTGGTCGGCCCCGGCATCTCCAGCCTGCCGAGTCGGCCCTGACCATTCCTGGTCGGCCCTTCTCGGCCCTGGCATCTCCAAGCCCGCCAAGTCGGCCCCGACAATTCCCGGTCGGCCCCTCTCGGCCCCAGCATCTCCAAGCCCGCCGAGTCGGCCCCGATCATTCCTGGTCGGCCCTTCTCGGCCCTAGCATCTCCAAGCCCGCCCGAGTCAGCTTCGACCATTCCTGGTCGGCCCCTCTAAGCCACAGCGTCTCCAAGCCCGCCGAGTCGGCCCCGACCATTCCTGGTCGGCCCCTCTTAGCACCGGCGTCTCCAAGCCCGCTGAGTTGGCCCCGACCATTCTTGGTCGGCCTTTCTCAGCCCCGGCGTCTCCAAGCCCACCGAGTCGGCCCCGACCATTCCTAGTCAGCCCTTCTTGGCCCCGGCATCTCCAAACCCACCGAGTCGGCCCCGACCATTCCTGGTCGGCCCCTCTCGGCCCCGGCGTCTCCAAGCCCGCCAAGTCAGCACCGACCATTCCTGGTCGGCCCCACTCGGCCCCGGCGTCTCCAAGCCCGAGTCGGCACCGACCATTCCCGGTCGGCCCCTCTCGGCTCCGGCATCTCCAAGCCCGCTGAGTCGGCCCCGACCATTCCTGGTCGGCTCTTCTCAGCCCCGGCATCTCCAAGCCCGCCGAGTCGGCCCCGACCATTCCTGGTCGGCTCCTCTCGGCCCCGGCGTCTCCAAGCCCACCGAGTCGGCACCGACCATTCCTGGTCGGCCCTTCTCGGCCCCGGCATCTCCAAGCCCGCCGAGTTGGCCCCGACCATTCCTGGTCGGCCCCTCTCAGCCCTGGCGTCTCCAAGCCCGCCGAGTCAGCCCCGACCATTCCTGGTCGGCCCTTCTCGGCCCCGGCGTCTCCAAGCCTGCCGAGTCGGCCCCGACCATTCCTGGTCGGCTTTTCTTAGCTCCAACGTCTCCAAGGCCGCCGAGTCAGCCCGACCGTTCCTGGTCGGCCCCTCTCGGCCCCGGCGTCTCCAAGCCCAACTAGTCAGCCCCTCTCATCCCCGGCATCTCCAAGCCCGCCGAGTTGGCTCCGACCATTCCTGGTCGGCCCCTCTCGGCCCCGGCGTCTCCAAGCCCGCCGAGTTGGCCCCGACCATTCCTGGTCGGCCCTTCTTGGCCTCAGCGTCTCTAAGCCTGCCGAGTCAGCCCCGACCATTCCTGATCGGCCCCTCTCGGCCTCGGCGTCTCCAAGCCCGCCGAGTCGGCCCCGACCATTCCTAATCGGCTCCTCTCGGCCCCGGCGTCTCCAAGCCCGCCGAGTCGGCCTTGACCATTCCTGGTCGGCTCTTCTCGGCCCCGGTGTCTCCAAGCCTGCCGAGTTGGCCCCGACCATTCCTGGTCGGCCCCTCTTGGCCCTGGCGTCTCCAAGCCCGAGTTGGCCCCGACCATTCCTGGTTGGCCCCTCTCGGCCCTGGCATCTCCAAGCGCGCCGAGCTGGCCCCAACCATTCCTAGTCAGCCCTGCCCCGGCACGTCCTAGTCAGCGAGGCTAGCCCCAGCCACCCCTAGCCGACCCAGATAAGCCTCGGCTCCCTCGGGAGAGTCGAGACTTCCCGGTTTCCTCCAAATCTACCCCAACACGGCCCTGGTAGCTCGGGATGCTACTCTCTGACCCGCGCCGCCTGACAACGCCAGATCCAACTACCCACTGGCCATGCTGCTGATGGGACTGGACCCAACTACCCAATAGCCCCACTGGCTGATGGGACTTAGCCCACCAACTGCCATTTTCTTCCTTTCCGATGGGACAGGACCCACCAACCAGCGTAGATTCACGCAACTCCCAAGAACTCCGCAGACATTCCTTCTTCATGGAATCCCACGTGATCATGCCAGGGTCAACCCCTATAAAAAGGTGAATCCACTCAATAATCAGGTATGCACGATAACCCCGAAAAATTCGCTATCCTAAGGCCCAGAGAGGAATCCCTCCTCCCCGGGAACACCTTTTTCATCTAAAAAGAGCTCATTCGAGCTCCTCTTCTGCTGTGACCTCAATTGCTAACTTGGGCATCGGAGGGTCCCACCGGAGAATCCTCTCCGGTCCTGCGACTTCTTTGCAGGCAACCTGGTGAAGCAAAGGTTCGAGAATCAGTCTGTTCCCGACGTTCAGGACCAGTGATTGGGCATCATCACTATGCTCAACCCTCTCCACTCTCTTTGAGTCCTCTGCAAGACCTCACACGGACGCCGAATGCTAGCCGTTTCTTGGTTTTCTTCTCTATTCCTTTGGTAAAAATCTCTTTGTTCTCTCTAACGCTTGTGTGTTCTTCTCCTTCTATAGCCTTAAACTCAACTTTCATTCTTAATTTGTTTGCTAGAAGATCGAAGTTGGAGTAGCACAGAGCCTATTAGAGATGAGGAGTCTTCTACTCTGGCCAGATCATTTCTTTCGTCTTCTTTCTTCCTTTCCTAGTTGCATCAAGGAGCACGGCGTTGAATGACGATGTCCTTGGCCTGATCGTCTTCAAGGCCGACCTTCGAGGCCCAGACTCCAAGCTCATCTCTTGGAACGAGGACGATGAAGACCCCTGCTACTGGATCGGCATCAAATGCGACCCCAAGACCAAGTGCTCGCCATGAGCAGCGACGGGACCGAGCGCTCCGGTCGAAAAAGGATGCATGCTGTGGTGGGAAAATTTTGGGAAAACTTTTTAGCTTCCTGATGCTTCAAAAAGTGTTATATATATATATTGCCTTCACTTCAAAAAGCACCAAAAGCATACTTTTTTTAAGCATCGAAAAAAAAATTCTGTTTTAACGTTGTCTCACATCAAAATTGTTGCAGTATTTATTTGAAATGATTCATATTTATTTAAATAATATTTTGATATAATTATTAGGAGATGCATACAATGTTCTAACTTAATTATCAAAAGATGCATCCTAGATCAAGAAGTTAAGAGCATTTTATTCTTTTGCCATAATCAAACTTGTGGTGGTTATTTTAGAGCTAAAAAGACAATGACAAAGGTGCTCCAATATGGATTCTACTGACCCAACTTATTCAAAGATACTTACAAATATTATAAAATTTGTACTAGATACCAGCAAATAGGCTGAATCATAAAGAGAGATATGATGCCTATAAATCCAATATTGATTGTAGAGATTTTTGATGTATGAGAAATTGACTTTATAGGACCATTTCCAAAACCTTTTGGAAACGAGTATATTTTAATAGCCGTAAATTACGTATCCAAGTGGATAGAGGCAATACCTTGCAGAACCAATAATAGCAAAATTATCGTAAAATTCTCAAGGAACATATCCTCTTTCACTTTGGTATTCCAAAGGCTATCATCGGTGATCGTGGAATACACTTCTACAACCAATCCTTTGCATCACTAATGAGAAAGTATAATATCACCCATAAGATAACCACACCTTATCATCTGCAAACGAGTGGACAAGTAGAAGTTTCTAATCGACAAATCAAACAAATCCTAGAGAAGACCGTGAGCTCTAACAGAAAAGATTGGTTAGTGAAGCTAGTGGATGCACTATGGACGTATCGCACTGCCTTCAAGACCAATTTAGAAATGTCTTTTATAGGCTTTTGTTTGGTAAAGTGTATCACTTGCTAATAGAATTAGAACATAGGGCAATGTGGGTCATAAAATAATTGAACATCAATTTGGATGCAACCGAAGATCAGAGAAAATTATAGGTGGATGAACTTGAGGAAATTAAAAATGAAACATATGAGAAAGCAAAAATTTATAAGAAGAGAACTAAAACCTTCCACGACGAAGCTATCTTTAGAAAATCTTTTTCTGCAAAAAGTTCTCTTATATAATTCAAGGCTTTACCTATTTCTAGGGAAATTAAGATATAGATGGATTGGCCCATACATAGTAAAAGAAGTCTTCCCACATGGAGTGATAGAAATTAAAAATCTAAGTAATGGTACTATCTTCAAAGTTAATGGACAATACTTGAAACCAGTCTTGGAATTATCTACTGAAGAAGCTAGGGACGTTATAATCCTATATGAACCAAAGTAAGCCATGACATCTGGCTGAAGATGTTAAACTTGGCACTTTTTGGAAGGTAGTCCAAATTTTTATTTTTTGACCTTTATTTTAGTGATTTTTATTTCTAGAAATAAGAGACTGCTCCACACGGTCCCTCTCAATATTACACGAGGCATATCTTATTCATATGGTATTTTTCCTTGTTTTCTCCTTGTTTTATATTGGCCCAGATAGCAACCCAAGAGGGGGGGGGGGGGGGGTGAATTGGGTTCTTTAAAAAATTTAACTCTTTGAAAATAATTAGATTGATATGAAAGTGCTCAAGTGAACTGAATTAATAAAATCTAAGCACAAATAAAGAAGATAGAAAGAGAGATAAATGCATGGCAAACACAAAGATTTTATAGTGGTTCGGTGTATCCAACACCTATGTCCACTCCCAAGCAACACTTGGGTCCATACTATAATCTCACCGATTATAGTCGAGTTGTTTTACAAGCTCACAACTCCAACTTATTGTTTTACCCAGGATCACAACGAACTCAGCCAGTTTTTCTGGGCTCACCAGTACACAACCCAAACCCAAGCTAACCTTAGCTTATCACGAGGTAAACTACCTCCACTAATTCAATCCCCCTGATTGAATTAGCAAGCAATAATTTAGAAATAATGTTTTTAATACAAAACAACTTCTCAAATGAGCAAATATGCAATTTAAATGAACAAGGATTAGAAAAGCCTGTTTAAAGCGATTTGAATGTGATCTTTTCTTCTTTTCTTCTTTTCCTCTTCTCTTTTGAATGGTTGAATCAATCTTCAGATCTGATTCCTCAAAGAAAGTTGTTGTAGAGAAGTTGAAGAAAAAGGAGCTTTTGGGCTTCTTCTTTTCTCCTTTAAAAATCCTCCGAAATTGATCTTTGAGAGCTTTGGATTTCTTTTGAATCTCTCTTCAGAAAATGGACGTGGATTCAGATATTTCTCTTTGAAAATTCTCTCTCTTTTTCACTTGATTTTTCTGATTTTCTCTTGATTTTTCTTCTCTTTTTTTTCAAACAGATGGATGCCCCCTTTTATAGATCTCTTAATTTAAGATTAGATGAGAAAATAGCCGTTACAAGGTACTTGGATTGCTTCTATACTCAAGAAAATATAGCCGTTAGAGATTAGGTGGAAAAATATTACCGTTAGAGTCCGTTCTGACAATTTAAAAATCCATTCCTGATGGGTTGGAGTCGGCTCCAACTTTGCATGTGTCGGCTCCAACTCGGGTTTCCAAAAATAGTAATAAAATATTTATTAGGGAGTCGGCTCCGAAAAAGTGATGTGTCGGCTCTGCGCATTCAGGTGTCGGCTCCAGTATCTTATGGTGTCGACTCTAACGATGTCTTAAAAATATGCTCTCTGTTCTCAGGTTAGAGTCGGCTTCAGAAATTTTAGGTGTTAGCTCCCGAACTCCAGTTGTCGGCTCCCGAATTCCAGGTGTCGGCTCTAAAAACTAATGCAGAAAGTACTTCTTTGTATCTCAAGTTAGAGTTAGCTCCAGAGTTTCAGGTCTCGACTCCAAACCATGCCGAAAACTTAGAATTGTTCTGATACACCCTGGTGTTGGCTCTAGATACTGTGGGTGTCGGCTCTAGATTATGAACTTAAATATTTTCTATTTAAAACTTAATTTAAAACTGATTTTGTGTATCATTTGAATAATTAAACATTCTTAATCCCTGAAACACTTGTTAAATTTGTCAGAAACACAATGAATATACTCATGGCTTTTGTTAATCATCAAAATCAATAATTGGGTCAACAATCTTTCCCTTTTTGATGATGATAAAAATATTGAGTATATGCAAGATTAAACAATGAAAGTTTCAAAGCAGAGATAAGTTCTCATAGTTAAGCTCCCCCTGAATGAGGTAGCTCTCCTATGATACTCAAAATAATATCTTCTATCCCCTTATCATTAAAACTCATGCAATTAAGTTCATTCAATGCTTGATACCAATTGATTAAATTTATTCAATAAGTTCATTCAATGCATATACAATTATCTTCTCTTCTCCTTTTTTGTTATCAACAAAAAGGTTAAGAAAAGATTCATTTAGCTTAAATTAACATCAATCATTCTTTCTCCCTCTTTATAAAAATTTAAACATAAGAATCAATAATCTTTGAGCAGAACAATGTTGAGCTCAAAATCCAAGCAACTTAATATCAAAGTTCAACTATGAAATTCATTGAATACAGAAACTTTATTACATCTTTCAAAAAGTTAAATACTTCATTACATCATTCTAAGCTTCAAAGTACTTCATTACATTACTCAAATAGTCAAAATGCAAACAAAGTCAAAATACATCATAAAGTAAACTTAAACTTTAATATCCAAATCTGAGACATTTCTTGAGCTCTTCTAAGATCTTCTCCATTCCTTCCTTTTGTATTTTCATAAAATCATTTAAGCTCTTTTCAACCAAGTTAGCTGCCTTTGAAATTTTATCTTGTAGTTCTACATTGCTTCTAGAATATGTGTCAGAATCATCCGCAATGTCCTTGATCTTGTCAAAAATATTCATTAAATCACACTTCAGGGCTTCAGAAGAAGTTCCAAGAGAAGATTTGATTCTGTTCACTTTGTCTTCTGAGTAAAATGATTCTTTTATACCCATAAGTCTATTATCAAACTCAATTTTTAATTTATCTTCTTGATCCAAAAATAAAGATTTTAACTGCTCCATCTAAACCTCAGAAAAACTAGCAGAGGACTGAGTGAATGAAGTAGAAGTTGGTGCAGGTGCTAGAGGTGCAGGACTACTGGGGCCAGGTGAAGTATGTTTCACTGAAGGCTCTGCATTGTCCATCTCAACTGCCCTGTCATCCATGCTTCCTTTCCTCTCCTAGTTTCCATTGATTTTAATGAATCACATTCGATGCAATGTAGCTTTATTGTAGTAATCAGTGTGTCTAAGACTTTTCATTGGCTCATTATCTAATATGCTAACTCCTTGGCTTTGGAAAACCATGGTCAAAATCATGCTGTATGGAAGGGTAGATCTCTTCTTGCCTCCAGCCTCAGCCATATACCAAATAATCATACCCAGAAGGTTAATAGGCTGGCCGGTCACAACAGAGTCCATCACTAGTATGTCCCTCTTAGAAACATACTCGAAACGGCCGGTCTTAGGGAACAAAATCCTACCACAAATATTGTGCAGTAGCCTAAGCTCCAAGGGCAACTGGTTAGCCCTAACTTCTTCAAATTCTGCTACATCTCTGCCAAGCATTCTAGATAATGCCACTCCTGTATCACTATGGGCATTAGCAATAAGACCAGAGACAAGAATATCTAACAATCTTCCCAAAATTTTTGAGGTGAGATGAACCCTAGTTCCTCTAACAAAACTAATAAGTCCGCCATCTCCTCTAGAAAGGTTCAAATAGAAATCCTTAACCAAAGCAAGATAGGTGGGTACATCCAAAGAGCATACCTTTTTCCAACCCATATCCTTAATTTGCTTGCCAATGGTGAAACCCTCATCTTCAAAAAATCCAAAATCAACCTTCCTTCCCATGGTAATCACTCTTCCTGCCAATAGATCAACTTGCGGTGAAGAGAGACCTGGGATGGCAATAGGCATGGAGGATGAAGACGAAGAAGTCGAGCTGGGCGATGGTTGAGGAGCCGGACGCCTCTCAGTCCTCTTCCTTTTCGCCATGGGAGCTCCAAAAATTGATCCTCTTTGCTTTGGTGCCATAGAATCCTAGGGAATGGTGGATTTGAGAGATTCTAGGTTTAGGGAGGCTTGGAGAGGCTTTGGAGAGAGTTTGAAAATGATTGGGGATGAAAAGGTGTCGACTCGATCCTAAAATAGTCAAATTGGGACCACAAGGTGTCGACTCACGCAAAGTCGGGTGTCGACTCCAAGTCGCTAACCCTGTTAGTGTCCGAACTGGAGTCGGCTCTGCTGAGGCGGGTGTCGGCTCCAAGGTCTCAGACCGAGAGTGATACAGAAGAGGTGTCGACTCTATTGACTAGGGTGTCGACTCCAAGACAGTTTTAGAAGAAAAAAAAAGAGTTTCAAGGATCTGAAACTTGTCAAAAAAAATCAATAAATTTTGGATAAAATTCTTTAGAATGTGGTGAATCAAATGGTTCAAATATCTAGATGAATTATCCTTAGAATCATGAAAGAATTTTCAAGAAATTGATTGAATTCTAGATAGTCATTCTTAGCGGTTTCAAAATCATTCTAATGGGTCACAAATTCCTAACTCTCCTCTAAGATAATAAAATCTCTCTTCACTCAAAGGTTTTTTAAATATGTCAGCTAATTGTTCATCAGTACAAACATAATCAAGATAAATGTCATTATTAGCTACATGTTCTCTAATAAAATGATATCTTATTTCAATGTATTTTGTTCTTGAGTATTGAATTGGATTTTTAGTTAAGTTTATTGCACTAGTGTTATCATATCTAATAGGAGTTTTATCAAGTGTTATGCCATAATCTTCAAGTTGTCGCTTAATCTAAAGGATTTGACCACAACAACTTTCAGCTGCAACATATTCAGCTTCAGCAGTTGATAATGCAACCGAATTTTATTTTTTGCTAAACCATGAGATTAAGTTACTTCCTAAAAATTGACATGCACCACTTGTACTTTTTCTATCCAATTTACAACCAGCATAATCAGAATCAGAATAAGCAATTAAATTTAGTGTTGAGTCTCTAGAATACCATAATCCTACATTTTTAGTTCCACTTAAATATCTAAGTATTCTTTTTACAACAATTAAGTGAGATTCTTTAGGTTCAGATTGATATCTAGCACATAAACGAACAGCAAACATTATATCAGGTCTACTTGCAGTTAAGTAAAGTAGAGATCCGATCATACCTCTATAATGCTTTTGATTAACAGGCTTACCATCTTCATCTTTATATAATTTGCATGAAGGACTCATAGGTGTTCCAAGGGGTTTGATTGATTCCATTCCAAACTTCTTGAGAATTTCTTTTGTGTACTTTGTTTGGTTGATGAAAATCCCCTCTTCATTTTGTTTGATTTGTAGTCCTAGAAAGAAATTGAGTTCTCCCATCATGCTTATCTCAAATTCATCCTGCATTAACTTAGCAAATTCTTGATACAAGAGATTGTTACTAGCACCGAATACAATATCATCTACATATATTTGTACTACCAATAAATCTTTATCTTTTCTTTTTAAAAATAAGGTTTTATCAATATTTTCTTTAGAAAAATTATTTTCAATTAGAAATTTGGTTAACCTATCATACCAAGCTCTAGGTGTATGTTTTAAACCATAATATGCTTTGTGTAATTTAAAAACATGATTTAGAAATTCATGATCTTCAAAACCTGGTGGTTGTTCAATAAAAATATTGACCCCAAATTGATTTTGATGATTACGAAACAAATTAAGCAATTCTAAGATTGATATAGGGAAGTTCGGTCGCCTTGCAAGTAAGTATCTTCATGCAAAATCGACTGGTAAGAAAGTACTTCATTTAATTTGCTTTGAATATAATTATCAGCCTTGGAGTTAACTAGTTAGCTAGCTTGTCATTCTATTTAGCTAACTGGCGCGACTTTTAGCTAGCTGAAAAATTTTCACAGTGATTAGACCGAACGATCTTGCATTTTAGCTAGCTGCTTAGCTAGCTTGTTAGCTAGCTGCAGTTTCTTCAGCTAACTAAAATACTCGTCTCAGGTGCCTAGCCGAACGTCCTCCTTTTTTAGCTAGCTGGTGACTTAGTTTGTTAGCTAGCTGGAGCTCTTTCAGGTAACTAAGAAACTTGTCTCAGGTGCCTAGCCGAACGTCCTTTTCTTTTAGTTAACTGGTGAGCTAGCTTGTTAGCTAGCTGGAATTCCTTCAGCTAACTAATTCGCTCGTCACAGTGCATTGGCCGAACACCCTCAAATTTTAGCTAGCTGGCTGGATGTCTTGTTAGCTAAATGCAACTCCTTTTAGCTAGCTGGTGTTTGCTTAGTTAACAGTTTAGCTATCTATGGAGCTAGCTGAGAAACCTTTTAGCTAGCTGACGTTTCATTCAGTTAACTATTCAGCTAACTAACTGTTTTATTCTTTCTCCTGCAGCCGAGAGGGATTCAAATTTAGTTAGCTGGAGAGCTAACTATGGATGCATGAAACTTTTCCTCTGCTGTTGCTTTTTCCTGATAGTTAACTAAAGAGCTAACTGACCGTTGCTTAGTTAGCTGCCTAGTTAACTAAGTATTCAGCTTTTTACCCTGCTAGTTGTTGCTTTTTGTTGTGAGTTAGTTGGAGAGCTAACTAGCAACCTTCTAGCTGACTGAAGAGATACCTATGGACGTCTTATTTGTTTTTGGTCTCTTTGGTTAGCTAACTGATTAGCTAACTGAGATCCCTTGCTTCACTCTTGGACGATGGCATTCATATTCTCAGCTACCTGGAGCTTCTTTTTTTTAATCCACCGTCGCCTAAGCTTTTATGAGAGCTCTTTCTTATCTCTCTCTTTCTCTATTGCTATTTTAAGCTATATTTAACTTTTGATTTTTGAATTTTTACAGTGCTCATCCTTCCTCAAATGGAGATATGCATTCAATGCTCAAGGGAAACATGTTTAACGGTTATATTTTCTTTCCGTTATTATTTTCATTTATTTCTTATGTATCTAATGGATATTTTCTTGTTAGATGGTTATAAATAGCTAGGATTAGAAGCACACCTTGACGATTTTTGAAAAAGAAATTTTAAAGAAAGAAAAATCCAAGAAAAGAGCCTTCATTGAATATTTGTTGAGTGGTTGCTGTGCATTCAAGTCCATTCCTTGCTCCGAAAGGTCGTCCAAATCATTGAAGCTTTTCAAGCATTCAAGACTTCAGCTGCTTCAACCTAGTTCATTTATTGCTGAGTTTATTGCTTCAAAAGTTGTAAAGTATATTCTGAATATTTGCTCATTGTAGGAGCTTCTCCTTTACATACTCTGATTATCTTGTAAAAGGGTTAGTGAACCCTGGTTTGTTGTTGGCTTCCTTGTGCCATTTAAACAAGAGGACTAGCCTAGGTTTGGCTAGGGGTTTTTGGCTTCCTTGTGCCGTGAAACAAGAGGACTAGCCTGGTTTGGCTAGGGGTTTTTGGCTGCCTTGTGCGGTATAAACAAGAGGGCTAGCCTGGTTCGGCTAGAGGTTGTAATCGTTGTGATACGATTAGTGGAATTCCCAAAGGTTTTGGGGAGTGGATGTAGGTGCTGAGTTTGGCACCGAACCACTATAAACTTCTGTGTGTTTGTGATTGCTTATTTTTTTGTTGATATTATTCTGTGCACCCCACTTCACCACTGCAAATCAAAATTAGGGTTGAAAGCACATATATCTGCTTAGCTAAATTTTTTAAATAACCCAATTTACCCCCCCTCTTGGGTTACTACATCTGGGCAACAAGTGGTATCAGAGCAGCATGCTCTTGATTTCTATAGCTTTGATTAGCTTGGAGCCAAAGATCAATAGTAATCCCAATGAATTCCATGTTGATTGAGGGACAATCAACTAATAGACCACCTTTGTTCAATGGAACAAACTACACATATTGGAAAGCACGAATGAAAATCTTCATTCAAGCACTAGATTATGATTTATGGGGAATCATAATTAATGGATCTCACACACCCACTATTATGATTAAAAATATCAATATTGCAAAACCTAAATCTGAATGGGATGAGCAAGATAAGAAATTAGCTCAATTAAATGCTAAGGCTATGAATGTTCTTTATTTCTCGCTTGATGCAAATGAGTTTAATTGCATATCTACATGTATGTTTGCTAAGAAATATGGGATAGACTTGAAGTCACCCATAAGGGTACAAATCAAGTCAAGGAATCCAAAATAAATATGCTTGTTCATATGTATGAATTATTTAAGATGGACCCTGCTGAAAATATCACTGATATGTTTACTAGATTTACTGATATCATTAATGGTTTGAAAAGTTTGGGAAAATCTTATGCTAACAGTGATCTAGTTAGAAAAATTTTAAGATCTTTACCTAGATCATGGGAAGCAAAAGTGACTGCTATACAAGAAGCAAAAGATCTCAACAACTTATCACTTGAAGAGTTGGTTGGTTCTTTGATGACTCACGAACTTCAGCAACGACAACATATTGATGAAGATGATTCAAAGAAAGGACCATGGCATTAAAGAGTGCAACTCAAGAAGATGAGAGTGAAGAAACCACAAGTGATAGTGAGAAAGATGATGATATGGCACTTATCTCAAGGAAATTTAAAAAGTTCATGACGAAAAAGAGATTTAGAAAAAGAAAGCATTTTGTCAAAGGATATCATAGCAAAGTTAAGGAAAAGAGTGAACCTCCAACATGCTATGAGTGTAAGAAGCCTGGACACATCAGACCAGATTGTCCACTATTAAAGAAGGCATCTAGAAGAATAAAGAAAAAGGTAATGATGGCCACTTGGAGCGACAGTGAAGCTACAAGTTCAGAAAATGAAAAGAAAAATGAAGTTGCCAATGTTTGTTTCATGGCTGATAATGATGAGGTAAGCCCTAACTTTTTAGATGACTTTACCTTTGATGAATTACAATGTGCATTTTATGAACTTATCGATGATTTTGCAAATTTAAGTTTAAAAAGCAAAGAATTGAAAAATGAAATCAAAAATCTTACTTTTGAAAAAGAAAGAATTTCAAAGGATAATGAATCATTGTTAAAGGAAAACCAAGATTTGAAAAATGAAGTAGATAAATTAAAACCAATTGTTGATAGATTTAGTCTAAGTTTAGAAAAATTAGAAATGATTTTAAATAGTCAAAGAGCTGTTTACAATAGAGCTGGTCTTGGATACAATATTTTTGAAAGATAAAAATTTTTGAAAAATATTTATGAGCATGTTGATGATTCTACTAAAATTACATGTTTTAAATGTGAAAAAATTGGACACAAAGCTTATATTTGCCAAACACAAAAGATAAGGAAATATGGATCCCAAAAGGAATCATTTTGACTAACCCTAAAGGACCCAAGAAAGCTTGGGTACCTAAGAACAAAATTGAAATTGTGTATGCAGGTGTGTCTTGCAACCGAGCAATTAAAAGACAATGGTACTTGGACAGTGGGTGCTCAAGACACATGACCGGTGATGAATCACAATTCATCACTTTGGAAGCAAAAGATGGAGGTGTTGTTACTTTCGGTGATAATGGCCAAGGAAAAATAATTGGCATTGAAAAATAGGTATCACACCTCATGCTTTTATTGATAATGTTTTGCTTGTGAAAGGTCTGAAACACAATTTACTTAGCATTAGTCAATTATGTGACAAAGGATTTAATGTTACATTTGAATCATCATTATGCATTGTTAGAAATCCTGCTAATGAAAACATGAGATTTGTTGGTCAAAGGCATGGTAATGTATACATTGTTAATTTAAATGATTTGCATGATCAAAATATCGATTGCCTAGTTGCTACAAATAATAAAACTGATAATAGTTGGTTATGGCATCGTAGGCTAGCTCATGCAAGCATGGATTTACTATCTAAATTAATTAAAAAGGATTTAGTACATGGTTTGCCAAAACTTGTTTTTGAAAAAGATAAGATTTACAATGCTTGTCAATTTGGAAAACAAACCCGAGTTTCTTTTAAATCAAAGAATTTTGTTTCAACCACTAGACCGTTGGAGCTCTTGCATATGGATTTATTCGGTCCTACAAGAACCACTAGTCTAGGAGGTAAAAGATACGGTTTCATTATTATTGATGATTTCTCTCGCTTTACATGGGTTTTATTTCTAGCTAGTAAAGATGAAGCATTTCCATCTTTTCAAAAATTATTTAAAAGAATTACAAACGAAAAGAATTCTTCTATTTTATCAATATGAAGTGATCATGGAAAAGAATTTAAAAATAAATCTTTTGAAGAATTTTGTAATGAAAATGGAATTGAACATAATTTTTCTGCACCAAGAACACCACAACAAAATGAGTAGTTGAAAGAAAGAATAGAACATTAGAGGAAATGGCGCGTACCATGTTGTGTGAAAGCAATCTTCCTAAATATTTTTGGGCAGAAGCTATTAACACTGCATGTTATGTTTTAAATCATGCATTAATCAGACCTGTTTTGAAAAAGACTCCGTATGAACTTTGGAAAGGAAGAAAACCTAATATAGTTACTTTCATATTTTTGGATATCGATGTTTTGTATTAAATAATGAAAAATCAAACCTTGATAAATTTGACGCTAAGTCTGATGAAGGAATTTTTCTCGGATATTCTTTACATAGTAGAGCTTTTAGAATATTCAACAAAAAGACTTTAATAGTTGAAGAATCAATTCATGTTATCTTTGATGAATCTAATAATCTTCCATCAAGGAAGGGAAAAGGTATAAATGATGCAGATGACATTGAAGATCAATTCAAGGGCATCACATTAAAGGACAAGAATAATACACAAGAGGTAAGTGAAGAAGAGAACGCAGACCTACCTGAAGCCTCACAAGGTAATGATGAATTAGAAAGAGGATGGAGGTATGTTCTTAGTCACCCTAAAGATCAAATTATTGGTGATCCTTCTCAAGGAGTGAGAACTAGATCATCATTTAGAAATGCTTGTAATAATTTAGCATTTGTATCTAAAATTGAACCTAAATGTTATGATGATGCTAAAAATGATGTTGATTGGATTAATGCCATGCATGAGGAACTTAACCAATTTGAAAGAAATAATGTTTGGACTCTTATTGAAAGACCTCATGATCATCAAATTATTGGAACTAAATGGGTTTATAGAAATAAATTAGATAAACATGGTAATATAATTAGAAATAAGGCAAGATTGGTAGCTAATGAATCTTTGTGCAAAGACTTTACTAAGCTTATGCAGGGAGAGTTCGAGATGAGTATGATGGGTGAGCTGACCTACTTTCTCAGACTACAAATTAAACAAAGTAAAGATGGGATCTTCATAAGCCAATCCAAATATACAAAGAAATGATCAAGAAGTTTGGTATGGAGACATCTAAGAGTATCGGTACCCCTATGAGCTCATCATGTAGACTTGAAACTTATAATTCTGAAAAATCTATTGATTTAAAATTATATAGAGGTATGATTGGATATTTGTTATATTTAACTGCTAGTAGGCCAGATATTTTATTTAGTGTTTAAATGTGTGCAAGATATCAAGCCAATCCTAAAGAATCACACTTGCTTGCTAGTAAAAGAATATTTAAATATTTAAATGGAACAATAAATTTGGGCATTTGGTATGATAAACAATCTAGCATTGATTTAACAGGATACACTGATTCTGACTTTGCTGGATGTAAATTAGATAGGAAATCAACCACTGGAACTTGCCAGTTTCTAGGTGTTAACTTAATTTCATGGTTTAGCAAAAAGCAAACTTCAGTAGCACTATCTACAGCCGAGGCCGAGTATGTTGCAGCTGGGAGTTGCTGTGCTCAAATCTTATGGATTAAGCAATAACTAGAAGATTATGGTATTAAACAAAAAGCCATACCTATAAAATGTGATAATACAAGTGCAATTAGTTTAACTAAAAATCCTATTCAACATTCCAGAACTAAACATATTGAAATTAGACATCATTTCATTAGAGATCATGTTAACAATGGAGATGTTGTTATTAAATTTTTAAATACTAAAAAATAAATTGCTGATATTTTTACTAAGCCACTTGATGAAACTAAATTTTATGAAATCAGAAGAGAATTAGGGATGTTTGATCCAACCATTTAATGAAACAATTAATGAATTGATATGATGTCAAATTAATGTGACATCCTTTAAATCAAATCAATTAAAGGGAACTTCCTGTCAAATTAATTGCTTAAGTATGTTGTATGCTTTAAGTCTTTTCATCTTTATGAATGCCAACTGCTATACTTTCTTAAATCTATCCACCAACAGGACATTTAAAGCTTTTCTTTGATTTTATTCATGGCAGTTACCTGACCAGGCAACCAAACAGTCACCTGGCCAGCTAACCATCAAGCTATCTCCCTATATATATACTTTTTACCAAATCAAATCCTTCATTCCACGATCGTCTCCCTCAGCCGTGTGTCTTCACCGAGCGTCCTCTCTTCCTCTTTAATCCCTTCTTTCATTCCTTCCATTAATCCTTCCTTCCATTCAACCTATTAATCTATCTAGAAGAAGTTGATGGCTCCCAAGAAGAAGGCAATCGCTAGAGATGACGATTGTGCCGATCTTCGCCGGAAGTCTTCCACGTCTTCTACTCAAATCAACTCCCTACTTGCTTCAAAATCTTTTGCTCATGGGAGGTTAGTAGACTTTAATTTTTTAGAACAAGAAGGTTTTAAAATCGGTAATCTGTTAGTTAAACAAGATTGGGATAAGCTTCTTTCTACCAAAAGACCTATTTATCCTGAACTTATTAAGGAATTCTATGAAAACATTTCCTTTGGTAGTGGAACTATTTCTTCCTTTGTGAAAATGACTAAAATAGACCTAGACGGTAAAACATTAGGATCTGCTTTGAAAATTCCATCTGAAGGTTTCTTAGAAATTCTTCCTAGTGAACGTGGATATAAGATTGGCCTAATCCTTAATATAGATGATACTGAAGCTAGTAAGATTGAAACATTAGATGCAAATATGTTATCCGTTGAAAATCGGCTTTTCCATAGTATCATTGCTAAGATTCTCGTCCCTCGTGCTGGATCATTTAATGTGGTAAACGATAGGGACATTTGCTTAATGTATGATATCTTAATAGAAGACCCTGTTGATTTACCTGACTTAATGATGACCGTTATGAGAGAATCTTTGTCCAGATCTAAGGCTGCTTTGCCCTACGGAATGTTTCTCACATATGTATTTGAATTTTTCAATATCAAACTTAAAGGAGAAACTGCAGTGCATTACGTCACTCTGATGTTTTTAATGCTCATTCACTGCACCGTATGGATTTTGCTAAAAGAGAGGCATTTGGTTAAAAGTTAGATCTATAGCAGGACAATCTAGTATGCCACCGCCTACTGTGAATCAACTGCCTGTTTCCCTCAAAAAATTTTCACTTATGACTTCAGCCAACCTAATCCGTATCTTGCTGCTATGACAGCTGACCAAAATCCTTTTCTACCTGATCCACCTGAAATCAATGTTTCTGGATCGTCTTTTCGCAATGACAACCCTGCTGTTGCTCCTTTTCCAACTATCAGATTATGTGATGATCAACTTCATCATATTATCAATGAATTGACCCTTGCCACTTCTAGTCGAAGCTCTGGTGACAGTGCTTCTTCTGTCAATGATCAGACTCTTGTACCATATATTTCTTCTATTTTTTAGAACATGTCTGATTTTAAACTCATTCTTGAAAGGCTTATTTATGATGTGAACATTCTTAATGGGAGAGTTTTTTACCACAATGAATCTATCATGGAACGGATTCTGAAGAAGATAAATTTACTTAAAAGCAAGCTTGAAAACTTTCAAGACTAAGGCTGAGTGGGTAGAATATCAAATGAGATCGAGCCAGACCCAGACCCGGGATGCAGCAAATGCTGTTGATCATTGGACTGCAACCCTCTCTAGGCTGAGTCAACTCATGGAGACTCTCATTAGTTGTTCTGCCGCCTCTGCACCTGATGCTTCGTTTTCTCATCCGCACCTTTTCTCTCCACCGTCACGGCCATCCTCCGTCAAGCCTCAATCTTCAATGCAAGACAAAAGTTTTCTCCGTGCATATTTCTTCATCTGATGACGACAAATGATTGTACTTAACTTATATGTTTTGTAGTATTTGAACAAACTTGTTATGCTTGTTTATGTTTATGCTTTATGACTTAAAACAATGACATGTAATATCTACTATCATGTGCTAATCTGCATGACTGCTTTAATTATGTAATGAATGTTAACATCTCCTTGATCTATTATGCTTAAAGTTATTGCAAGACTCTTCAAACTTCTTTTTGATTAATGAAAAAAAGGGGGAGAAGAATGTTGCTTGCATACATTAAGAAATGGAGTAAAATAGTAACTCCATATATTCAGGGGGAGAAAAGAAAAAGATTTCACTTATTTATTTTGACAGGGGGAGAAATTAATGTTTTCTGATTACTCCTTTTTACTTATTAAACTTCCATATATACACTTGCTCTTTATTTGCTTGAAGGTTTTGTCATCATCAAAAAGGGGGAGATTGTTGACCCAGATTGATTTTGATGATTACAAAACAAATTAAGCAATTCTAAGATTGATACAGGGAAGTTCGGTGGCCTTGCAAGTAAGTATCTTCATGCAAAATCGATTGGTAAGAAAGTACTTCATTTAATTTGCTTTGAATATGATTATTAGCCTTGGAGTTAATTGGCTAGCTAGCTTGTTATTCTATTTAGCTAACTAGCACGACTTTCAGCTAGCTGGGAAATTTTCACAATGATTGGACCGAACGATCTTGCATTTTAGCTAGCTGCTTAGCTAGTTTGTTAGCTAGCTGCAGTTTCTTCAGCTAACTAACATGCTCATCTCAGGTGCCTGGCCGAACGTCCTCCTTTTTTAGCTAGCTGGTGTGAGTTAGTTTGTTAACTAGCTGGAGCTCTTTCAGCTAACTAAGAAACTTGTCTCAGGTGCCTGGCCAAACATCCTTTTCTTTTAGTTAACTGGTGAGCTAGCTTGTTAGCTAGCTGGAATTCCTTCAGCTAACTAATTCGCTCGTCACAGTGCATTGGCCGAACACCCTCAAATTTTAGCTAGCTGGATGGATGTCTTGTTAGCTAACTGCCACTCCTTTTAGCTAGCTGGCGTTTACTTAGTTAACTGTTTAGCTATCTATGGAGCTAGCTGAGAAACCTTTTAGCTAGCTGATGTTTCATTCAGTTAACTATTCAGCTAACTAACTGTTTTATTCTTTCTCCTACAGCCGAGAGGGATTCAAATTCAGTTAGCTGGAGAACTAACTATGGATGCATGAAACTTTTCCTCTGCCGTTGCTTTTTCCTGATAGTTAACTAAAGAGCTAACTGACCGTTGCTTAGTTAGCTGCCTAGTTAACTAAGTATTCAGCTTTTTACCCTGCTGGCTGTTGCTTTTTGTTGTGAGTTAGCTGGAGAGCTAACTAGCAACCTTCTAGCTGACTGAAGAGATACCTGTGGACGTTGTTGGCCCAGATGGCAACCCAAGAGGGGGGGGGGGTGAATTGGGTTCTTAAAAATTTGAGTCTTTTTAACTTTAGTTGATTAATTAGCAAGATGTGCAAGTGAGAGGCTAACTTAAATCAATACACAAGCAAATAAAGAGAGATAGAGAAAGAGAAAATATCACACGACAAACACAAGATAATTTTATAGTGGTTCGGTGCAATCAACACCTACGTCCACTCCCAAGATTCACTTGGGTCCACACTATAATCTCTCTAGATTACAGCCGAGTTGTTTTCCAAGCTCACAACTCAAACTTGTTGTTTTCTCGGGTGAACAACGAACCCAGCTGGTTTTAACTCAGGCTTACCAGCACAAAACCCTACACGTTATTTTTCACGGGCTCACAACTAACCCAACACAAGCACTCCGGCTTGCAACGAGGTATATCAACATCCACTGATTCAATCCACTGATTGAATCAGCAACCAATTAAAATATTCATAGTTTAAGTAATGAAATGCTCCCCTTGAGCAAATATACAAATGAAGTATAAAATAAAGAGTTGGAAAAGCCTGATAGTATTGCAGATGGTAGTAGCTTTGGCTTTCTTCCTTCTTCTCTTTAACTCCTCTTGAAGTGTTGAATCACGCCTCAGCAAGATTCTTGACCGTTGAAGACTTTGGAGTTGAGATGAAGCTTTTTCTCCTTTTGAAAATCCTTCGATTTGATCTTTGAAACGCTTGTGGATTTTCTTTTGACTCTTGTGGATTGATGAGAAGGAGCAGACGAATCTTTCTCTTTGATTTCTCTCCTTTTGAATCACTCTATTTTGAGCTAAAAAGATTTTCCTATGAAAGCTCTGTTTTTTCCTCTTTTTGAAAGATATTCTTTTCTCTCTTTTTGATTTTTTCTTGATGCCTTTGATTTGAAAAGAGCTCCTCTATTTATAGAATCTGCAAAAATATATCCGTTAGAGACAAAGAAAAATAGCCGTTATTTAAAAATCTTACCGTTGGGGCTGATGTGTCATCGTTAAAAATCGTGCCCAGATTTCGCGGAGTCGACTCGAGCTCTGAGGGAATCGGCTCGAAGTCGATTACCAAAAGTAGAAACATTTTAAACATTGAAGGGTCGACTCGCGAAAACTAAAGTGTCGGCTCCAGAAAATAGGGAGTCGACTCGAGGAAAATGGGGAGTCGACTCGAGAAGTGCTCAAAAAACATGGTTTCTGTTGTTTGAGCGGAGTCGGCTCGCACAGACAGGAGTCGGCTCGCAAAGAGTCAGGGGTCGACTCTTGAAAACCAAGGGTCGACTCTAGAAAATCAAAAAACTCTGTGGCTTACAGGAGTCGACTCGGAAACCCTTGAGTCAGCTCGGGAGCGATACAAAAATCAGAAAAATATTCTGATAGACTTTAAAACTTGTCCCAAATAAATTTAAATGTCAAAGTGACTTGAATACATTAAATATGACATTAAGCATGGATTCAAGATATGTTTCAAGAATTCATCGATTGAATTATAATGTATAAAAATTCCTTTTTGAGATCTTTTAAGCATAGAGCTTGAAACTCCTTTTTCTAATAGATTCAAAACTCATTAAATTTAACCATTGAGAGTCCATTCCTTTCAATTTGAATAAGCTCAAGGTTTTTGATAAATAAACTCATTGTATTCTTTAAGGTACTCATGGCTTTTTGGAAATCATCAAAATCAATAAAGTTGGGGCAATTATGTTTCAATAATTTCTCAACAATCTCTCCCTTTTTGATGATGACAAAAACATTGAGTATATGCATTATAAAATTAAAAAAATTTGTGATTCCAAAATCAACTATTGTGTTCATGGAAAGTCTCCCCCTCAATGAGATAGCTCCCCTATGAACCTTAATTTTATAAATCATTCAAAAAAAATTTTAAATTCAGAAAATTAATCATTTTCTTTATGAAATTCAATTTATCTCTTCCCCTTATGCTCTCCCTCTTTCAAAATTAAACTTTGATTGAATTGAAAGCATATACGATTGAATAAAAACTCTCCCCCTTTTTTGTAATCAACAAAAGGTTAGGAAGTTCAATATCAATACCATTCTTTATCTTTTTTTATTTAACTTATCAATTGAGGATAATCATTCAAAGTATTCAAGGATACTTACAATTGAAATAGACATAAGTGATGCATCAAACTTTCTCATTACTTCAAAATGATAATACATGAAAATGTAAACTTGCTCATTGCATTGAAAGTAAACTTGATTACATCAAAAAGAGATTACATGAAAACTTAAAAGTTTCTTCTAGTAATTCTATTCAAGTGATCAACAATCTGCTTCATCCCTTCACATTGAAGTCTAACATAATCTTTGAGCTTATTATCAACAAAAGTATAAGCAGATGTAATTTTATCCTGAAGCTCGGCGTTGCATTGGGAGTAGGTCTCTGAGTCACCGCATATATCCTTAAGTTCTCCGAAGATATTCTTTAAGTCTTCACTTAAGGAGCTGGTAGATGAACTGAGAGTAGACTCAATCGATGCAACCCGATCACTAAGTGAATATAAGGCTTCTTTTAAATTCATAAACTTTTCATCAAATTCTTCTTTCAGTCTATTTTCATGCACACTTATCTCAGATTTGAATAATGATCTAAGTTGATCTAACTGTACATCAGAAAAGCTACCAGATGATAATGTAGAAGACTGAGCAGGAACAATAGCAGGAGCAGGGGTAGAATCAGGAGCAAGAGCTGGAACAGACGAGCACTGAGGAGGCTCAGGTGATGAATGTCTCATAGAAGGTCTGGAGGCCTCAGCATCTAGAGCTCTGTCCTCTGTAACATTCTTTCTCTCCCAATTTCCATTCCTCTTAACAAACCCCATTCGATGTATAGTAGCCAAAGAGTAAAAATCTGTATGCCTTAGTTCCTTTTTCGGCTCACTATCATCAAATACAATCCCTTGGCTTTGAAATAACTTAGTTAAAACCATGTCATAGGGCAAACTTGATTTCTTTTTCCCACTACAATCTGCAATGTATCCTATTATCATCCGAGGTAGATTAATGGGCTTCCCAGAAACAACAGCATCCATAACAAAAATATCTCTCTCAGATACATAGTCGAATCTGCCGGTCTTGGGAAACAAAATTCTGCTGCAGATGTTGTGAAGTAATCTTAATTCCAAAGGCAATTGACTAGCAAATACTTCTTCAAATCCTACAAAATTTCTGTTCAATAGCCTAGTGAGGGCTGGAGATCTATCTTCTGGGGCAAAGGTGGATGGACCAGACAGGGGTAAATTCAACAATCTAGATAGAATAGAGAAAGTGATGTTCAGACCAATGCCTCTTACTTTGCTCACTAAACCATCATCTCCTCTGTTCAAATTCTTGTAAAATTCCTTAACGAGAGCAGGGTAGGTGGGATAGTCCAATGAACATATACTCTCAAATCCCATCTCAATCAGTTGTCTACCTATTATAAAGCCTTCATTCTCAAATAATTCAAAATCAACCTTTCTTCCTATGGTGACAACTCTACTGGCAAGATGATCTACCTGAAGAGTAGGAGCAGGAGCAGGAGAATCACTCGGAGAACGGGTAGAGGATGAATCCGTAGATGGCTCGCAGACGGGTCGTCGAACGGTCCGCTTCCTCTTCAAACCGGCGCCACTAGTGCTAGCTCCACGGGTTTTGGGTGCCATAGATCTTGAAGGAGTAGTTAATCGGAGGTTATTTGAGGTTTGGAGGGTTTGGGAAAGCTTTGGAGAGGGTTTGGAAAGATTTGAAACGAATGAAATGTCCATGGGGTCGACTCGTGCCCTAAATAATTAGACTGGGACCACGTCGAGTCGACTCGCGCAAAGTGTGGAGTCGGCTCCCGACTAGTCACAGAGCACGGATACGATCTCGAGTCGACTCGCTCAGAGAAGGGGTCGACTCCTGAGTTTCAGCAGAAACTCGAGTCAACTCCGATACTCTCGAGTCGGCTCCGAAACCATTTCAGAGTAAAAAATCAAAACTTTTCAAAGTGTCTGAAATGTACCCAGATTTGATCTTTGAGTAAGATTAAAAATCATGGATTTTGATAAATCAAATTGATATGAGTTCTAGATAAGATTTCCTTAAGATTTTAAGATATTGAAAGAACTCTAGATATATATCCTTAGAGGTTTCAAAATCTATCCAAAAGGGTTACAAATTCCTAACTCTCCTCTAAGATAACAAAATCTTTCTTCGCTTAAAGGTTTTGTAAAGATGTCAGCTAATTGTTCTTCAGTGTTTACATAATCTAAACAAATTTCATCATTAGCTACATGTTCTCTTATAAAATGATATCTAATTTCTATGTGTTTTGTCCTTGAGTGTTGAATCGGATTTTTAGTTAAATTGATTGCGCTAGTGTTATCACATCTTATGGGTGTTTTATTAAGTGTGATACCATAGTCTTCAAGTTGTCGCTTAATCCATAGGATTTGCGCACAGCAACTTCCAGCTGCTACATATTTAGCTTCAGTAGTTGATAATGCAACTGAATTTTGCTTTTTGCTAAACCATGTGATTAAGTTACTTCCTAAGAAATGGCATGCACCACTTGTGCTCTTTCTATCTAATTTACATCCAGCATAATCAGAATCCGAATATGCAATTAGGTTTAATGTAGAGTCTCTAGAATACCATAAACCTACATTTTTAGTTCCATTTAGATATCTTAATATTCTTTTAACAGCTATTAAGTGTGATTCTTTAGGTTCAGATTGAAATCTAGCACATAAACATACTGAAAACATAATATCTGGTCTACTTGCTGTTAAATAGAGAAGGGATCCGATAATACCTCGATAGTATTTTTGGTCAACCTTTTTACCTTCTTCATCTTTGTCCAGCTTGCATGAAGGACTCATTGGAGTTCCGAGGGGTTTCATTGTTTCCATACCAAACTTTTTGAGTAGTTCTCTTGTGTATTTGGTTTGGTTGATAAAGATTCCCTCTTTGCTTTGTTTGATCTGGAGTCCAAGGAAGAAGTTGAGTTCTCCCATCATGCTCATCTCGAATTCTCCCTGCATCAACTTTGCAAATTCTTGACAAAGAGAATCGTTAGTAGCACCAAAAATAATGTCATCTACGTATATTTGTACTACAAGTAAATCATTACTTTTTCTTTTCAAAAACAAAGTTTTATCAATATTTCCTCTTGTAAAATCATTTCTATTAAAAATTTACTTAACCTATCATACCAAGCTCTAGGTGCTTGTTTCAAACCATATAAAGCTTTGTGCAATTTAAAAACGTGATTTGAAAATTCGTGATCTTCAAAACCTGGTGGTTGTTCTACATAAACTTCTTCATTTATAAATCCATTTAAAAATGCGCTTTTTACATCCATTTGAAATAAGTTAAAGTTCATATGACATGCAAATGCAAGTAATAGCCTAATGGCTTCTAATCTAGCAACTGGTGCAAAGGTTTCATCAAAATCAATACCTTCCTCTTGATTATATCCTTTAGCAACCAATCTAGCTTTGTTTCTAATTACTATGCCATTTTCATCTAATTTATTTCTAAAAACCCATTTTGATCCTATTACTGAATGATTTTTAGGTCTTTCAACTAAAGTCCAAACATTATTTCTAATAAATTGATTTAGTTCTTCTTGCATTGCTAACATCCAATTATTATCTTTTTCAGCTTCTTCTATAGTTTTAGGTTCAATTTGTGATACAAATGCAAGATGATTACTAATATTTCTCATATATGATCTAGTTCTTATTCCTTGAGATGGATCACCTATAATCAATTCCTTAGGATGACTATGAGCATATCTCCAGTCTCTTGGAAGATCTATATCATTATGATTAATATTGACATCATCGTCCTTATGTGAATCATCATCTTTAGCCTCTTGTTCATGATCAGAAGATACTTCAATATTAAGTTTTTCAAGATCTTTTTCAATTATGTTTGTATCTTCCTCATCATCAAGCTTTTCAGAACTAGATGCTAAAGATCATCAAAAACTATATGAATGGATTCTTCAACTACTAAGGTTTTCTTGTTAAATACTCTATAAGCCTTACTAGTCGTTGAATAACCTAGAAAAATTCCTTCATCAGATTTAGCATCAAATTTTCCTAAGTTGTTTTTACCATTATTATGAATGAAACATTTACATCCAAATGCATGAAAGTATTTTATATTTGGTTTTCTTTCATTCCATAATTCATAAGGTGTTTTCTTTAAGATTGGTCTTATTAGGCTCGATTTAAGATGTAACATGCTGTGTTAATTGCTTCCGCCCAAAAGTACTTTGGTAAGTTGCTTTCGCATAGCATGGTACGGGCCATGTCTTCTAGAGTCCTATTTTTCCTTTCAACTACACCATTTTGTTGTGGAGTCCTAGGGGCTGAAAAGTTATGATTAATTCCATTTTCAGAACAAAAACTTTCAAATAAGTGATTTTCAAATTCTGTTCCATGATCACTTCTTAGAGACACTATGGTAGTGTTTTTCTCATTTGTGACTTTCTTGAAGAATTTCAGAATATCGAGAAAGTCTCATCTTTGTGAGCTAAAAACATTACCCAAGTATATCTAGAATAATCATCTACAATCACTAGACCATATTTCTTTCCTCCTAGACTTGTGGTTCTAGTTGGTCCGAAAAGGTCCATGTGAAGTAGCTCTAAAGCCCTAGAAGTTGAAACAACATTTTTAGATTTGAAAGAACTTCTAGTTTGTTTTCCAAATTGACATGCATCACATATTTTATTGTTTTCAAAATCTAGTTTAGGTAATCCTTTAACTAAATCCATTTTAATTAGTTTTGAAATAAGGTGTGTGCTTGCATGACCTAATCTACGATGCCATAACCATCCAATATCATTTATGTTAGCATTGTCAGCAATTAGGCAATGATTACTTTCAGATAATTTGTCTAAGTCAACTAAGTATACATTGCCATGTCTATAACCAGTAAAAACAATGCTATCATTAATGGAATCAGATACTATGCAAATAGAAGATTTAAATGAAACATTAAAGTTCTTATCACATAGTTGGCTTATACTTATTAGATTATGCTTTAAACCATCAACATAAAGTACATTATCAATAAATATAGATGGAGTTATGCGAACTTTACCAAGGCCCATAATTTGACCTTTACCATTATCGCCAAACGTCACAACTCCACCTTTCTTTTCTTCTAGGGTGATGAATTCATCTTTGTCACCCGTCATATGTCTTGAGCAGCCACTATCAAGGTACCACTTTTTCTTTGATCTTTTGGCTACAAGACATTCCTGCAAAGCGATCAAACTTTATGTTTAGGTACCCAAGCTTTCTTGGGTCCTTTATGGTTAGTAGCAACAAAAATTGTTCCTTTCGGAACCCATATTTTCTTTGCTTAATATTTAACTTGTTGTTATTATTTAATGTTTTGCATTCAAATGATTTATGACCTTTTTCATTGCATTTAAAACAAGTTATATTACTTTGGTTGGCTTTTACAAAATATTCTTTAAAGATTTTTGTTTCCTTAATGTGTTATACCCTAAACCTGCTTTGTCAAAAACAGTTTTTGACTATCTAAGATCATGTTAAGTTTAGTTGAACTTAAGGTGAATTTCTCAACAATGTCTTTATATTTTTAACATCTTTCTTAAGAAATCATTTCTTTAAGATTGTTCTTTTTCTAAAGCTAAGTTTCTAATTGAACTTTTAAATCTTTTGTTGAGTTTTTAGTTTCAGATTTTAACAAATCTATTTCTTGATTAAGATTATTTCTTTCTTTGCTAAGTTCTTCTTTTTCATTAGTTAAATTCTTAACTTCTAAAGCTAATTCATTTTTACTTTTAG
This sequence comes from Calamus simplicifolius, assembly GCA_900491605.1. Taxonomy (NCBI): domain Eukaryota; kingdom Viridiplantae; phylum Streptophyta; class Magnoliopsida; order Arecales; family Arecaceae; genus Calamus; species Calamus simplicifolius. The sequence continues at coordinate 1,452,107 of UESW01003838.1, read as the reverse complement.
CTAAGCTAATATTATCATTTTTCAAAAACTTATACTTCTTTTTCAAGGATTTAAAATCAATCATCAATTCATTGAAAGCTTCAAACATTTCATCAAATGTAAATTCATCATTTGAGTTTTCAGAACTTACCTTATTGTCGTTGTCGTCGTTGTTGGCCATGAAGCAGATATTAGCAACTTCTTTTTGTTCTTCTTCTTCGGAAGAAGACTCTTCACTATCAGTCCAAGTCGCCATGTATGCTTTCTTCTTTTTCTTATAGGCCTTTTTCAGCAAAGGACAATCATATCTAAAGTGCCCTGGCTTTTTGCACTCATAACATACTAAGGGCTCTTTTTCTTTTTCTTTCTCCTTGTCCTTTCTCTTATCCTTTTCTCCATCAATTCTTGCTCCAAATTTCTTTTTATGGAAGGGCCTTTTTCTCATAAACTTTCTGAATTTTTTGGCCAAGAGAGCAGTTTCCTCATCATCTTCATCATTACTTTCACTGCTGCTCTCTTCCATTTCTGCAGTCTTGAGGGCAAGTGTTTTCCTTCTTTTTGTATCCTCCTCAACATGCTGCTTCATTGTTAACTCATGGGTCATTAAGGATCCTAGAAGCTCCTCTAAAGGTAATGCATTGAGGTCCTTTGCTTCTTGGATAGCAGTGACTTTCGCTTCCCACGATCTTGGTAGTGACCTAAGAATTTTGCGCACAAGATCAGCATTAGAATAAATTCTACCAAGACTTTTTAAACCATTCACAATATCAGTGAATCTAGTGAACATGCATGTGATGGTTTCAGTTTGTTCCATTGTAAACAATTCATATTTGTGAACCAAAATGTTTATTTTTGATTCCTTAACTTGGTTTGTTCCTTCATGAGTTATTTCCAACCTATCCCAAATTTTTTTGCGGAATTACAAGTTGAGATTCGGTTGAATTCATTTGAGTCTAAGGAACAATATAGAATATTAATGGCTTTAGCATTTAGTTGTGCCATTCTCCTATCATTATCATTCCAATCCCTTTCGGGCTTAGGAACAAGAATGCCTTCAACTAAGTGTGTGGGTGTACTAGGTCCATTAGTTATTACTCCCCATAATTCATAGTCCGAAGCTTGAATGAATATTCTCATTCTAGCTTTTCAATATGAATAGTTGGTTCCATTAAATAAAGGAGGTCGATTCGTAGAATGACCTTCAGCAAAACATGAACCACTTTGTGTTGCCATAAGGATCTTTAGCCCTTGATCGTGAGATCAAATTCTAAATGAGCACTTGCTCTGATACCAATTGTTGGCCCAGATGGCAATCCAAGAGGGGGGGGGTGAATTGGGTTCTTAAAAATTTGAGTCTTTTTAACTTTAGTTGATTAATTAGCAAGATGTGCAAGTGAGAGGCTAACTTAAATCAATACACAAGCAAATAAAGAGAGATAGAGAAAGAGAAAATATGGCACGGCAAACACAAGATAATTTTATAGTGGTTCGGTGCAATCAACACCTACGTCCACTCCCAAGATTCACTTGGGTCCACACTATAATCTCTCTAGATTACAGCCGAGTTGTTTTCCAAGCTCACAACTCAAACTTGTTGTTTTCCCGGGTGAACAACGAACCCAGCTGGTTTTAACTCGGGCTTACCAGCACAAAACCCTACACATTATTTTTCACGGGCTCACAACTAACCCAACACAAGCACTCCGGCTTGCAACGAGGTATATCAACCTCCACTGATTCAATCCACTGATTGAATCAGCAACCAATTAAAATATTCAGAGTTTAAGTAATGAAATGCTCCCCTTGAGCAAATATACAAATGAAGTATAAAATAAAGAGTTGGAAAAGCCTGATAGTATTGCAGATGGTAGTGGCTTTGGCTTTCTTCCTTCTTCTCTTTAACTCCTCTTGAAGTGTTGAATCACGCCTCAGTAAGATTCTTGACTGTTGAAGACTTTGGAGTTGAGATGAAGCTTTTTCTCCTTTTGAAAATCCTTCGATTTGATCTTTGAAACGCTTGTGGATTTTCTTTTGACTCTTGTGGATTGATGAGAAGGAGCAGACGAATCTTTCTCTTTGATTTCTCTCCTTTTGAATCACTCTATTTTGAGCTAAAAAGATTTTCCTATGAAAGCTCTGTTTTTCCCTCTTTTTGAAAGATATTCTTTTCTCTCTTTTTGATTTTTTTTTGATGCCTTTGATTTGAAAAGAGCTCCTCTATTTATAGAATCTGCAAAAATATATCCGTTAGAGACAAAGAAAAATAGCCGTTATTTGAAAATCTTACCGTTGGGGCTGATGTGTCATCGTTAAAAATCGCGCCCAGATTTCGCGGAGTCGACTCGAGCTCTGAGGGAGTCGGCTCGAAGTCGATTACCAAAAGTAGAAACATTTTAAACATTGAAGGGTCGACTCGCGAAAACTAAAGTGTCGGCTCCAGAAAATAGGGAGTCGACTCGAGGAAAATGGGGAGTCGACTCGAGAAGTGCTAAAAAACATGGTTTCTGTTGTTTGAGCGGAGTCGGCTCGCACAGACAGGAGTTGGCTCGCAAAGAGTCAGGGGTCGACTCTTGAAAACCAAGGGTCGACTCGAGAAAATCAGAAAACTCTGTGGCTTACAGGAATCGACTCGGAAACCCTTGAGTCGGCTCGGGAGCGATACAAAAATCAAAAAAATGTTCTGATAGACTTTAAAACTTGTCCCAAATAAATTTAAATATCAAAGTGACTTGAATACATTAAATATGACATTAAGCATAGATTCAAGACATGTTTCAAGAATTCATCGATTGTATTATAATGTGTAAAAATTCCGTTTTGAGATCTTTTAAGCATAGAGCTTGAAACTCCTTTTTCTAATAGATTCAAAACTCATTAAATTTAACCATTGAGAGTCCTTTCCTTTCAATTTGAATAAGCTCAATGTTTTTGATAAATAAACTCATTGTATTCTTTAAGGTACTCATGGCTTTTTGGAAATCATCAAAATCAATAAAGTTGGGGCAATTATGTTTCAATAATTTCTCAATAGACATCTTATTTGTTTTTGGTCTCTCTGGTTAGCTAACTGATTAGCTAGCTGAGATCCCTTGCTTCACTCTTGGACGATGGCATTTATATTCTCAGCTACCTGGAGCTTCTTTTTTTTAATCCACCGCCGCCTAAGCTTTTATGAGAGCTCTTTCTTATCTCTCTCTTTCTCTATTGCTATTTCAAGCTATATTTAACTTTTGATTTTTGAATTTTTATAGGGCTCATCCTTCCTCAAATGGAGATATGCATTCAATGCTCAAGGAAAACATGTTTAACGATTATATTTTCTTCCCGTTATTATTTCCATTTATTTCTTATGTATCTAACAGATATTTTCTTGTTAGATGGTTATAAATAGTTGGAATTAGAAGCACACCTTGATGATTTTTGAAAAAGAAATTTTAAAGAGAGAAAAATCCAAGAAAAGAGCCTTCATTGAATATTTGTTGAGTGGTTGCTGTGCATTCAAGTCCATTCCTTGCTCCGAAAGGTCGTCCGAATCATTGAAGCTTTTCAAGCATTCAAGACTTCAGCTGCTTCAACCTAGTTCATTTATTGCTGAGTTTATTGCTTCAAAAGTTGTAAAATATATTCTGAATATTTGCTCATTGTAGGAGCTTCTCCTTTACATACTCTGATTATCTTGTAAAAGGGTTACTGAACCCTGGTTTGTTGTTGGCTTCCTTGTGCCATTTAAACAAGAGGACTAGCCTAGGTTTGGCTAGGGGTTTTTGGCTTCCTTGTGCCGTGAAACAAGAGGACTAGCTTGGTTTGGCTAGGGGTTTTTGGCTGCCTTGTGCGGTATAAACAAGAGGGCTAGCCTGGTTCGGCTAGAGGTTGTAATCGTTGTGATACGATTAGTGGAATTCCCAAAGGTTTTGGGGAGTGGATGTAGCTGCTGAGTTTAGCACCGAACCACTATAAACTTCTGTGTGTTTGTGATTGCTTATTTTTCTATTGATATTATTATGTGCACCCCACTTCACCGCTGCAAATCAAAATTAGGGTTGAAAGCACATATATCTGCTTAGCTAAATTTTTTAAATAACCCAATTCACCCCCCCTCTTGGGTTACTACATCTGGGCAACAAAAAACTTTCTCATTTATAAATCCTTTTAAAAATGCACTTTTAACATCCATTTAAAATAAATTGATATTCATATGACACGCAAATGCAAGTAATAGTCTAATTGCTTCTAATCTAGCTACAGGTGCAAAGGTTTCATCAAAATCAATTCCTTCTTCTTGATTATATCCTTTTGCAACTAGTCTAGCTTTATTTCTAATTACTATGTCATTTTTATCTAATTTATTTCTAAATACCCATTTAGATCCTATAACCGAATGACCTTTAGGTCTATCAACTAAGGACCATACATTATTCCTAGTAAATTGATTTAATTCTTCTTGCATAGCTAACATCCAATTACTATCTCTTTCGACTTCTTCGATAGTTTTAGGTTCAATTTGAGATACAAATGCAATATGATTATTGATATTTCTCATTGATAATCTAGTTCTGACTCCTTGAGATGGATCACCTATAATCAATTCCTTTGGATGACTATAGGCATATCTCCAATCTCTAAGGAAGATCTACCTCATTATGATTAGTATCGATAACATCAACCCTAGGAGAATCATCATCTTTAGCTTCTTATTCATGGTCTGAAGATACATCTATATTTAATTTTTTAATATCTCTCTCTAACAAATTTGTATCTTCCTCATTATCAATCTTTTCTGAACTTGATGCTAAAGACTCATCAAAAACTACATAAATAAATTCTTCTACAATTAAGTTCCTCTTATTAAATACTCTATAGGCTTTACTAGATGTTGAATATCCTAAGAATATGCCTTCATCAGATTTTGCATCAAACTTCCCAAGGTTGTCTTTACCATTATTATGAATGAAACATTTACAACCAAATGCATGAAAATAACCTATGTTTGGTTTCCTATTATGTCATAATTCATAGGGAGTCTTCCTAAGAATTGGTCTAATTAGGGGTCTATTTAAGATGTAACATGCCATGTTTATGGCTTCCGTCCAAAAGTATTTTGGGAGTTGGCTTTTACATAGCATGGTACGGGCCATGTCTTCTAAAGTCCTATTCTTTCTTTCTAAGACACCATTTTGTTGAGGTGTCCTAGGTGCAGAAAAATTATGATGAATACCATTTTCAATACAAAAATTTTTAAATAGATGATTTTCAAATTTTGTGCCATGATCACTTCTAAGAGACACTATAGTAGTGTTTTTCTCATTTGTGACTTTCTTGAAGAATTTTAGGAATATCGAGAAAGTCTCATCTTTGTAAGCCAAAAACAATACCCAAGTAAATCTAGAATAATCACCTACTATCACAAGACCATATTTCTTTCCTTCTAGACTAGTGGTTCTAGTAGGTCCAAAAAGGTCCATGTGAAGTAGTTCAAGTGGCCTAGAAGTGGAAACAATATTTTTAGATTTAAAAGAATTTCTAGTTTGTTTTCCAAATTGACATGCATCACATATTCTGTTATTTTCAAAATCTAACTTTGGAAGTCCTTTAACTAAATCCATTCTAATTAATTTTGAAATTAGGTGTATGCTTGTATGACCTAATCTACGATGTCATAGCCATCCAATCTCATTTACATTAGCATTATCAGCAACTAAACAATGATTACTCGTAGACAAATTGTCTAAATCAATTAAGTATACATTGTCATTTCTATTTCCAATAAATACAATGCTATTGTTAATGGGATTAGAAACAGTGCAGATAGAAACTTCAAATGAAACTTTGAAACCTTTATCACACAATTGGATAATGCAAATTAAATTATGCTTTAAACCATCAACATATAAAACATTCTCAATAAAGGTTGATGGAGTTATTTGAATTTTACCAAGGCCCATAATTTGACCTTTGTCATTGTCTCCAAAAGTAACAACTCCTCTTTTATCTTCAAGGGTGATGAATTGATCCTTGTCACCTGTCATGTGCCTTGAGCAGCCACTATCAAGATACCACTTTCGTTTTGATCCTTTGGCCGCAAGACACTCCTGCAAGATAATCAAATCTTATGTTTAGGTACCCAAGCTTTCTTGGGTCCTTCATGGTTAGTAGCAATAAAAATTGTTCCTTTTGGAACCCATATTTTATTGCTTTTAATATTTAAATTCTTATTAGTTTTTCTAAAATTATATTCATAAGATTTATGTCCTTTCTTGTTGCAATGATAACATGAAACATCATTTTTGTTATGTTTCTTAATAAAGAAATTGTTTACGTATTTTTGTTTCATGTGAGGTCTATAACCTAATCCAGCTTTATCAAAAACTGCTCTTTGATTACTTAAAAGTAAATTTAATTTTTCTGAACTATACGTAAATCTATCAACAATGTTTTTATACTTATCAACTTCTTTCTTTAAATTAATGTTTTCATTGGAAATTGATTTTTTTCTTTTAAAAAACCTTCCTTTTCAGCTTTTAAATCTTTAATTTCAAGAGTTAATTCATTTTTCTCTTTAAGAAGATTTAAATTTTCAGTTTTCAAAGATTTGTTTTTTTTTTTCAAAATTTTGAAGTCTGTCACATCCCAGTCCCAAAATTTGAGCTAGGGTGACAACCCGCCGCATGCCAGGCATGCAAGGCGTCTCAAATTTTGACACATAAATCAATATAAGATAAAAATCTAAATCCATGATTTATTACAAACCATAATTATCAATTTTGGGCTACCAGCCCTACACACAAGCAATACTGGGGCTACATCAATATAATGGATCTTAATTTATTTAATAGAAGCTCCATCTACCCCAAATATCCTTCTTCACTCCTGAGGCTCTGAAAAACATTGTGAGAATTATATGAGCTCACACTCAATAAGTAAGCCTAATACAATTTCAAATCATTATATCTTATCATATCATATCAAGATATTCTCAAATCATATTTTTATAAAAACTTCCAATTTGAAATATATTTATCATGCTATCAGCACATTCATATCATCAGCTCAAAATGATTTGGAAGCTTAATTATACAATAAATACTAGAATATGCAATGTAAACAAACCACTGTTTATATATTCATTATTTTCTTATGTGTCCCATGGCCCTAAAACACTCAACTAGTGTATCACTCTTAAATGTTCCCTAAGAGGAAGGGTCCTGGTACCAGCATTATGCCATATCAAAATCACTCAGAATACATCCTACATACGTGTGTCCTCCACATATCTTCCCCTATGGAGGTGGGTCACGTATCATTTGGCATTTCACATCATATAAGAACTGTGGCGACACATACAAGTAAATTTCAATGTCATCATCATAATCGCATATTATCATCTCGATAGTACCAACATAATTTGCAAGATCAATCAACATAATTACATTTTTGCATATACACATATAAGCCATATCTTGCAAAATATTATCTGCTACAATAGTCATAGCAAATGCTTATTTGTAAATTCGTGGTACTATTTATTAATTCAATATAAATGAAACTTCATTTTTTACATTTTATAAATATGCATCTAATTATAAATTCATAATTTATAAATTAAATAATTTATGAAATTATAATACTTGGCTTACTTACCTCAGTACGCAAATCCCAATTGATAAACCAGCTATTTAGACACCTGGGTACCTACAGCAATATTTTACATAATTAAGTTTCTAAAATCTGAATAATAAAGTGACTCTTAAGACTCTACCCAGACCATTCCACGGGTCCAACTTTGGGCTCGAATATCTCTCAATATATTTGCCCAAATGGGGAATTAAAAATACCTCAAGAAATTAGATTCAACCCTGATTCGGGCCATATAATTATTTTACCATTCTCGGCCCACTACAGAGCCCAAAAAGCGGCTAAAGCAGAGCTCTTGAACCAACCCACAGGACTCAAATCACTGACAGCCCAGCCAGCCCAAGCTTCTTCTTTTTTTCTGCTGCTCCCTTGTTTCAACCGAAACAGGGGTTATTCTGTGTCGACGGCCAAGGCCACCGTCAGCCAAACTCGGGGCGGCCCGGCCGTCGATGGCCAGACCAGAGCCGGCTGCCGCCACAACTGGTCCCTCCTCTCTCTCTCTCCAATTTCTCTCTATCTCTCCCTTTCTCCCTCACGATCCATCGCGGCTAGGAAGCATGTCAGCGGCACGGCCAGCCACCATGGCCGGCCGAACCTCCACCGGATGCACGCCCGGTGTCGGTGGAGGTTGCCGACCGAAGCTCAAGCCCGGCGAGGCGACGAGCACGCCACCGGGCCCAAACCGAGATTGGCATAGGGAGGGATGTCGTAGCTTCTTCCGCGCCCGGTTCCCTCTCTCTCTCTTTCTCTGACTCTCTCTCTCTCTCCCTGGCATGGACAGAGGGACTTACCAGGAGCAGGCGTGCGCATGAGGATTATGGGAAAGAAGCATCTGCGTCTTCCTTTAAAGGCGACACAGACTTCTCAGATCAAGGGTGTTGACCCAATTATTGATTTTGATGATTAATAAAGGAATTGAGTATATTTATTTGATTACTAATAGATTTGATAAGTGTTTCAGGGCTTAAAAATATTTGATTGATTTAAAGGCATTAAGAAACGTGTTTTGAATCAATTGCAAAATATAAGTTTCAAAGTTTCAGAACCTGGAGTCGATACCTAGGAATGCTGGAGCCGACCCCATGGCCAATCAAATATTCTTCTAATTTTTGATACGGTCTGGAGCCGACACCTAGAGTTTCGGAGCTGACACCCAGAGTTTTGGAGTCGACACTTACAGTGTCTGGAGCCGACTCCGATGCGGGGACAGAACGCTTGATTTTTGACTACCTTGGAGCTGACACTTACAGTCTTTTGGAGCCAACACCTGAGCATGGCGAGTCGACACCTAACTTTTTCGAGTCGACTCCTCGACGAACTCAGAACTTTCTATTTTTGGATAAACGACTTGGAGCCGACACCTGAAAAGTTGGAGCTGACTCCAACCTATCTGGAATGAAATTTTAAAATGCCAGATCAGCTCTAACGGTAATATTTTCTTTTTACCTAACTTCTAATGGATATATTTTGTTTGGAAAAACTTTCCAGGTACATTCCAACGGCTAGTTTTCTCACCAAAAATGGATTAAAGGAATTCTATAAAAGGAGGAGAACGCCCATTTAAAAAAAAAAAGAACAAAAAAATGGAAAAATAAAAATCATAAATCCATGAAGTCTTGAGCCTGAAATTAAAAAGAAAAGAGTTCAAAATCAAATCCTTCCACTCCAAAAAGCTCAAAGAGAAATCCAAGGCGCTCATATTGAAAAAATCGAAGGATTCCCAAAATAGAAGAAAAAACTCTATTTTTCTATGCTTTCTCAACTTCTCATCTGCAACATTTGCAACGAATCAAAGCTGAGGCCTGATTCAACATCTCCAAAGAGAAGAAGAAAAGAAGAAAAGAAGAAAAGCTCAAATCCAATCATCTTCAAAATAGGCTTTTCTAACCTTGTTTATTCATTTTGAATATTCGCTCATTTGAGGAGCTTTGTATTATTAAAAAATATTATTCTTTCTTGTTTGTGCTAGTTCTATCAAGGGGATTGAACTAGTGGAGGTAGTATACCTCGGATCAAGCTAGATTAGCTTGAGTTTAGGGTTTTGTGCTGGTGAGCTCGGAAAACCGGCTGGGTTCGTTGTGATCCCTGGGAAACAACAAGTTTGAGTTGTGAGCTTGCAAAATAACTCGGTTGTAATCTAGTTGATTATAGTGTGGACCCAAGTGGATCTTGGGAGTGGACGTAGGTGTTGGATACACCGAACCACTATAAAACTTTTGTGTTTGTCGTGCTTTGATTATCTCTTTCTCTATCTCCTTGGTTGTACTTAATATTCGCATTGCATTTATCTATCTCCAAGCACATAGTTGTTAAAAGGTTAAAATTTTTAAAGAATCCAATTCACCCCCCCTCTTCGGTTGCTATCTGGGCCAACAATTGGTATCAGAGCTTGTGCTCATTGTTTATTTGATCACACGATCAAGAGCTAAAGATCCAAATGGCAGCTCAAGTTGGATCTTCATTTGCTGAAGGTCATTCTACAAATAGACCTCCCTTGTTTAATGGTTCCAACTATTCATATTGGAAAGCAAGAATGAGAATATTCATTCAGGCTTTAAATTATGAATTATGGAGTGTCATAATCAATGGACCTAGCACACCCACACACGTAGTTGATGGTTCTATTGTTCCTAAGCCCGAAAGGGATTGGAATGAGAATGATAAGAAAATGGCGCAGCTCAATGCTAAAGCCATTAATGTTTTATATTGTTCATTAGATGCTAATGAATTTAATCATATCTCTACATGTAATTCTGCAAAAGAGATATGGGATAGATTAGAGGTTACCCATGAGGGTATAAATCAAGTTAAAGAATCTAAGATAAATATTCTTGTTCATAAGTATGAATTATTCAGCATGGAACAAACTGAAACTATAGCATGCATGTATACTAGATTCACCGACATTGTAAATGGTTTGAAAAGTCTAGGTAAGATTTATACTAATTCTGAACTTGTTCGCAAAATTCTTAGGTCACTTCCAAGGACTTGGGAAGCAAAGGTGACAGCAATCCAAGAAGCCAAGGACCTCAACACTTTACCCTTGGAGGAGCTACTTGGATCACTAATGACCCATGAGTTAACCATGAAGCAGCACATAGAGGAAGATGTTAAAAAGAAGAAGACTATAGCTCTTAAGGCTGCAGAAAGTGAGAAAAACTGCAGTGATAATGATGATGATGATGATGAGACAGCTCTTCTAGCTAAGAAATTCAAAAAATTCATGAGAAGGAAGAGACCCTTCCATAAGAAGAAATCTAGAATTAAGATGGAAGGAGAAAGAGAAAAGGACAAAGACAAGGACAAAGAGAAAGACCCCTTAATTTGCTATGAGTGTAAGAAACCGGGGCACTTTAGATATGATTGTCCTCTACTAAAGAAAGCTTACAAGAAGAAGAAGAAAGCCTATGTTGCAACTTGGAGCGATAGCGATGAATCCTCTTCAGAGGAAGATCAAAAAGAAGTTGCAAACATTTGCTTTATGGCAAACGACGACAACGAGGTAAGTTCTGAAAACCCTTGTGATGATTTTGCATTTGATGAATTGTTTGAAGCTTTTAATGAACTAGTTGATGATTTTAAAGTTTTAAAAAGGAAATACAAATTTCTGAAAAATGATAATTCAATTCTCATTAAAGAAAAAGATAATCATACTAATGAGATTAAGATGCTGAAATCTGAAAATGAAAGTTTGACAAAAGAAAAGGAGTCAATTTCCAATGAAAATAATAAATTAAAGAAGGAAGTAGATAAATATAAGAATATTGTTGATAAATTTACTTATAGTTCTGAAAAACTTAATTTGTTATTAAGTAATCAAAGAGCTATATTTGATAAGGCTGGATTAGGATATAGACCTAACATAAAACAAAAAATTGTCAAAAACTTCTTTAGAAAAGAACAAAATAGAGATAGTGTTACATGTCATTATTGTAACAAGAAAGGCCAAAAATCTTATGAATGTAATGTGAGAAACAGTAACAAAAATTTAAGTAGTAAAGGAAAGAAAATATTGGTTCCCAAAGGAACAATCTTTTATGCTACTAACCATGAAGGACCCAAGAAGGCTTGGGTACTTAAATGTTGATCCAATTGATGATTTTGATGATTAACAAAACTATTTGAGTATAACTAATGGAGGCTCTAATGATTTTGATTAAGTGTTTCAGATTATAAGTCTATTGAATGATCAAAATCAGGAGTTACATCATGTTCTGGATCGAATCTAATGTCTAGGTAAGATTGCAGACATTAGAGTCGACTCCGAGAATCACAGAGCCAACTCCGGATCTGGCACGGAAGTTAGAGTCGACTCCAAGACTGTTAGAGTTGACTCTCACAGAAGAAGCAGAATGTCGATTTTTCTGGCCCCGACCTAGAGTCGACTCCGGGTAAGTTAGAGTCGACTCCAGAAAAGTTTCTTGTTGACCCCAGAAAAGTCAGAGACGACTCCGAAATAACGTTTTAAAATGTTTCGAGTTAGAGCCAACTCCAGAAAAGTTAGAGTCGACTCCAACCCACCTGGAACAAAAAATCAAATTGCCAGATCAGCTCTAACGGTAATATTTCTATTTTACCTTATTTCTAACGGATATATTTTGCTACAAGGTACACTCCAACGGATAGTTTTCTTCCAAAAATGGTTTGAAAGAAATCTATAAAAAGGAAAGACTATTGTTCAAAAAAAATAGAGAAAATAGAAAAAAGAGAACGAAAAAGAAAGAAAATCGGAAAAACAACGAGGAAAGAAATCCCATTTCAAAAATCCGAAAAAGAGAGAGCCTGAATCTCAAGAGGAAAACCTTCTAGCTCAAAGCCACTCCACTCCAAAAAGCTCAAGAGGAATCCAAGGCATTCAAATCAAGTTTTTGTGGGTTTCCCAACTTGAAGAAAGAAGTTTAGCTTCTTGCTTTTCAACCCTTCTCAACTGCTTCAACTGTGAAAAATCGGAGCTGAGGCTTGATTCAATCCAGCAAGGAGAAGAAGAAAAGAGGAAAAGAAGAAAAGCTCAAAAGCCAACCATCTACAAATCAGGCTTTTCTAAAGTTGTTATTTTATTTAATAATCTGCTCATTAAGGAGCTTTGTAATTGAAAAACATATTTCATTTGTTTATATCTAGTTCAATCTGGGGGATTGAACTAGTGGAGGTAGTCTTACCTCGGTTCAAGCTTGGTTAAGCTTGTGTTTGGGTTTTTGTGCTGGTGAGCCCTTGAAAACCAGCTGGGTTCGTTGTGCGCCCGGAAAAATAATAAGTTTGAGTTGTGAGCTTGTAAAACAACTCAGCTGTAATCAGGTTGATTATAGTGTGGACCCAAGTGAATCTTAGGAGTGGACGTAGGTGTTGGATACACCGAACCACTATAAACTCTTTGTGTTTGCCATGCTTATATTGACTCTATCTCTATCACTGTCTTATTTCTGCACTTTGTATTTACATTGCTATTGCCTTCATTCATCTTAAGCAAACTATTTTAAGAAGGCTAATTTTTAAAAGAACCCAATTCACCCCCCCCCTCTTGGGTTGTCATCTAGGCCAACAATTGGTATCAGAGCTAGTGCTCATTAAATTTTGATCACACGATCAAGAGCTAAAGTTCCAAATGGCAACACAAGTTGGATCATTTGCTGAAGGTCATTCTACGAATAGACCTCCACTGTTTAATGGTTCAAATTATTCATATTGGAAAGCTAGAATGAGGATATTCATTCAAGCTTCTGATTATGAGCTATGGGGTGTTATAATTAATGGACCTAGTACACCCACACATGTTATTGATGGCACTATTGTTCCTAAGCCCGAAAGGGACTGGAATGATAATGATAGGAAGATGGCACAGCTTAACGCTAAAGCCATGAATGTATTATATTGCTCCTTAGACGCTAATGAATTTAATAGAATCTCCACTTGTAATTTCGCAAAGGAGATTTAGGATAGATTAGAGGTTACCCATGAGGGTACCAATCAAGTAAAAGAATCTAAAATTAATATTCTTGTTCATAAATATGAATTATTTAGCATGGAACAATCTGAAACCATTACATGCATGTACACTAGATTCACAAATATTGTAAATGGTTTGAAAAGTCTTGGTAAGACATATACTAACTCTGAACTTGTTCGAAAAATTCTTAGGTCATTACCAAGATCATGGGAAGCAAAAATGACAGCAATCCAAGAAGCTAAAGACCTCAACACTTTACCCTTAGAGGAGCTTCTAGGATCTCTTATGACCCATGAGCTGACTATGAAGCAGCATATAGAGGAGGACACAAAGAAGAAGAAAATGATTGCCCTCAAAGCTGCAAAAGAAGAAGAGAGCAGCAGCGATGATGATGATGATGATGATGAGACTGCTCTCTTTGCAAAGAAATTTAAAAGATTTATGAGGAGAAAGAAACCCTTACACAAGAAGAAATTTGGAGCAAAGTGGGAAGGAGAAAAGGATAAGAACAAGGACAAGGACAAAGAAAAAGAGAAAGACCCCTTGACTTGCTATGAATGTAATAAACCGGGGCATTTTAGAAATGAATGTCCAAAATTGAAAAAAGCCTACAAAAAGAAAAAGAAGGCTTATGTGGCGACATGGAGTGACAGCGAGGAATCTTCTTCCGAAGAAGAAGAACAAAAGGAAGTCACAAACGTATGTTTCATGGCGGACGACAATGATGAGGTAAGTTCCGACAACCCTTGCGATGAGTTTGCCTTTGATGAACTCTTTGATGCTTTTAATGAACTTGTTGGGGATTTCAAAGTTTTGAAAAAGAAATACAAGATTTTGAAAAATAAAAATTTAACTTTCATTAAAGAAAAGGAAAATCTTAATAATGAAGTTGAGAAATTTAAATCTGAAAATGAGATTTTAGTAAAAGAAAAAGAACTAATTTCAAATGAAAATGATAAACTAAGGAAAGAGGTTGAAAAACATAAGAACATAGTTGATAAGTTTACCTTAAGCTCAACTAAATTAGACATGTTATTAAATAGTCAAAAAGCAATTTTTGACAAAGCCGGATTAGGGTATAACACTTTAAGAAAACAAAAATCATTAAAAATATTTTTGTGCGTGCTGGCCAAAGTAATTTTACATGCTTTAAATGTAATCAAATAGGACATAAATCTTATGAATGTAAAATTCTGAAACCTAATAAAAACCTAAATGTTAAAGGGAAGAAAATATGGGTTCCGAAAGGAACAATATTTGTTGCTACTAACCATGAAGGACCCAAGAAAGCTTGGGTACCTAAACATAAAGTCTGATTTCATTGCAGGAATGTCTTGTGGCCAAGAGATCAAAGAAAAAGTGGTATCTTGATAGTGGCTGCTCAAGACATATGACGGGTGACAAAGAAGAATTTATCACCCTTGAAGAAAAGAGAGGAGGAGTTGTTACATTTGGCGACAATGGCAAAGGCCAAATCTTGGGGTTTGGTAACATTCAAATAACTCCCTCCACATATATTGAGAATGTACTTTATATTGATGGTTAAAAGCATAACTTAATAAGTATAAGTCAATTATGTGACAAAGGTTTTAAAGTATCTTTTGAATCTTCTTTATGCACTGTAGCTAATCCCATTGATAATAGCATTGTTTTTATTAGAAATAGAAATGGCAATGTATACATGATTGATTTAGACAAATTGTCTACTAATAATCATTGCTTAGTTGCTAATAATACTAATATGAATGAGATTGGTTGGTTGTGGCATCGAAGATTAGGTCATGCAAGCACACACCTTATTTCAAAACTAATTAGAATGGATTTAGTAAAAGGTCTACCTAAATTAGATTTTGAAAATAATAAAATATGTGATGCATGTCAGTTTGGAAAACAAACAAGAAGTTCTTTTAAATCTAAAAATATTGTTTCAACTTCTAGGCCATTAGAGCTACTTCACATGACCTTTTTGGACCAACTAGAACCACAAGTCTAGGAGGAAAGAAATATGGTCTTGTGATAGTAGATGATTACTCTAGATTCACTTGGGTAATGTTTTTAGCTCACAAAGATGAGACTTTCTCGATATTCATGAAATTCTTCAAGAAAGTAACAAATGAGAAAAACACTACCATAGTGTCTCTAAGAAGTGATCATGGAACAGAATTTGAAAATCACTTATTTGAAAGTTTTTGCAATGAAAATGGTATTAATCATAATTTTTCTGCACCTAGGACCCCACAACAAAATGGAGTAGTTGAAAGGAAAAATAGGACTCTAGAAGACATGGCCCGTACCATGCTATGTGAAAGTAAACTCCCGAAATACTTTTGGATGGAAGCTATTAACACAGCATGTTACATCCTAAATAGAGCTTTAATAAGACCTATTTTAAAGAAAACACCTTACGAATTATGGCATAATAGAAAACCCAACATTAAATATTTTCATGCATTTGGTTGTAAATGCTTTATTCATAATAATGGTAAAAGCAACTTAGGTAAATTTGATGCAAAATCTGATGAAGGAATATTCTTAGGTTATTCAACAACTAGTAAAGCATATAGAGTGTTCAATAAAGGAAGCCTAATTGTTGAAGAATCTATTCATGTAATTTTTGATGAATCTTTAACATCAAGTTCCAAAAGGATTGATGATGAGGAAGATACAAACATTCTCGAAAACAATCTTGAAAAACTTAATATTGATGTATCTTCAGATCATGAACAAGAAGTTAAAGATAATGATTCGCCTAATGCTGATGATATTAATACTAATCATAATGATATAGATCTACCAAGAGATTGGAGATACGCTTATAGTCATCCCAAGGAATTGATTATAGGTGATCCATCTCAAGGAATAAGAACTAGATCATCTATGAGAAATATTAGTAATCACCTTGCATTTATTTCTCAAATTGAACCTAAAACCATTGAAGAAGCTGAAAAAGATAATAATTGGATGCTAGCTATGCAAGAAGAATTAAACCAATTCACTAGAAATAATGTATGGACATTAGTAGAAAGACCTAAAGATCATTCTGTTATAGGATCAAAATGGGTTTTTAGAAATAAACTAGATGAAAATGGCATAGTAATTAGAAACAAAGCTAGTTGCAAAAGGATATAATCAAGAAGAAGGTATTGATTTTGATGAAACCTTTGCACCTGTAGCTAGATTAGAAGCCATTAGGCTATTACTAGCATTTGCATGTCACATGAACATTAACTTATTTCAAATGGATGTCAAAAGTGCATTTTTAAATGGATTAATAAATGAAGAAGTATATGTAGAACAACCATCAGGTTTTGAAGATCATGAATTTTCAAATCACGTTTTTAAATTGCACAAGGCATTATATGGTTTGAAACAAGCACCTAGAGCTTGGTATGATAGACTAAGTAAATTTTTGATTGAAAATGATTTTATAAGAGGAAATGTTGATAAAACATTATTTTTGAAAAGAAAAGATAAAGATTTACTTGTAGTTCAAATTTATGTTGATGACATTGTATTTGGTGCTACTAACAATCTTCTATGTCAAGAGTTTGCTAAGTTAATGCAGGAAGAATTTGAAATGAGCATGATGGGAGAACTCAATTTCTTCCTTGGACTCCAAATCAAACAAAGCAAAGAGGGAATCTTTATCAACCAAACAAAGTACACAAGAGAAATTCTAAAGAAGTTTGGTATGGAATCAATAAAACCCCTCGGAACACCAATGAGTCCTTCATGCAAGCTAGACAAAGATGAAGAAGGTAAGAAGTTGATCAAAAATATTATCGAGGTATAATCGGATCCCTACTTTACTTAACTGCAAGTAGACCAGACATAATGTTTGCTGTTTGCTTATGTGCTAGATTTCAGTCTGAACCAAAAGAATCACATTTAATTGCTATTAAAAGAATACTAAGATACTTAAGTGGAACAAAAAATGTAGGTTTATGGTATTCTAGAGACTCAACATTAAATCTGATTGCTTACTCTAATTCTGATTATGCTGGATGTAAGTTAGATAGAAAAAGCACAAGTAGTGCATGCCAATTTTTAGGAAGTAACTTAATCTCATAGTTTAGCAAAAAGCAAAATTTGGTTGCATTATCTACTGCTGAAGCAGAATATGTTGCAGGTGGAAGTTGCTGTGCTCAAATCCTATGGATTAAGAGATAACTTAAAGACTATGGTATCACACTTGATAAGACACCTATAAGATGTGATAATACAAGTGCAATAAATCTAACTAAAAATCCAATTCAACATTCAAGAACAAAGCATATTGAAATAAGATATCACTTTATAAGAGAACACGTAGCCAATAATGAAATTTGTCTTGATTATGTGAATACTGAAGAACAACTGGCAGATATACTAACAAAACCCTTAAGTGAAGAGAGATTTTGTTATCTTAGAGGAGAATTAGGAGTTTGTGATCCTTTGGAATAGTTTTCTGAAACTCTTAAGGACATCTATCTAGATTTCATAAATTTCTTGAAAAATCTCTATATTCATTAAGGAAATCTATCTAGATATTGATTCATTGTTTCTCCAATTGCTAAGGAACATTTATCTAGAATTTGATGATTAATTTGAATAGTTTCAGATCCTTGAAACTTGATTTTTTTTCTCTGAAACTGTTAGAGTCGACTCTGACAATTTGTGGAGTCGACACCTCTGTTTTTGATGTTCTGTCTAAGCAATTAGAGCCAACTCTGACTTTTGTAGAGCCGACTCTAATTCGAGCGCTGACAGATTTTTTGGTTCGGAGCCGACACCCAGTTTTCGGGAGTCGACTCTAAGTCGAGCTAGGTTAAAAATAAAAAGGCGGAGTCGACCCCAAATCATTCCATCCGTCTTCCAAAACCTCTCCAAAAAGCTCCAAGGCCTTTCCAACTTCCCCAATCTACTCAAAGCCTTTGATTAAACTCTCCAATCTTCTTAATGGCACCTGAGAGGCATGGTTTCATCGGTGGAGCGTCCGTTCCCACAAGGCGACGCACTATTCAGAGGCAACCCTCGCCATCCTCCTCTTCGGCCACTCAAGAAGACTCTCCTCCTTCACCCTCTTCACCCAAAGTTGATCATTTAGCTGGTAAGACCATTACAACTGGAAGAAAGGTGAATTTTGATTTCTTTGAATCGGAAGGCTTCACTTAGGAAGAAGTTTGAAAGAAATGGGATGGGAAAAGATCTGTTCATTAGATATCCCTACATATCCAGCCTTAGTGAGAGAGTTTTACAATGGTTTAAGTAGAGGAGAAGGTGGATTAATCAGTATAGTAAGAGGAACAAGAGTTACAATAACCACTGAGATACTTGGAAATTTATTGGAAATGCCCACAATTGGTATAATGGAATATCAACATGATGATAGAAGTGGAGCATTGACAAGAATGATAGGGAGAGATGTAACCGAGTTTGAGGAAATCCTTGCAAATCAATTAAATCTGGAACTCAGGTGACTACATAACATTTGTGGAAGAATCTTGTTTCCGAAAATTGGTAGATTTGAGTATGTCCCGGAGCGAGACGTTCTTTTGATGGATTGCATAATTACTGGAAGGCCAGTCAACTTAGCTAGCATGATAATTGGATATATGGCAGAGGCGGCTACAAAGAAAAGATCTACACTGCCATATGGTATGATTTTGACATTAATCTTTAGAAGCCAAGGTGTGCTTATTATGGAGAATGAACTCCTAAGAAAATTGAGACACACTGACTATTATAGTATCCTTACTATTCATCGGATGGGCTTCAAGAAGTTGAATGGTGTATGGATGAAAGGAGGAAGAGAGGAAAGAGCAGAAAGAGATAGAGCAGAAGAGACCAGAGTAGAAGACATCCTTGGACCATCCAATGTGGGACCATCAGTCCCTGATCTATCTATTGCGGGACCATCTTCAGCTGGACCTTCAGAGGCCGGACCTAGTACCATTCCCTCTCCTCAACATCAGTCTATAGCTGCTTCTGGAAGATTCTCTGATGAACAGATTGGTCAGTTGAGAGCTTTGCTTGCTGAGTATGATAGTCAGAGATCTCATGAAATTACTTAATTAAAAGAAGACCTTAATCAGTTGAAAGAAGAACTTAATTCGAGACTGGACATGATCTCCTTTACCTTAAGCAATTTTGTTGAATCCTTTGGTGCTGAACTTCACAAAATCTTTGAAAGGATGGAAGGTATTGCTGATGGGTCGGGATCTTATGTTCATGCAACTGGTCAACTGAAGAAGGACATTGACCTTGCAGTCTCACAAATTGAAGCTTGCCTTGAAAATTTTAAGAAATCCCAAAAAGATGATGTAATGGAAATCATAGGTCATTTGAAGAAAATTGTATTCAAACACATCTTACCTTGATTTTGATTTTGATAGTTTGTATTTAAGAATTTTTTGAATATCTAATGTATTTCATTTTGGAATGTACATGAATCAACTAATGTAATGGTTCTTACTTATGAAATGCAATTTCACATTTTCAAATATTGACTGCTTGAATCCCTATGTCTTTTTAACTTTCTTTATCTAATACTCTCCTTATTGCTGATAACAAAAAAGGGGGAGAGATGGTTGAATATGCAAAGAAAGAAAGATTGATTCTGGTTGAATATGAATATGCAAAGAAAGAAAGAATATGAATATGCAAAGAAAGAAAGACTTGAAAATTTTAATGAGAGATGGTTGAATATGCATAGAGAAAGGGGGAGAAATAATTGTTTATGCAAAATGACTTGAACTTTCAGTTAAAATTTGATGCTTAAATATAGGGGGAGCTATTCAATGCAGGGGAAGCTTAACAAAAAGCTCAATTGCAATTTTCTGCACATTTAGATTAAATATTCATAATTGATGGATTATATTGAACTCATGCACAATTTTAAAAAGTTTACTTTGAATATTGGCATCAAATCCTTCATTAAAAATGTTTTAAATTTCAAAATGACTATAATCTTTAGTTCGAATGAATTTTTGAATGCATATACTCAAAGTTTTTGTTATCATCAAAAGGAGGAGATTGTTGACCCAATTGATGATTTTGATGATTAACAAAACTATTTGAGTATAACTAATGGAGGCTCT
The DNA here is from genome assembly GCA_900491605.1 of Calamus simplicifolius. NCBI lineage: Eukaryota > Viridiplantae > Streptophyta > Magnoliopsida > Arecales > Arecaceae > Calamus > Calamus simplicifolius. The sequence continues at coordinate 1,431,473 of UESW01003838.1, read as the reverse complement.
AATGATTTTGATTAAGTGTTCCAGATTATAAGTCTATTGAATGATCAAAATCAGGAGTTACATCGTGTTCTGGATCGAATCTAATGTCTAGGTAAGATTGCAGACATTAGAGTCGACTCCGAGAATCACAGAGCCGACTCCGGATCTGGCACGGAAGTTAGAGTCGACTCCGAGACTGTTAGAGTCGACTCTCACAGAAGAAGCAGAACGTCGATTTTTCTGGCCCCGACCTAGAGTCAACTCCGGGTAAGTTAGAGTCGACTCCAGAAAAGTTTCTTGTCGACCCCAGAAAAGTCAGAGATGACTTCAAAAATAACGTTTTAAAATGTTTCGAGTTAGAGCCGACTCTAGAAAAGTTAGAGTCGACTCCAACCCACCTAGAACAAAAATCAAATTACCAGATCAGCTCTAACGGTAATATTTCTATTTTACCTTATTTCTAACGGATATATTTTGCTACAAGGTACACTCCAATGGATAGTTTTCTTCCAAAAATGGTTTGAAAGAAATCTATAAAAAGGGAAGACTATTGTTCAAAAAAAATAGAGAAAATAGAAAAAAGAGAATGAAAAAGAAAGAAAATCGAAAAAAACAAAGAGGAAAGAAATCCCATTTCAAAAATCCGAAAAAGAGAGAGCCTGAATCTCAAGAGGAAAACCTTCTAGCTCAAAGCCACTTCACTCCAAAAAGCTCAAGAGGAATCCAAGGCATTCAAATCAAGTTTTTGTGGGTTTCCCAACTTGGAGAAAGAAGTTCAGCTTCTTCCTTTTCAACCCTTCTCAACTGCTTCAACTGTGGAGAATCGGAGCTGAGGCTTGATTCAATCCAGCAAGGAGAAGAAGAAAAGAGGAAAAGAAGAAAAGCTCAAAAGCCAACCATCTACAAATCAGGCTTTTCTAAACTTGTTATTTTATTTAATAATCTGCTCATTAAAGAGCTTTGTAATTGAAAAACATATTTCATTTGTTTGTATCTAGTTCAATCTGGGGGATTGAACTAGTGGAGGTAGTCTTACCTCGGTTCAAGCTTGGTTAAGCTTGTGTTTGGGTTTTTGTGCTGGTGAGCCCTTGAAAACCAGCTGGGTTCATTGTACGCCCGGGAAAACAATAAGTTTGAGTTGTGAGCTTGTAAAACAACTCAGCTGTAATCAGGTTGATTATAGTGTGGACCCAAGTGAATCTTGGGAGTGGACGTAGGTGTTGGATACACCGAACCACTATAAACTCTTTGTGTTTGCCGTGCTTACATTGACTCTATCTCTATCACTGTCTTATTTCTGCACTTTGTATTTACATTGCTATTGCCTTCATTCATCTTAAGCAAACTATTTTAAGAAGGCTAATTTTTAAAAGAACCCAATTCACCCCCCCCTCTTGGGTTGTCATCTGGGCCAACACTAAATATAAGACTTAATTATTTTTGCAGGAGTGTCTTGCGGCCAAAAGATCAAAGCGAAAGTGGTATCTCGATAGTAGCTGCTCAAGACACATGACGGGTGATAAGGATCAATTCATCACCCTTGAAAGCAAAAGAGGAGGAGTTGTTACGTTTGGTGACAATGGCAAAGGCCAAATCATGGGGTTTGGTAATATTCAAATAACTCCCTCCACATATATTGAAAATGTTTTATATGTCAATGGTTTAAAACATAATTTAATTAGTATTAGCCAATTATGTGATAAAAGTTTTAAAGTATCATTTGAAGCATTTATCTGCACTGTTTCTAATCCCATTGATAATAGCATTATTTTTATTGGAAATAGAAATGGCAATGTATACTTGATTGATTTAGATAATTTGTCTACTAGTAATCATTGCTTAGTTGCTAATAATGCTAATATGAATGAGATTGGTTGGTTATGGCATCGTAGATTAGGTCATGCAAGCACACACCTAATTTCAAAATTAGTAAGAATGGATTTAGTAAAAGGACTTCCACAACTAGATTTTGAAAATAACAAAATTTGCGATGCATGTCAATTTGGAAAACAAACTAGAAACTCTTTCAAAACTAAAAATATTGTTTCCACTTCTAGGCCACTTGAACTACTTCACATGGACCTTTTTGGACCTACTAGAACCACAAGTCTAGGAGGAAAGAAATATGGTCTTGTGATTGTAGATGATTACTCTAGATACACTTGGGTATTGTTTTTAGCTCATAAAGATGAGACTTTCCATTGTTTTTGAAATTCTTCAAAAAGGTCACAAATGAGAAAAATAACACCATAGTGTCTCTTAGAAGTGATCATGGCACTGAATTTGAAAATCATCTATTTGAAAACTTTTGCATAGAAAATGGCATCCATCATAATTTTTCAGCACCTAGAACACCACAACAAAATGGAGTAGTTGAAAGAAAAAATAGAACTTAGAAGACATGGCCCGTACCATGCTATGTGAAAGCAACCTACCAAAATACTTTTGGCGGAAGCTATAAACACGGCATGTTACATTCTTAATAGAGCTTTGATTAGGCCAATCATTAAGAAAACTCCTTATGAACTATGGAACAATAAAAAACCAAACATAAGCTACTTTCATGCATTTGGTTGTAAATGTTTCATTCATAATAATGGTAAAGATAATCTAGGAAAATTTGATGCAAAATCTGATGAAGGCATTTTCTTAGGATATTCAACATCTAGTAAAGCCTATAGAGTGTTTAACAAGAGAAACTTAATTGTAGAAGAATCTATTCATGTAATTTTTGATGAATCTTTAGCATCTAGTTCAGGAAAAATTGATGATGAGGAAGATACAAACATTCTAGAAAGAGACATTGAAAAGTTAAATATTGATGTATCTTCAGATCATGAACAAGAAGCCAAAGATAATGATTCCCCTAGTGTTGATGTTGTTGATGCAAATCATAATGATGTAGATCTTCCTAGAGATTGGAGATATGCCTATGGTCATCCAAAAGAATTAATTATAGGTGATCCATCTCAAGGAGTAAGAACTAGATCATCAATGAGAAACATCAATAATCATCTTGCATTTGTATCTCAAATTGAACCTAAAACTATTGAAGAGGCAGAAAAAGATAATAATTGGATGTTAGCCATGCAAGAAGAATTAAATCAATTTACTAGGAATAATGTCTGGACTCTTGTAGATAGACCTAAAGATCATTCTGTTATAGGATCAAAATGGGTATTTAGAAATAAATTAGATGAAAATGGCATAGTAATTAGAAACAAAGCTAGATTAGTCGCAAAAGGATATAATCAAGAAGAAGGAATTGATTTTGATGAAACTTTTGCACCTGTAGCTAGACTAGAAGCAATTAGATTATTACTCGCATTTGCATGTCATATGCATATCAATTTATTTCAAATGGATGTTAAAAGCGCATTTTTAAATGGATTTATAAATGAGGAAGTTTTTGTTGAACAACCTCCTGGTTTTGAAGATCATGAATTTCCAAATCATGTTTTTAAATTGCACAAAGCACTATATGGTTTAAAACAAGCACCTAGAGCTTGGTATGAAAGATTAAGTAAATTTTTGATTGAAAATGACTTTATAAGAGGAAATGTTGATAAAACACTATTTTTGAAAAGAAAAGACAAGGATTTATTAGTAGTACAAATATATGTTGATGATATTGTATTCGGTGCTACTAACAATCTGTTATGTCAAGAATTTGCTAAGTTAATGCAGGGTGAGTTTGAGATGAGCATGATGGGAGAACTCAATTTCTTCCTAGGACTTCAAATCAAGCAAAGCAAAGAGGAATTTTCATCAATCAAGCAAAATACACAAAAGAACTTCTCAAGAAGTTTGGAATGGAGTCAATCAAACCACTTGGAACACCTATGAGCCCTTCATGCAAATTGGACAAAGATGAAGATGGTAAGAAAGTAGATCAAAAATATTACAGAGGTATGATCGGATCTCTTCTTTACTTAACAGCTAGTAGACCAGATATCATGTTTGCTGTTTGTCTATGCGCTAGATTTCAATCTGAACCTAAAGAATCTCACTTAATTGCTGTAAAAAGAATCTTAAGATATTTAAGTGGAACTAAAAATGTAGGTTTATGGTATTCTAGAGACTCAACATTAAACTTGATTGCATATTCTGATTCCGACTATGCTGGATGTAAATTAGATAGAAAAAGCACAAGTGGTGCATGTCAATTTTTAGGATGTAACTTAATCTCTTGGTTTAGCAAAAAGCAAAATTCGGTTGCATTATCAACTGCTGAAGCAGAATATGTTGCAGCTGGAAGTTGCTGTGCTCAAATCCTTTGGATTAAGAGACAACTTGAAGATTATGGCATAACACTTGATAAAACTCCAATTAGATGTGATAACACAAGTGCAATAATTTAACTAAAAATCCAATTCAACATTCAAGAACAAAACACATTGAAATTAGATATCACTTTATAAGAGAACATGTAGCTAATAATGAAATTTGTCTTGATTATGTTAATACTGAAGAACAATTAGCTGATATATTTACAAAACCTTTGAGTGAAAAAGATTTTGTTATCTTAGAGGTGAATTAGGGATTTGTGACCCTTTGGAATGATTTTGAAACTCTAAGGAATGACTATCTAGATTTCTATTAATTTCTTGATATTTCTTTCATAATTTTAAGGACAAATTATCTAGTCATCTGAGCAATTTGTTCCTCATTTTCCAAAGATTTTTTAAAAATTTTATTGAACCTATTGTGACAAGTTTCAGTTGTTTGAATCTTAATTATTTTTCTCTGAAACTGTCAGTGGAGTCGACACCTCAGTTTGAGGAGTCGACACCTTTGTCTGTGTCGCTCTCGGTCCCTGACCTTGGAGCCGACACCCGTATAAGTGGAGCCGACTCCAGTTCGAGCGCTGACTGTGTTAGCGATTTGGAGTCGACACCCGACTTTGCGGGAGTCGACACCTGGGGGTCCCAAATCGACTTTATTAGGGCAGAGTCGACACCTCGTCATTTCATTTCTTTTCAAATTCTTAACCAAACTCTTCCCAAACTCTCTCAAAGCCTCCCCATCTCTAATTCCACCTATTCAAGCCTTCCTAAGGATCTAATGGCACCTAAGAGGAGAGGATCAGTGCTTGGAGTGCCCGTGGCAACCGAAAACGATCGGCGAGATGACCCGTGCGCGAGCCGTCTCCGAGTGATTCCTCTTCAACTGCTTCGGACAATCCAGACCCTTCATCTCCTCAGGTAGATACCCTAGCAGGGAGAGTGATAACAATGGGTAGGAAAGTTGATTTTGAGTTCTTTCAATCCGAGGGCTTCTCTATTGGGAATCAAATCAAGGAACTAGGCTGGGATAAAGTGTGTTCTCTAGATGTTCCTACATATCCAGCCCTTGTCAAGGAATTCTATTTCAATCTGTCGAGAGGTGATGGTGGAATCGTGAGCTCAGTCAGAGGTAAAAGGATCCATCTCACTTTTCAGAAATTAGGAAACCTCCTTAGCATTCCCATTACTGGATTAGTTGCCGACATCCACAGTGAGAGGTCAGCCGCTCTATCGAGGATGTTAGGGAGAGAAGTTACAGAATTTGAGGAGATTAGGGCTAACCAACTGCCCTTGGAATTAAGATTACTTCACAATATTTGCAGTAGAATATTATTTCCAAAAATCAGTCGATTTGAGTATGTCTCCGAGCGAGACATTGTTGTGATGGACAGTGTGTTGACCAGTCAACCCATAAATTTAGCTGCAATGATGATATTTTATATGGCTGAGGCTGGAGGGAAAAGAAGATCGTCCTTACCCTACGGCATGGTGCTAACTGGTTTTCAGGAGCCAAGGTGTTGTGATATTAGACAATGAACCTTCTAAGAATCTCAGGCATACTGATTACTACAGTTTGGCCACCTTGCATCGGATGGGATTTGTTAAGGTCAACGGGCAATGGGAAAGGAAAGGCAGCTTGGATGAGAGAGCCCCTGAACCTAGACCTTCTGCATCTTTTGAGGCTGGACCATCTGTGAGGGTTCCCTCTCCACAGCCTAGCAGTCCTGTTCCTGCCCTGCACCCGCTCAAGTTCATGTTCAGTCATCCACTTCATCAGTTGGTTTTTCAGACCTTCAATTGGAGCAACTCAAATGTTTACTTGCTGCTCAGAAGGATGAATTGAAGACTGAGTTTGATAATAAGTTTATGAATCTTAAAGAAACCCTTTATTCCCTGGATGATCGCATTGGCAAAATAGAATCAACTCTTAGTTCATCTGCGGATTCCTTAAGTAATGATCTGAAAATATATTTGAAGAGACTACTCCAAGTGCAATGCCGAGCTTCAAGATAAAATCATGACTGCTTGCTCTTTTGTTGATAGAAGGTTGAAAGAATTTGTAGCTACTCAAAGTGATGGAATGGGAAAGATTTGGATCATTTAACAAGAATCATTAGAACCAATTTGTAATTTTCATGTAATGAAGTCAAGTTTTTTTCTTAATGAGATATGTTGTTTGTTGTTTGAAATGAAAGAATAGTTTTGATGTAATGAAAGTATAGTTTCTGATGTAATGAAAGTTTAGTTTCTTTTGTAATACTTGACCTTTGATGAAATGAAATTATCTTTGATCTATCAATTTTATCTTTTGACTTAACTCTTCTTTATCTTTTTGTTGATTACAAAAAAGGGGGAGAAAGTTATGTCGTATATGCATTGATTAGTTAAGTTTTGATTGGAGGAATTTAATTGAAGCTTATTTGATTGGTATCAAATTAGTTTGAATATGCATAAATAAGCTTATGTGAACACTGATATAATAGTGAAAATTGATATAAACGAATTCTAAGTATCAAACATGTAAAGCAAAAGGAGAGAACAATTATTCATTTGAACTTCATAGGGGGAGCTACCTTATTCAGGGGGAGCTTACTTGTGAGGATCACTTCCTTGAAAATTTTGATTTAAGAATCCTATGCATATACTCAATGTTTTTATAATCATCAAAAAGGGGAGATTGTTGACCCAATTATTGATTTTGATGATTAATAAAGGAATTGAGTATATTTATTTGATTACTAATAGATTTGATAAGTGTTTCAGGGCTTAAAAATATTTGATTGATTTAAAGGCATTAAGAAACGTGTTTTGAATCAATTGCAAAATATAAGTTTCAAAGTTTCAGAACCTGGAGTCGACACCTAGGAATGCTGGAGCCGACCCCATGGCCAGTCAAATATTCTTCTAATTTTTGATACGGTCCAGAACCGACACCTAGAGTTTCAGAGCTGACACCCAGAGTTTCGGAGTCGACACTTACAGTGTCTGGAGCCGACTCCGATGCGGGGATAGAACGCTTGATTTTTGACTACCTTGGAGCCGACACTTACAGTCTTTTAGAGCCGACACCTGAGCATGGCGAGCCGACACCTAACTTTTTTGAGCCGACTCCTCGACGAACTCAGAACTTTCTATTTTTGGATAAACAACTTGGAGCCGACACCTGAAAAGTTGGAGCCGACTCCAACCTATCTGGAACAAAATTTAAAATGCCAGATCAGCTCTAACGGTAATATTTTCTTTTTACCTAACTTCTAACAGATATATTTTGTTTGGAAAAACTTTTCAGGTACATTCCAACAGCTAGTTTTCTCACCAAAAATGGATTAAAGGAATTCTATAAAAGGGGGAGAACGCCCGTTTAAAAAAAAAAGAACAAAAAAATGAAAATTAAAATCATAAATCCGTGAAGTCTTGAGCCTGAAATTAAAGAGAAAAGAGTTCAAACTCAAATCCTTCCACTCCAAAAAGCTCAAAGAGAAATCCAAGGCGCTCATATTGAAAAATCGGAGGATTCCCAAAATAGAAGAAAAAGCTCTGTTTTTCTACGCTTTCTCAACTTCTCATCTGCAACATTTGCAACGAATCAAAGCTGAGGCCTGATTCAACATCTCCAAAGAGAAGAGGAAAAGAAGAAAAGAAGAAAAGCTCAAATCCAATCATCTTCAAAACAAACTTTTCTAACCTTGCTTATTCATTTTGAATATTCGCTCATTTGAAGAGCTTTGTATTATTGAAAAATATTATTCTTTCTTGTTTGTGCTAGTTCTGTCAAGGGGATTGAACTAGTGGAGGTAGTATACCTCGAGTCAAGCTAGATTAGCTTGAGTTTAGGGTTTTGTGCTGGTGAGCCCGAAAAACCGGCTGGGTTCGTTATGATCCCTAGGAAACAACAAGATTGAGTTGTGAGCTTGCGAAACAACTCGGCTGTAATCTAGTTGATTATAGTGTGGACCCAAGTGGATCTTGGGAGTGGACGTAGGTGTTGGATACACCGAACCACTATAAAACTTTTGTGTTTGCCGTGCTTTGATTATCTCTTTCTCTATCTCCTTGGTTGTACTTAATATTCGCATTGCATTTCATCTATCTCCAAGCACATAGTTGTTAAAAGGTTAAAATTTTTAAAGAACCCAATTCACCCCCCCCTCTTGGGTTGCCATCTGGGCTAACAAAGGGATTCAGGACTCCATTCGTTACGGGGTATTTGAAAATACAATCGCCACTCGCAACGCAGGAGTCCCAGGCATCATCCATTCCAGGAATATCATGATTAAATTTTGAAATCAGGTAATCACATCCCGGGGGTTACATTCTCCCCTCCTTATAAAAATTTTGGCCTTGAAATTGATACACTTTCATTAGAGAAAATTAGAATTCCAAATTGATACACTTCCATTCGTTACATGGTATTTGAAAATACAATCGCCACTCGCAATGCAGGAGTCCCAGGCGTCATCCATTCCAGGAATATCGCGATTAAATTTCACAATCAGGTAATCACATCCCGGGGGTTACATTCTCCCCTCCTTATAAAAATTTTGGCCTCGAAATTGATACACTTCCATTAGAGAAAATTAAAATTTCAAATTTTGTCACACAATCAACTAAGTTTTTATTCAAAAGTCGACAGTCATCGATACATCATTAACTATATTAAGATACAAATAGTTGTGAATACTTCTTGTTCATTTCCTCCTCCAGTTCCCAAGTAGCCTCCCTCTCAGAATGATTACTCCATTGCACCTTGACATAGGAAATGGTACGCCATCTCAGAACCTGATCTTTGCGGTCCACAATACGCATAGGATACTCCTCATATGATAAATCTTTCCTCAACTGTATAGGCTCATATGCTATTACATGGCTGGGGTCGGAAATATACTTCCTCAACATAGAGACATGAAAAACATTGTGTACCCCAGCTAGAATCGGAGGCAGTGCCAAACTGTAAGCAACCTCTCCGACTCTGCTCAAGATCTCAAAAGGTCCAATATAACGTGGACTCAGCTTTCCTCTAATCCCAAATCTCATCACATCTTTGGTTGGTGATACCCTTAAGAAAACATGGTCTCCAACCTGGAATTCCAATTCCCTTCTTCTGACATCAGCATAGCTCTTCTGCCTGCTCTGAGCTATACGAGATGCTCTTTGATCAAATGCACCTTATCTACTATTTGCTGAATCAGCTCAGGGCCTAGCAATTTCCTTTCCCTCACATCATCCCAACATATAGGAGATTTGCACCTCCTACCATACAAAGCTTCAAATGGAGCCATCTAGATACTGGCTTGATAACTATTATTATATGCAAACTCCACCAAAGGTAAATGATTATCCCAAACTCCACCCAAGTCCATCACATAGGCTCGCAACATGTCTTCCAAAATCTGTATGGTCCTCTCTGATTGTCCATCTGATTGAGGATGATAAGCTGTACTGAAATTTAATTTGGTTCCCATGGCCTTATGAAGACTCTTCCAGAACTGGTACATAAACCTGGTATTCCTATCTGATACGATAGATACAAGACACCATGGAGTCTCACGATCTGCTCAATATACAAATTAACCAATCTTTCACTAGAGACCCCAACTCTGAAAGGTAGGAAATGAGCTGATTTCGTTAGTCTATCCATAATAACCCAAACTGCATCATTGCTCCTGGGAGTTTTAGGTAGACCAGTCACGAAATCCATCGTAATCTTTTCTCATTTCCACTGTGGAATCATCAAAGACTGAAGAGGTCCCACCGGCCTTTGATGCTCAGCCTTCACTCGCTAACACACCAAGCACTTGGCCACATACTGAGCAATCTCCCTCTTCATACCTTTCCACCAAAAATTTTTTTAAGTCTCTATACATCTTAGTGCCACCTGGATGCACAGTATAGGGAGAGTAGTGAGCCTCCTTTAAAATTTTGGCCTTTAGCTCCTCAACGTTTGGCACACAAGGTCTTCCTTCAAATTTCAGGGATCCATCCTCCATTACATAGAATGCATTCTGAACTCCTGACTGCGCAGCTTCTTTAATCTTTTGTAAATCTGGGTCTTCTATCTGGGAGGACTTGATTATGTCAACTAGGGTCGGCTGGAGTACAAGTGTTGCAATAAGCCCATCAGACTGTTGTACTCTCAATCCAACCTCCCACCTCTCAAGATCTCTCAATATGTGAGGCTGGGAAGTAATCATAGCAGCTAACTCAGAAGAGGATTTTCTGCTCAAAGCATCAGCCACTACATTGGCCTTCCCAGGATGATATTGTAGATTCAGGTCATAATCCTTCAGTAGTTCCAACCACCTCCTCTGCCTCAAATTTAGCTCCTTCTGTGTGAAGATGTATTTTAGACTCTTATGATCTGTATACACATCACATGACACTCCATATAGATAATGCTGCCAAATCTTTAGAGCAAAAACCATAGCAGCCAATTCCATATCATGAGTAGGATAATCCTGCTCATAATGTTTCAATTATCTGGAGGCATAGGCTATCACCTTTCCATTCTGCATCAAAACGCATCCCAATCCTTTCCAAGAGGCATCAGTATATATAGTAAAACCTTTAGATCCTGTCAGAAGAACAAGAATGGGAGCTGACACCAGGCACTGCTTTAATTCCTGAAAACTTTTCTCACACTCCACTGTCCAGTCAAACTTCACTCGCTTTTGGGTTAGACGAGTTAGAGGTAGAGCAATGCGAGAGAAATCCTCCACAAATTTACGGTAATACCCGGCTAGCCCAAAGAAGCTTCTGACTTCTACCACATTGGAAGGTCGGCTCCAGCTAATGATAGCTTCAATCTTTTTTGGGTCCACAGATACGCTATCTTTAGAGATTATATGACCCAAGAAAGATACTTGATCCAACCAAAACTCACACTTCTGCAGCTTGGCATAAAGCTTCTTCTCTCAAAGAATCTGTAGCACGATCCTCAGGTGATCCTCATGCTCCTTATGGCTCTTAGAATATATCAAAATATCATCAATGAAAACCACAACAAACTGATCCAAATATGGTTTAAAAATTCTATTCATCAAGTCCATGAATGCTGTTGGGGTATTAGTTAACCCAAATGGCATCACCAAGAACTCATAGTGACAATATATGGTTCTGAATGTTGTCTTAGGCATATCCCCCTCCTTGACTTTGAGTTCATGATACCCTGACCTGAGATCAATCTTTGAGAATATCTGGGCTACTTGGAGTTGATCAAACAAGTCATCAATCCTCGGCAGAGGGTACTTATTCTGCACTGTTACCTTATTGATTTCCCGGTAATCAATGCAGAGTCAAAGACTGCCATCCTTCTTCTTGACAAATAAAACTGGAGCACCCCAAGGAGAAGCACTGGGTCTGATAAATCCCCGATCTAGGAGCTCCTACAATTGATCCTTCATTTCCTTTAGCTCAGTCGGGGCCATGCGGTAAGGGGCCTTGGATATAGGCCCAGTTCTAGGAACTAGATCAATGGAGAACTCGACTTCCCGATCTGGGGGCAAATCAGACAATTCATCCGGAAAGATATCAGGGAATTCTCGAGCTACAGGAATATCTTCCAACTTGGTCCCTTCCTTCTAAATATCCTTGACAACAGCAAAAAATCCTTGACTACTATTCATCAAATACCTTCTAGCTTGCAGCGCTGATATGAACACGGAGGCTAGGTGTTTTTGACCACCAGTAAAACTGAATTCAGGCTGACTTGGAATTTTGAAGTTGACAATCTTCCTGGAGCATGATAGGAGGCCAACCAATCCATTCCAATGATAACATCAAAGAACTTTAGTGGAAGGACAATTAGATCAACATTCAACCTCCTATCCTCCAAGACAATTGGGCAGGATTTGCATACTATATCAACCTTCATAACATCTCCATTTGGAAAAGCAATATGCAACTCTTGCTCCAGAGTAATAGGTGTCAATGATGCATTCTTGTCAAGATAGATGTCAGATATGAAAGAATGCGTGGCACCCAGATCAATTAAAGTTTGAGCATAAGTAGTACCTACTTTAATCATTCCTGGACATAAGTGTAATTTATTTTAACATCAAAGATTGAACCTAACTTCTAATTAACTATCAATGCATTGAACTAGATAAGAATGTTATACTAGCTATAAAATTAGATGGTATATCTATCACCATAGAATTAGAGGCGGCAGCATCCTGCTGAGTAAGGTTGAAGACCCTTCCCTGGGTCCTCGGTGGCTGCTGCTAATGCTGCTGGCTCATCCTTTGACTTGAAGAAGGCTGTTGATCCTTCGAAGGGGATAGGTGGCAATCTTGTGATCAGTTTTCCCATAGAGAAAGTAGGCACCAGTCAATCTGCGGCAAGGCCTTCAAGGATAGAAGTTCCCACAATGAATGCAACGAGTCTCCCTATTCTGTGGTTCTGTTGGGGCCTGATGTGCACCTTTCTTCTTGGCCTAAGCTGAGGATTGGCCAAAAGTAGGCCCTTTCCTCTTCCTCCGCTGCTCCCAATCTCTCTGAACAGCATTCATATCCCTCTCAATCACCAAGGCCTTATTCACCACAGCACTGTAAGTGAGAAGCTCAAATGCATTGATTGCTTGCCTCAGTCTGGGTTGCAGTCCCTCAGTGAATCTGGTGATCTTGGCCATTTCATTGGTCACAATATTTGGAGCAAATCGGGCCAGCCTGGTGAATTCAACTTCATACTGGGCCACAGAAAGATTCCTTTGCTCCAATTTGATAAACTCTGATTCCATCTATCTCTGTACACTCCTGGGAAAGTATTTATCGAAAAAAGCCTCCCGAAACTCTCCCCAAGAGATAACTTGTCCACTTCGTCGCTGCTCCTCAACTAACCATCAGTCATAAGCCTCCCCCTGAAGAAGATAGGTGGCAAATCTGATCTGCTCCATCTCCTGGCTACCATGGGCCGTAAAAGCCTTCTCCATATCTCGCATCCATCATTCAGCATCAACAGGGTTGGTGGATCCTAAAAATGGGGCAGGGGCAAACTTTTTGAAATCTGCAAAGCTGCGGCCAACCCCTACCCAGGGTTGAGGTGGAGAGGGCTGGGTCAATGGTGGAGAATGAGTAGGTAAGGTTGGCTGAGTTTGTGGAGCAGGAGGGATAGGCTGGGGTTACGGAATGGTAGGGGCAGGCTGAGTCTGTGGGGCAGTGGGAGCAGGCTGAGTCTACAGAGTAGTGGGAGCAAACTGAGTGGACAAGGCTTGCAGAATCTGATAATGCACGTCCCGCATCGACTGCGCCATACCCGAGAGAACCTAAAGCATCTCGGTCTGGAGTCACTAGTGATCAGCCCCGACTTGGGTGACAGGGCCAGTACCACCGGTAGCTTCCTGACCTCCCTGCTGACCAGCATTACCAACCTGGAGTTTTCATCATTTTGTTGGCTCCTAGTGCGATGGGCCATTCCTATCTCCTAATAAATTGGTTATAATTAATATCATGATAAACTTTAAATGTCAGGCTTTCAAAGCATAATATCCAAAATTCCTTTAAATTTATAATTGTCTCAATATCACCCTGGTATTTTGCCTAAAGTGTCATCATGTATGTGTCCCTAATGTCATAACCTAGGCTCTAATACAACTAAAGCTGTCATGTCCCAGTCCCAAAATTTAAGCTAGGGTGACAACCCGTCGCATGCCAAGCATGCAAGGCATCTCGAATTTTGACACATAAATCAATATAAGGCAAAAATCCAAATCCATGATTTATTACAAACCATAATTATCAGTTTTGGGCTACCAGCCCTACACACAAGCAATACTGGGGCTACATCAATATAATGGATCTTAATTTATTTAATAGAAGCTCCATCTACCCCAAATATCCTTCTTCACTCATGAGGCTCTGAAAAACATTGTGAGAATTATATGAGCTCACACTCAATAAGTAAGCCTAATACAATTTCAAATCATCATAACTTATCATATCATATCAAGATATTCTCAAATCACATTTTTATAAAAACTTTCAATTTCAAATACATTTATCATGCTATCAGTACATTCATATCATCAGCTCAAAATGATTTGGAAGCTTAATTATACAATAAATACTAGAATATGTAATGTAAACAAACCACTGTTTATATATTTATTATTTTCTTATGTGTCCCACGGTCCTACAACACTCAACTAGTGTATCACTCTTAAATGTCCCCTAAGAGGAAGGGTCATGGTACCAGCGTTATGCCATATCAAAATCACTCAGAACACATCCTACAGACATGTGTCCTCCACATATCTTTTCCTGTGGAGGTGGGTCACATATCATTTGATATTTCACATCATATGAGAACCGCGGCGATACATACAAGTAAATTTCAATGTCATCATCATAATCGCATATTATCATCTCGATAGTACCAACATAATTTTGCAAGAGCAATCAACATAATTACATTTTTGCATATACATATATAAGCCATATCTTGTAAAATATTATCTGCTACAATAGTCATAGCAAATGCTTATTTGTAAATTCGTGGTACTATTTATTAATTCAATATAAATGAAACTTCATTTTTCACATTTCATAAATATGCATCTAATTATAAATTCATGATTTATAAATTAAATAATTTATAAAATTATAATACTTGGCTTACTTACCTTAGTACGCAAATCTCAATTGATAAATCAGCTATTTGGACATCTGGGTACCTACAGCATCATTTTACATAATTAAGTTTCTAAAATCTGAATAATAAAGTGACTCTTAAGACTTTACCTAGACCACTCCACGGGCCCAACTTTGGGCTCGAATATCTCTCAATATATTTGCCCAAATGTGAAATTAAAAATACCCCAAGAAACTAGATTCAACCCTGATTTAGGCCATATAATTATTTTGTCATTCTCGGCCCACTACAGGGCCCAAAAAGCGGCTCAATCAGAGCTCTTGAACTAGCCCAACAGAGCCCAAATCACTGACAGCCCAGCCAGCCCAAGCTTCTTATTTTTTTCTACTGCTCCCCTGTTTCAACCGAAACAAGGGTTATTCTGTGCCGGCGGCCAAGGCCGCCGCCCACCAAATTCGGGGCGGCCCGGCCGCCACAGCGGCCGGCCCTCCCTCTCTCTCTCTCTCTCCAATTTCTCTCTATCTCTCCCTTTCTCCCTCACGATCCACCGTGGCTAGGAAACGTGCCGGCGGCACGGCCGGCCACCATGGCGGCCGAACCTCCACCGAACGCACGCCCGGTGCCGGTGGAGGTTGCCGATCGAAGCTCAGGCTCGGCGAGGCGGTGAGCACGCCGCCGGGCCCAAACCAAGATCGGCATAGGGAGGGATGTCGTGGCTTCTTCCATCCCTGGTTCCCTCTCTCTCTCTTTCTCTGACTCTCTCTCTCTCCCTGGCATGGACAGAGGGACTTACTAGGAGCAGGCACATGCACGATGATGATGGGAAAGAAGCATCTGCATCTTCCTTTTAAGGCAACGCAGACTCCTCAGATCAAGGGATTCGGGACTCCATTCGTTATGGGGTATTTGAAAATACAATCGCCACTCGCAACGCAGGAGTCCTAGGCATCATCCATTCCAGGAATATCGCGATTAAATTTTGCGATCAGGTAATCACATCCCGAGGGTTACAAAGTCACTAACTAACTCATTAAATGCCTCATATAGTTCATCAAATGTAAAATCATGAATTTCAGACCTTACCTCATCATCGTTTGCTATAAAGCAAATGTTTGCAACTTCTTTTTGTTCCTCCTCGAAAGATGGTTCTTTTCTATCACTCCATGTTGCAACATATGCCTTCTTCTTCTTGTAACCCTTCTTTAATTGAGGACACTCATATCTGAAATGCCCCGGCTTCTTACACTTATAACATGTCAAGGGTTTTTTTTCTTTTTCTTTGTCCTTCTCTTTCTCCCTTTCTCCTTCCATTTTTGTTTCAGACTTTTTCTTATGGAAGGGTCTCCTTCTTTGCATAAATTTCTTAAATTTTCTTGCAAGGAGAACTGTTTCATCATCATCATCATCATCATCCTCACTACTGCTTTCTTCAATTTCTGTAGCCTTAAGAGCTATGGTTCTCTTCTTGTTGATATCTTCCTCTTGATGTTACTTCATTGTCAGCTCATGAGTCATCAAGGATCCAAATAGCTCCTCCAAAGGTAGAGCATTTAAGTCTTTAGCTTCTTGGATTGTAGTCACCTTGGCTTCCCATGATCATGGAAGAGACCTAAGAATTTTGCACACTAATTCAGAATTAGTATAAGTTTTTCCTAGACTTTTTAAACCATTCATAATATCAGTGAATCTAGTGTACATATATGTGATTGATTCAGTTTGTTCCATGCTAAACAATTCATATTTATGCATTAAAATATTAATTTTAGATTCTTTAACTTGATTAGTACCCTCATGGGTAACTTTTAATCTATCCTAAATTTCTTTTGCAGAAATACAAATAGAAATGCAGTTAAACTCATTAGCATCTAAAGAAAATACAAAACATTCATGGCTTTAACTATGAGCTGAGCCAACTTCTTATCATGTTCATCCTATTTCATTTCCGGCTTAGGAATCATCATGTTATCTACTCTTATTGTGGGTGTGTGAGGACCATTTACTATGATGCTCCATAGGTCATAGTCAAGTGCTTGAATAAAAATTTTCATTCTAGCTTTCCAATAACCATAATTTGTACCATTAAATAAAGGAGGTCGATTAGTGGATTGACCTTCTGAAAAAGATGATCCAACTTGAGCAACTATTTGGATCTTTAACTCTTGATTGTTAGATCAAATTTAAATGAGCACAAGCTCTGATACCAATTGTTAGCCCAGATGGCAACCCAAGAGGGGGGGTGAATTGGGTTCTTCAAAAAATTTAACTTTTTAAAAATAATTAGATTGATATGAAAGTGCTCAAGTAAACTGAATTAATAAAATCTAAGCACAAATAAAGAAGATAGAGAGAGAGATAAATGCACGGCAAACAAAGATTTTATAGTGGTTCGGTGTATCCAACACCTACATCCACTCCTAAGCAACACTTGGGTCCACACTATAATCCCACCGATTACAGTCGAGTTGTTTTACAAGCTCACAAATCCAACTTGTTATTTTACCCGAGATCACAACGAACCCAGCCGGTTTTTTCGGGCTCACCAGCACACAACCCAAACCCAAGCTAACCTTAGCTTATCCCGAGATAAACTACCTTCATTAATTCAATCCTCCTGATTGAATTAGCAAGCAATAATTTAGAAATAATATTTTTAATACAAAACAACTCCTTAAATGAGCAAATATGCAATTTAAATGAACAAGGATTAGAAAAGCCTGTTTGAAGTGATTTGAATGTGAGCTTTTCTTCTTTTCTTCTTTTCCTCTTCTCTTTTGAATGGTTGAATCAAGCTTCAGCTCTGATTCTTCACAGAAAGTTGTTGTAGAGAATTTGAAGAAAAAGGGGCTTTTGGGCTTCTCTTTTCTCCTTTGAAAATCCTTCAAAATTGATCTTTGAGAGCTTTGGATTTCTTTTGAATCTCTCTTCAGAAGATGGACGTGGATTCAGAGATTTCCCTTTGAAAATTTCTCTCTTTTTCACTTGATTTTTTTGATTTTCTCTTGATTTTTCTTCTCTTTTTTTCAAACGAACGGATGCCCCCTTTTATAGATCTCTTAATCCAAAATTAGGTGAGAAAATAGCCGTTACAAGGTACTTGGATTGCTTCTACACTCAAAAAAATATAGCCGTTAGAGATTAGATGGAAAAATATTACTGTTAGAGTCCATTCTGATAATTTAAAAATCCGTTCCTGACAGGTTGGAGTTGGCTCCAACTTTGCATGTGTCGGCTCCAACTCGGGTTTCCAAAAATAGTAATAAAAAGTTCATTGGGGAGTCGGCTTCGAAAAAATGATGTGTCAGCTCGACGCATTCAGGTGTCGGCTCCAGTATCTAAGGGTGTCGACTCTAACGATGTCTTAAAAATACGCTCTCTGTTCTCATGTTAGAGTCGGCTCCAGAAATTTTAGGTGTCGGCTCCCAAACTCCAGGTGTCGGCTCCCAAATTCTAGGTGTTGGCTCCAAAAACTGACGCAGAAAGTACTTCTCTATATCTTAGGTTAGAGTCGGCTCCAGAGTTTCAAGTGTCGACTCCAAACCGTGTCAAAAACTTAGAATTGTTCTGATACGCCCTGGTGTCGGCTCCAGATACTATGGGTGTCGACTTCAAGTTCTGAACTTAAATATTTTCTATTTAAAACTTAATTTAAAACTAATTTTGTGTATCATTTGAATAATTAAACATTCTTAATCCCTAAAACACTTCTTAAATTTGTCAGAAATACAATGAATATACTTATGGCTTTTATTAATCATCAAAATCAATAATTGGGTCAACATTTTATTTTTTCTTACTCCATTGAGGATAATGAGAATTAAGTTAGGAGGTAAGGAAAACATTTTTGAAAAATATACCTTGATAATTTTTAAAAAATTTAAATTTTTTTATAAATTATGCGTTATAAAAGAAATTCTTAAGCAAAATCGACTAGGAAAAGGTATTAGAGTTAGAAAGCATTAGCAAATTACTGTAGTGATCCAAGAAGTAGACTAGCTGGTCAAACTTTTAGTGGCCTACTTAGATCATCTAAAGGCTATTAGCACTTTTATTGCACAAGCACATTGACGAGGTAAACTAGGTATTGGTTGTAAGGTCAATTGGAGATTTAATTATTACTAAAAATTGATAATTGATATTCACCCAATAAAAGAAACTTAAATTTGAGAAAAGAGATACATGCCTGATAAAAAAATAAAAAATAAAAAAATAAAGTCTAGACATTAGTTTTTCATCGAGTAACCAGATACCTTCACCTAAGTAAGCATTATTATTCGTGTCAAAAAGTGAGCAATGTGAAGATATCGCTAAAAAATAAAATAAAATAAATATATATATATATATATATATATATATATATATATATATATATATATATATCAGGCAGTGTGGAAGCTACCTTAGCTCATATGCTTAACTTAAGAATGTATAGAAAATTGATCAAAGTAGGTGATAAGCGAAAGTACCATTGTTCCTTATAAGATAGTACTTAAATGCTAAGTTAGCCAACACAAACATAAGTGCTAAAGATCTATGGATGAACTCTAAGAAAGTTACTAATAGTTCTGACTCAGAAACTCAATACTTAGTGATATTGACTAGCTTCTTTCAACCTTAAGCCAAGATTTAATTTTACAAAAGAGAATCTTAGTGACACATGATTTTATTTTAATTTATTATCCCAATTTAATCATTAAAATAGACATTAATTACTTTAAATTTATTAAAAATTAATACTTTTTATGAATGTTTATAAAAAGGGAGCCTATAAATGGAAAGAGCTCAATTTTTGAAGTCCAACGATGACACTCAATTAGAAACTCTGTTTGTCTGAAAAGGAAAAAAGAAATGATTTTACATAATTCTCGGTGCAAGCTAAGGGTTGTGATGTAGAATGGACGGCTGAGGAGTTTTCTCGCATTATCTGACCGATCTTGAGCCAGATTGACTTCAACTTTGACTGGAAGGAAAACCTAAATGAGCTCTATAAAAGGAGGACCCTAGGTAGTGGTTGAAGGAGTTTTCTAAAAAGTTTTTTTATTTTTCTTTTATTTAGATCATTGTATTTAGACTTGAAAGAGAAAAATTATGGAGGGGATGCTAGCGGCAGCAATGTGTGGCTAGATTCCTTCAACTTGGGAGGATGAAGAAGCCTGTAACTAGGTTCTATATCTCTTTATGTTCTTAATGTCTATGTAATAAAAATTATGCTCTTATCTCATATATATTTTGAGTTATTTTTCTGATCAAAATTTTAATCTGGCATACACGGCCTACACCCTCTACCGATATGTCGTGATATCAAGATACGGCATATGCCTAAGAGAGGTAGATCGTAGTATGAAAGATTAGACTCATAATCTTGTAAATAATTAGATAGTTTATACTCTAAGTAGACGTGTCGTGATCTTCTGATATGACTCATGCCTGACAAGAGATAAATTATTCTAATCCTAAATTTATAAAAATTATTGCTAGTGCAACATAAAGAAAAAAGATAAAACCTATTAGCATGATGGATTCGAATTCCTGGGTTGCTTCTCCTGCTGTCTTGATTTCATTAATTAATTAGTTGTTATCTTTTAATAACCACTACTCATAATATAATCCATTACAAATAATATTTTTTTTATTTTTTTATATAATAATTGTTCTTGGTCCTTGAGGATACAATTTTGATTCACCATTAGCTATAGTATTGAGTATATTTTATTTTTGACAGCTAACAACAACGATCATCTATCTAGGAGAAGACCTTATTGCATAAGCTTGAATCTAATTCATTGCAAAAGTTTAAGCTATTAAGTTTTGATTTGACTATTGTTGGCCCAGATGACAACCCAAGAGGGGGGGGTGAATTGGGTTCTTTAAAAAATTTAAACCTTTTGATTATTTGTTTGCTTAGCATGAGTGAAAGTGAATGCAGATGCAAAAACAAAATACAATCAATAAGATAGAGATAGAGATAAAGGAGACACGGTAAACACAAAGATTTTATAGTGGTTCGGTGTATCCAACACCTACGTCCACTCCCAAGATTCACTTGGGTCCACACTATAATCTTCCTTGATTACAGCCAAGTTGTTTTACAAGCTCACAATTCAAACTTGTTGTTTTCCCGGGATCACAACGAACCCAGCCGGTTTTACACGGGCTTACCAGCACAAAACCCAACACACAAGCTAACCTTAGCTTGTGATGAGGTATACTACCTCCACTAATTCAACCCTCTGATTGAATTAGTAAACCACAAGATGAAAATGTAAGTTTAATACAAAACAGCTCCTTTAGAGCAGATATTTCAAAATAAAAGCAAGGTTTAGAAGAGCCTGTTTAGATTTGATTTGAGTGCAGGCTTTTCTTCTTTTCTTCTTTTCCTCAACTCCTTTGAAGTGTGGAATCGGGCCTCAGCTCAGATTCTTCACGGATTGAAAGTTGGAGTTGATTTGAGCTTTTTCTTCCTATCTTTGAATGTTAAAAATCTCTTGATTTGCTCTTGAATGGCTCTTGGATTTTCTTCTAGACTTCTCTTGGATTGATGAACTTGAGCACAGATGAAGTCTCCTTTGATTTCACGCCTTTTCTTTCACTCTATTTTTGAATCTCGGATTTTTCAAATGATGCTCTGTTTTTCCTCTTTTTCTGAAAGATTTTTCTTTTTCTCTCTTGATTTTTATTTCTGTCACTTGATTTGAAAACGGCCTCTCTATTTATAGACTCTACAAAAATATAGTCGTTAGACACAAAGAAATCTAGCCGTTATTGAAAAATCTTACCGTTGACGCTGAGTTGGCATTCAGAAAAATCACGCCCAAATTTGTTGGAGTCGACTCCAGCTTTAGGCGAGTCGGCTCGAAGATGCGATACCAAAAATAGAAATATTCAGAAAGTCAAAGGGTCGACTCATCGAAAATAAGGTGTCGACTCCTGACAGTCGGGGGTCGACTCATGAAAAGTAAGGGGTCGACTCGAGAAGTGCTCAGAAAAATAATTCTCTGGTGTCTGAGCGGAGTCGACTCACACAGTCATGGAGTCGGCTCGATAAAATCGGGGGTCGACTCGAGAAATCACATGGGTCGACTCGAGACAAACAGACATCTCTGTATACTGAGTGGAGTCGACTCTGAAACTCTAGAGTCGGCTCCGGAACGTATCGAAAATCAGAGAATTTTCTGATTGACTTGAAATTCGTTCCAGATTCATTTTAAATTAATTTTTGACTTGAATACAATAAAATTGTCATTAGAATCAATTCAAGAAATGTTCCAAAAACTCATTGATTGAGATATGAAGTATAAAAATTTCTTTTTGAAAGCTTAAACATGGAGCTTGAAGTTACTTTCAAATTGATTAAAGTCATACTTAACATACTCATTGATTATTCTAAATAAATTCATTGCTCATGTAAATAAACTCATTGCATCTTTTAATATACTCATGGCTTTTGGTAATCATCAAAATCAATAAGATTGGGGCAACAATTTCTCAACAATCTCCCCAACAATCTCCCCCTTTTTGATGATGACAAAAACATTGAGTATATGCATGATTGATTAAAGAATTTATTTTATTTTCATAGTTAGGCTCCCCCTGAATGAGGTAGCTCCCCCTATGAAACTCAAATAAATATTCCATTCATTCAATTTAAGCTTATACACAATTTAATGTCAAAATAGCCTTTTCATCTAAATTGCTTTTTCATTCATTCACTGTATGTGTAATGTTTATTATTATTTCTTTTATCTCATTCATTCAATTAGTTTAATTTCTCCCATGCATATACAGTTATAAAACTCTCCCCCTTTTTTGTTATCAACAAAAAGGTAGAGAAGCATCAAACATAATCACATTCATTCATTCAAGATATGTTTTAACAAGATTGAGATTCATTGATAATAGAGAAGTACATTCAAACTCAGATTACATTGAGCATTCAAAACTGACTTTTCATTACATCAATGTATCAAAATGTAAAACATAATATGAACTTCATTACATTGCAAAGACTAAGCATCTACTACATCAAAAATGTGTCCTTACAATCCTTGTTAAGTGATCTATAATATTCTTCATTCCGTCAGTTTGAATCTTAACATAATCCTTCAGTCTTTCATCTACAAAAGTACAAGCAGTTAATATTTTGTCTTGAAGTTCAGCATTGCATTTTGCATAGGTCTCACCATCTCCACAGATGTCTTTAAGTTCTTCAAAAATATTCTTTAGGTCACCACTTAAAGACTCAGTTGAAGTGCTAAGAGTTGATTCAATCTTGGTGATCCGATCATCTAATGAATAAAGAGTTTCTTTAAGATTCATAAATTTGTTGTCAAACTCTGTCTTCAATTTATCAGCCTGATCATCAAGAAGACTCTTAAGCTGCATTAACTGAAGATCTGAAAAACCGACAGACGAAGAAGATGACTGATCAACCATCGGAGCAGGAGAAGGAGCTGGAACAGGAACAGAAGAGCTCGGAGGTACAGGAGATGAATGTCTAACTGACGGTCCAGGTGCCTCAACATCCGCGGCTCTATCTTCCAACATACTTTTCCTTTCCCATCTGCCATCCTTCTTCACAAATCCCATTCTATGAATAGTGGCCAAACTATAGTAATCGGTGTGTCTTAAATTTCTCATTGGCTCACTATCGGATATGATTATCCCTTGGCTTTGAAAGATTTTAGTTAGTATCATGCCGTAGGGTAAACTAGATTTCCTCTTGCTCCACAATCAGCAATGTACCATAATATCATGCTCGGAAGATTAATGGGTTTTCCAGTCACTATAGCATCCATTACAAAGATATCTCTCAGAAACATAGTCAAATCTCCCAATCTTAGGGAATAGGATCCTACTACAAATATTATGGAGAAGTCTTAATTCTAAGGACAGTTGATTTGCAAAGACTTCTTCAAAACCAACAATCTCTTTGTTAAGCAATCTTGATAGAGCTGGGCTTCTATCATCAGATGAAAAAGTGGAAGTACCAGACACTGGAAGTTCCAACAATCTTGAGAGTAAATCCACTGTCACAGTTATTCTATTTCCTCTAATGATGCTGACTAATCCATTGTCTCCTCTTGACAGATTTTTATAAAATTCTTTAACTAGGGCTGGGTAGGTTGGACAATCTAAAGAACATATCTTCTCCCATCCCATTTCAATTAACTGCCTCCCCACAAGAAAACCTTCTGCCTCAAATAATTCAAAATCAACCTTCCTCCCGGTTGTAATCACTCTATCGGCAAGACGATCTACCTGAGATGTGGCCGTAGTGGGAGAAGCACTCGGAGTGAAGAGGATGAGGTGGAATCCATGCTCGGAGAGGGTTCACGAGCGGGACGCCTCACAGTCTTCTTCACCGCCTTCTTCCTTTTCATCCCGGCCGCACCAAGGCTAGAACCACGGGTTTTAGGAGCCATTTGATCTAGTGGAAAGGTTAATCAAGGATTTCTAAGGATTTGGTAGGTTAGGGAAAATTTTGGAGAGAGTATTTGAAAGATTTGAGATGATAGAAATGAGCGACGAGTCGACTCTGCCCTAGATAAATCGACCTGGGACCACTTCGAGTCGGCTCCCGCAAAGTGTGGGGTCGACTCCGGGTAGTCACAGAAATTTATCCCGAAGTGGAGTCGACTCGCACAGAGATGGGGTCGGCTCCAGAGTTTCAGCAGAAACATGGAGTCGACTCCGATACTCACCGAGTCGGCTCCGAGACCATTTCAGAGCAAAAACACAAAGTTTCAGATAATCTGAAATGTGTCCGGACATTGATCATAAAAAATTGATAAAATAATCATTGGAGATCAATAGATATGAGTTCTAGATAAGATTTCCTTAAAGATCAGGGATTTGAAAGAATTTTAGATAAAATTTCCTTAGGGGTTTCAAATTCATTCTAATGGATCACAAATCCCTAACTCTCCTCTAAGATAACAGAATCTTTCTTCACTCAAGGGTTTTGTAAATATATCAGCTAATTGATCTTCAGTATTAACATAATCAAGACATATTTCATTATTGGCATGTTCTCTAATAAAATGATATCTAATTTCTATGTGTTTTGTTCTAGAATGTTGAATTGGATTTTTGTTAGATTAATTGCACTTGTATTGTCACATTTTATAGGTGTTTTGTCAAGTGTGATACCATAGTCTTCAAGTTGTCGCTTAATCCATAGGATTTGAGCACAGCAACTTCCAGCTGCAACATATTCAGCTTCAGTAGTTGATAATGCAACTGAATTTTGCTTTTTGCTAAACCATGAGATTAAGTTACTTCCTAAGAATTGGCATGCACCACTT
Source organism: Calamus simplicifolius (assembly GCA_900491605.1). Taxonomy (NCBI): domain Eukaryota; kingdom Viridiplantae; phylum Streptophyta; class Magnoliopsida; order Arecales; family Arecaceae; genus Calamus; species Calamus simplicifolius. Next base: position 1,406,323 of record UESW01003838.1, on the reverse strand, counting down.
GTGCTTTTTCTATCTAACTTACATCCAGCATAATCAGAATCAGAATATGCAATTAGTTTAATGTTGAGTCTCTAGAATACCATAAACCTACATTTTTTGTTCCATTTAAGTATCTTAGTATTCTTTTAACAGCAATTAAGTGAGATTCTTTAGGTTCTGATTGAAATCTAGCACATAAGCAAACAGAAACATTATATCAGGTCTACTTGCAGTTAAGTAGAGTAGGGATCCGATTATACCTCGATAATACTTTTGATCAACTTTCTTACCTTCCTCATCTTTGTCTAAGCTTGCATGAAGGACTCATTGGAGTTCCAAGGGGTTTGATTGAATCCATACCAAACTTTTTGAGTATTTCCTTGTGTACTTGGTTTGGTTGATGAAAATCCCTTCCTTTCTTGTTTGATTTGGAGTCCAAGGAAGAAGTTGAGTTCTCCCATCATGCTCATTTCAAACTCACCCTGCATCAACTTAGCAAATTCTTGACATAGAAGATTGTTAGTAGCACCAAAAATAATATCATCAACATATATTTGAACTACTAATAAATCTTTACCTTTTCTTTTCAAAAATAATGTTTTATCTACATTTCCTCTTATAAAATCATTTTCAATTAAGAATTTACTTAATCTATCATACCATGCTCTAGGTGCTTGTTTCAAACCATATAATGCTTTGTGCAATTTAAAAACGTGATTTGAAAATTCATGATCTTCAAAACCTGGTGGTTGTTCTACATATACTTCTTCATTTATAAATCCATTTAAAAAGCACTTTTACATCCATTTGAAATAAGTTGAAATTCATGTGACATGCAAATGCAAGTAATAGTCTAATGGCTTCTAATCTAGCTACTGGTGCAAAGGTTTCATCAAAATCAATACCTTCTTCTTGATTATATCCTTTTGCAACTAATCTAGCTTTGTTTCTAATTACTATGCCATTTTCATCTAGTTTATTTCTAAATACCCATTTTGATCCTATAACAGAATGATCTTTAGGTCTTTCTACTAATGTCCATACATTATTTCTAGTAAATTGATTTAATTCTTCTTGCATAGCTAACATCCAATTATTATCTTTTTCAGCTTCTTCAATAGTTTTAGGTTCAATTTGTGATACAAATGCAAGATGATTACTAATATTTCTCATAGATGATCTAGTTCTTATTCCTTGAGATGGATCACCTATAATCAATTCCTTAGGGTGACTATAAGCGTATCTCCAATCTCTAGGAAGATCCATATCATTATGATTAGTGTTAGTATCATCATCCTTAGGTGAATCATTATCTTTAGCTTCTTGCTCATGATCTGAAGATACATCAATATTTAATTTTTCAAGATCTTTCTCAATTATGTTTGTATCTTCCTCATCATCAAACTTTTCGGAACGAGTTGCTAAAGATTCATCAAAAACTACATGAATGGATTCTTCAACAACTAAAGTTTTCTTGTTAAATACTCTATATGCTTTACTAGTTGTTGAATATCCTAAGAATATTCCTTCATCAGATTTAGCATCAAATTTGCCTAAATTATTTTTACCATTATTATGAACAAACATTTACAACCAAATGCATGAAAATATCTAATATTAGGTTTTCTGTTTTGCCATAGTTCATAAGGTTTTCTTAAGTATTGGTCTTATTAGGGCTCTATTTAAAATGTAACATGCCGTGTTTATAGCTTCCGCCCAAAAATACTTTGGTAGGTTGCTTTCACATAGCATGGTACGGGCCATGTCTTCTAAAGTCCTATTTTTCCTTTCTACAACACCATTTTGTTGTGGGGTCCTAGGTGCAGAAAAATTATGATTAATACCATTTTCAGCACAAAAATTTTCAAATAGGTGATTTTCAAATTCAGTTCCATGATCACTTCTTAGAGACACTATGGTAGTGTTTTTCTCATTTGTGACTTTCTTAAAGAATTTCAGGAATATCGAGAAAGTCTCATCTTTGTGAGCTAAAAACAATACCCAAGTGTATCTAGAGTAATCATCTACAATCACAAGACCATATTTCTTTCCTCCTAGACTTGTGGTTCTAGTTGGTCCAAAAAGGTCCATGTGAAGTAGCTCTAATGGCCTAGAAGTTGAAACAACATTTTTAGATTTGAAAGAACTTCTTGTTTGTTTTCCAAATTGACATGCATCACATATTTTGTTGTTTTCAAAATCTATTTTAGGTAGCCCTTTAACTAAGTCCATTTTAATTAGTTTTGAAATTAGGTGTGTGCTTGCATGACCTAATCTACGATGCCATAACCATCCAATTTCATTCATATTAGCATTATCAGCAATTAAGCAATGATCACTCATAGATAATTTATCTAGATCAACCAAGTAAACATTGCCATGTCTATAACCAGTAAATACAATGCTATTATCAATGGAATTAGATACTGTGCAGAAAGAAGTTTCAAATGATACTTTAAAATCTTTATCGCACAATTGGCTTATACTAATTAAGTTATGCTTCAAACCATCAACATAAAGTACATTATCTATAAAGTGGATGGAGTTATACGGATTTACCAAGGCCCATAATCTGACCTTTACCATTATCACCGAACGTAACAACTCCTCCTTTCTTTTCTTCAAGGGTGATGAATTCTTCTTTGTCACCCGTCATATGTCTTGAGCAGCCACTATCAAGATACCACTTTCTCTTTGATCTCTTGGCCACAAGACATTCCTGCAATGAAATCAAACTTTATGTTTAGGTACCCAAGCTTTCTTGGGTCCTTCATGGTTAGTAGCAACAAATATTGTTCCTTTGGAACCCATATTTTCTTCCCTTTAAAATTTAAATTCTTATTTGGTTTTTGTAAATTACATTCAAATGATTTATGCCCTTTTAAATTGCATTTAAAACAAGTGATGTTACTTTGGCTAGCACGTACAAAAATATTTTTCAAAGATTTTTGTTTTCTAAATGTATTATATCCTAATCCAGCCTTATCAAAAACTGCTTTTTGACTATTCTAAAATCATGTTTAGTTTAGTAGAACTTAAGGTGAATTTATCAACTATCTTTATATTTTTAACTTCTTTCTTTAGTTTATCATTTTCATTTTTATTTGCTTTTTCTTTTAAGATTTTCGTTTTCAGATTTTAGTATATTAATTTCATGAGTAAATCTTCCTTTTCTTTAATGAAATTGAATCACTTCATTTTTCTCAAAAGTTTTATATTTCTTTTTCAAAATCTTAAAATCATCTACAAGTTCATTGAAGGCTTCAAATAATTCATCAAAAGCAAAATCATCACAAGGGTTTTCAGAACTTACCTCGTCGTCGTCGTTCGCCATAAAACAAATGTTGGCAACCTCTTTTTGTTCTTCTTCTTCGGAAGAAGATTCATCACTGTCGCTCCAAGTTGCAACATACGCTTTCTTTTTTTTCTTGAAAGTCTTTTTCAATTGCGGACATCATATCTATAATGCCCGGTTTCTTACATTCATAACAGATCAAGGGGTCTTTCTCTTTGTCTTGTCCTTATCTTTTTCCTTTTCTCCTTCCATCTTTTCCAAATTTCTTTTTGTGGAAGGGTTTCTTTCTCCTCATAAATTTCTTAAACTTTCTTGCTAGAGAGCTGTGTCTCATCATCATCATCATCGCTGCTGCTATCTTCAACTTTTGCAGCCTTGAGGGCAATTGTCTTCTTCTTTTGCTATCCTCCTCATGTTGCTTCATTGTCAATTCATGGGTCATAAGGATCCAAGAAGCTCTTCCAAAGGTAAAGTGTTTAGATCTTTGGCTTCTTGAATGGCTGTCATTTTGGCTTCCCATGATCTTGGTAGTGACCTAAGAATTTTGCGAACCAATTCAGTTAGTATAGGTTTTTCCAAGACTCTTCAAACCATTAACAATATCAGTAAATCTAGTATACATGCATGTTATGGTTTCAGATTGTTCCATGCTAAACAATTCATATTTATGCACAAGTATATTAATCTTAGATTCTTTAACTTGGTTGGTTCCCTCATGGGTAACCTCTAATCTATCCCATATCTCTTTAGCGGAATTACAGGTAGAGATACGATTAAATTCATTAGCATCAAGAGAACAATATAAAACATTCATGGCTTTTGCATTAAGCTGAGCCATCTTCCTATCATTTTCATTCCAATCCCTTTCGGGCTTAGGAACTATAGAACCATCAACTAAGTGTGTGGGTGTACTAGGTCCATTAATTATGACACCCCAATTCATAATCTGAAGCTTGAATGAATATCCTCATTCTTGCTTTCCAATATGAATAGTTGGAACCATTAAAAGGGTGGTCTATTTGTAGAATGGCCCTCAGCAAAACTGAGCTGGCTTGTGTTGCCATTTGGATCTTTCGCTCTTGATCGTGTGATCAAAAACAAATGAGCACAAGCTCTGATACCAATTGTTGGCCCAGATGGCAACCCAAGAGGGGGGGGTGAATTGGGTTCTTTAAAAATTAAGCCTTTTAAAATTTTTAAACTATTGATGAGAGGATATAAAAATTAAAATAAACAATAGAAGAGAGAGAGATAAATAAGCACGGCAAACACAAAGATTTTATAGTGGTTCGGTGTATCCAACACCTACGTCCACTCCCAAGCTCCACTTGGGTCCACACTATAATCTCCTCGATTACAGTCGAGTTGTTTTACAAGCTCACAACCCAAACTTGTTGTTTTCCCGGGATCACAACGAACCCAGCCGGTTTTACACGGGCTCACCAGCACAAAACCCAACACACAAGCTATCCTTAGCTTGTGCCGAGGTAAACTACCTCCACTAATTCAACCCACTGATTGAATTAGCAAACCACAAGATAAAATATGAGTTTAATACAAAACAGCTCCTTTGAGCAGATATTTCAAAATAAAAGCAAGGTTTAGAAGGGCCTGTTTAGATTTGATTTGAGTGCAGGCTTTTCTTCTTTTCTTCTTTTCCTCAACTCCTTTGAAGTGTGGAATCGGGCCTCAGCTCAGATTCTTCACGGATTGAATGTTGGAGTTGATTTGAGCTTTTTCTTCCTTTCTTTGAATGTTGAAAATCTCTTGATTTGATCTTGAATGGCTCTTGGATTTTCTTCTAGACTTTCTTGGATTGATGAACTTGAGCACAGATGAAGTCTCCTTTGATTTCACTCCTTTTCTTTCACTCTATTTTTGAATCTCGGATTTTTCAAATGACGCTCTGTTTTTCTCTTTTTCTGAAAGATTTTTCTTTTTCTCTCTTGATTTGTATTTCTTTTGATTTGAAAACGGCCTCTCTATTTATAGACTCTGCAAAAATATAGTCGTTAGAAACAAAGAAATCTAGCCGTTATTGAAAAATCTTACCGTTGGACGCTGAGTTGGCATTCAGAAAAATCACGCCCAGATTTGTTGGAGTCGGCTCCAACTTTAGGCGAGTCGGCTCGAAGACGCGATGCCAAAAATAGAAATATTCAGAAAGTTAAGGGGTCGACTCAACGAAAATAAGGTGTCGACTCCTGACAGTCGGGGGTCGACTCATGAAAAGCAAGGGGTCGACTCGAGAAGTGCTCAGAAAAATAACTCTCTGGTGTCTGAGCGGAGTCGACTCACACAGTCATGGAGTCGGCTCGACAAAATCGGGGGTCGACTCGAGAAATCACAGGGGTCGACTCGAGACAAACAGACATCTCTGTATACTGAGTGGAGTCGACTCTGAAACTCTAGAGTCGGCTCCGGAACGTATCAAAAATCAGAGAATTTTCTGATTGACTTTGAAATTCGTTCCAGATTAATTTTAAATCAATTTTTGACTTGAATATAATAAAATTGACATTAGAATCAATTCAAGATATGTTCCAAAAACTCATTGATTGAATATGAAGTATAAAAATTTCTTTTTGAAAGCTTAAACATGGAGCTTGAAGCTACTTTCAATTGATTAAAGTCATACTTAACATACTCATTGATTATTCTAAATAAATTCATTGCTCATGTAAATAAATTCATTGCATCTTTTAATATACTCATGGCTTTTGGTAATCATCAAAATCAATAAGATTGGGGCAATAATTTCTCAACAATCTCCCCAACAACTATTTATATCAATCCACCATCCCTCACTAAATATTTTTTGTGGGGATAAACCTTAAGCATGGTCCTCAACATTCTCTTCCTTTATGTATGAACTAATTAAACTCCCTCTCGAATTTAATCTACTACTACTTTTTAATCAAGCTCTATAGCCAATTACTCTTGCATATATTATTTCTTTAGCTCAAAAGTCCACTCTTTAAAGAATTACACTTGAACCCACAAAAGCTACCAACTTCGGCACTTTATAGCTTTGAGATTTATCCAAAATCATCAGCAATTAGCTCTGATGTCACTTGTTAGGGAGAGATGAAGAGTTTTAGTTCAATCAAGAAAAGTCTTAATATATAGGTTGGAATTTCATTTAACTTCAAGCTTAATATATTAAGTTTTGGACCTAATCATTTATATTAATCTATTTAACTTCCACTAGTTAGGTCATATGAGGCTAAATCTCACATGTAATCATCTACATTATATAGCTATTGTAACTGAATTGTTCAATAATAGATGGTTTGTACTCTCTCAAAATTTCATTGTCATAATGTGGGCATCCATCAGCATAGACCATGTTGTCTTGTCAACATTTCTCTTGCACATAGTATATTCATTAAAGCAAGCCACATATAAATTTCGATATTTTAGATTGCCCAATTTTTTTTATAAAACTTTGTGGTAAAGATATTGAAGGCTATACGAGTTGATAACTTTATACAAAGAGTTGATTGTGAAGAGTCAAAGGTGACTTCAAGATTGGCCGATCCTTGACTATTGAAGGTGAAAATTCAACTAATATATCTAATACTTGCATCTACTCATTCTGTTTGCCTAGGCTTAAGTTTTCTTGCAAAGTTATGTTCCACTTTTTTCTCTCTCCATTGTGAAGCTACAATTTTCTTTTCTCTTAAAGATGTTGATATATAATAAGGAAATTTAGATTTTTAGAGGCCATGGATAGATTCATGAATCCTCCTAAAACCTATCTAATATAGCATCTTTGACATTGAAAGATAGGCAATTCTAGCTAGAAAGCCTAGATGGTTTTGCTTTAGTCCTATTAGATTGGTGATGAGCTAGTGGCTCTTCAACCTCTAATGTCAAGCTTTCTTTTCAATTATTATTACAATTTGCAACACTCCTCTAAAGGGCTTCATCGTCGGTGATATAATTCCATAGTTAGCGATATAATTCTATACCCACTTAGCTAAAGCGATTTTCTTATCTTCAATGTTCCTAATACCTAAGTCTCCCTCTATCTTATACTTACTTCTATTTCCCCAATTAACCTCACATGGAAGCCACTTGTCTTTTGGGTCCCCATTTATCCTTACTTCTTTTTCCCCAATTAACCTCACATGGAAGCCACTTGTCTTTTGGGTCCTGATCCAAAGGAAAGCTTGCCAAAGACTATCAATTCTCATTGAACTCATATAAGAATTTGAAGAGTAACATGAAACATGCAAGGAGAGAAAATCACATTTAAGAGCGTAAGATTGACCATTGTTAATCTCTTATTGTTGGTCGGATAAGCTGTGGGAATAGGAGACTTACCTCGTTCACAATGGCGTAGCAGAAACGGTAGGATCATCGTTCATTGGGGGCTACCAGAGTCCCCAGTAAGTCCACACCCCTGGGCCATGGTGCCAGAGAAGGAGGAATGACAATGGAGTTGCCACAAACATGGAAGAGGGAGAGTGGTTCGAGAGAGAGAGAGAGAGAGTGAACTTCATACATGCTTTTTTCTCTCTGTCTATGTTTCTTTGAAACAAAGACTTCCCACCGCCTCACGTGAGAGGTGGTGGGCCGAAGTGGATGCATGACCTGGCATCCAGTGCTAGGACAACTCCAACAATATCCCACTCGTCCACTCAAGACTATACTCATAATTTTCTCTTATCTCTCTCCTCATGCAGTGCAGTGGGGTGTGCCATCCGACGAAATTCACATATAGAGAGACATAGTGAAAATGTTACATTAAGTTAATAAATAACTAACGAAGCACATAAGTGATGCAGTCTAATCTCATTTGTGTCCTAGAAAATTCGATCACATCTCAATCAAGCACTCTCAATCCCTCAAGATTTACTCTGAGCAGTACTTAAAAACACTAAGTCACATATCTATATCCATAATGTTGGCCCAGATGACAACCCAAGAGGGGGGGTGAATTGGATTCTTTAAAAATTAGCCTTTTAAATTATTTAGCTTGAGATGAATGAAGGCAAATGCAAAGTAAATATAAATTGCAGTGAATAAAACAAGATAGAGAAAGAGACAATAGAACACGGCAAACAAAAGATTTTATAGTGGTTCGGTGTATCCAACACCTACGTCCACTCCCAAGATTCACTTGGGTCCACACTATAATCACCCTAGATTACAGTAGAGCTATTTTACAAGCTCACAACTCAAACTTATTGTTTTCTCGGGCGCACAACGAACCCAGCTGGTTTTCAAGGGCACACCAGCACAAAAACCCTAACACAAGCTTAGCCAAGCTTGAACCGAAGTAAGACTACCTCCACTAGTTCAATCCCCCAGATTGAACTAGATACAAACAAATGAAATATGTTTTTCAAATACAAAGCTCCTTAATGAGCAGATAATCAAATAATATAACAAGTTTAGAAAAGCCTGATTTGTAGATGGTTGGCTTTTGAGCTTTTCTTCTTTTCTTCTTTTCTTCTTCTCCTTGCTAGGTTGAATCAAGCCTCAGCTCCGATTCTTCATAGTTGAAGCAGTTGAGAAGGGCTGAAAAGCAAGAAGCTGAACTTCTTTCTCCAAGTTGGGAAATCCACAAAAAACTTTGATTTGAATGCCATGGATTCCTCTTGAGCTTTTTGGAGTGGAGTGGATTTGAGCTAGAAGGTTTTCCTCTTTAGATTCAGGCTCTCTCTTTTTCGGATTTTTGAAATGGGATTTCTCTATTTCCGATTTTCTCTCTTTTCGTTCTCTTTTTCCATTTTTTTTTTGAGCAATAGTCTTCCCTTTTTATAGATTTCTTCAAACCATTTTAGAAGAAAACTATCCGTTGGAGTGTACCTTGTAGCAAAATATATCCGTTAGAAATAAGGTAAAATAGAAATATTACCGTTAGAGTTGATCTGGCAATTTGATTTTTCGTTCCAGGTGGGTTGGAGTCGACTCTAACTTTTCTGGAGTCGGCTCTAACTCAAAACACTTTAAAACAATATTTCCGGAGTCGTCTCTGACTTTTCTGGGGTCGACAAGAAACTTTTCTGGAGTCGACTCTAACTTACCCGGAGTCGACTCTAGGTTGGGGCCAGAAAAATCGACGTTCTGCTTCTTCTGTGAGAGTCAACTCTAATAGTCTCGGAGTCGACTCTAACTTCCAAGCAGTTCGAGTCGGCTCTGTGATTCTCGGAGTCGACTCTAATGTCTGCAATCTTACCTAGACATTAGATTCGATCCAGAACACTATGTAACTCCTGATTTTGATCATTCAATAGACTTATAATCTGAAACACTTAATCAAAATCATTAGAGCCACCAATAGTTATACTCAAATAGTTTTGTTAATCATCAATTGGGTCAACAATCTCCCCTTTTTGATGATAACAAAAACTTTGAGTATATGCATTCAAAAATTCATTTGAACTAAAGATTAAAGTCATTTTGAAACTTAAAACATTTTTAATTAAGGATTTGATGCCAATATTCAACGTAAACTTTTAAAATTATGCATGAGTTCAATATAATTCATCAATTATGAATATTTAATCTAAATGTGCAGAAAAATGCAATTGAGCTTTTTATTAAGCTCCCCCTGCATTGAATAGCTCCCCCTATAATTAAGCATCGAATTTTAACTGATTAACATTTCAAGTTATCTTGCATAAACAATTATTTCTCCCCCTTTCTTTCTTTCTTTATGCATATAGTCATCTTTCATTAAAATTTTCAAGTCTTTCTTTCTTTGCATATTCATATTCAATCTTTCTTTTCATATTCAATCTTTCTTTCTTTGCATATTCAACCATCTCTCCCCTTTTTTGTTATCAGCAATAAGGAGAGTTTTAGATAAAGAAAGTTAATAAAACATAGGGATTCAATATGTGAAATTGCATTTCATAAGTAAGAAACATTACATTAGTTGATTTATGTACATTCCAAAATGAAATACATTAGATATTCAAAAATTCCTAAATACAAACTATCAAAGTCAAAATCAAGGTCAGATGTGTTTGAATACAATTTTCTTCAAATGACCTATGATTTCCATTACATCATCCTTTTGTGATTTCTTAAAGTTTTCAAGGCAAGCTTCAATTTGTGAGACTGCAAGGTCAATGTCCTTCTTTAGTTGACCAGTTGCATGAACATAAGATCCTGATCCATCAGCAATGCCTTCCATCCTTTCGAATATTTTGTGAAGTTCAGCACCAAAGGATTCAACAGAATTGCTTAAGGTAAAGGAGATCATGTCCAGTCTCGAATTAAGTTCTTCCTTCAACTGATTAAAGTCTTCTTTTAATTGAGTAATTTCATGAGATCTCTGACTATCATACTCAGCAAGCAAAGCTCTCAGCTGACCAATTTGTTCATCAGAGAATCTCCAGAAGTTGCTATAGACTGATGTGGAGGTGAGGGAATAGAACTAGGTCCGGCCTCTGAAGGTCCAGCTGAAGATGGTCCCGCAATAGATGGATCAGGGACAGATGGTCCCTCAGTGGATGGTCCAGGGATGTCTTCTACTCTGGTTTCTTCTGCTCTATCTCTTCTGCTCTTTCCTCTCTTCCTCCTTTCATCCAAACACCATTCAATTTCTTGAAGCCCATCCGATGAATAGTTGAGATGCTATAATAGTCAGTGTGTCTCAATTTTCTTAGGGGTTCATTCTCCATAATGAGCACACCTTGGCTTCTAAAGATTAAAGTCAAAATCATACCATATGGCAGTGTAGATCTCTTCTTTGTAGCCGCCTCTGCCATATATCCAATCATCATGCCAGCTAAGTTGACTGGCCTTCCAGTAATTATGCAATCCATTAAAAGAACGTCTCGCTCCGAGACATACTCGAATCTACCAATTTTCGAAACAAGATTCTTCCACAGATGTTATGCAGTAACCTGAGTTCCAGATTTAATTGATTTGCATAGATTTCCTCAAACTCGGTTACATCTCTTCCTAGCATTCTTGTCAATGCTCCACTTCTATCCTCATGTTGATATTCCATTAAACCGATTGTGGGCATTTCCAATAAATTCCAAGTATTTCAGTGGTTATTGTCACTCTTGTTCCTCTTACTATACTGATTAATCCACCTTCTCCTCTACTTAAACCGTTGTAAAACTCTCTCACTAAGGCTGGATATGTGGGGATATCTAATGAACAGATTTTTTCCCACCCCATTTCTTTCAAACTTCTTCCTATAGTGAATTCTTCCGACTCAAAGAAATCAAAATTCACCTAATGGTCTTACCGGCTAAATGATCGACTTTGGGTGAAGATGGTGAAGGAGGGGAATCCTCTTGAGTGGCCGAAGAGGAGGATGGCGAAGGTTGCCTCCGAATAGTGCGTCTCTCGTTGGAACGGATGCTCCACCGACGAAACCGCGCCTCTTAGGTGCCATTGAGAAGATTTGAGAGTTTAATCAAAGGCTTTGAAGATTGGGGAAGTTGGAAAGGCTTTAGAGCTTTTTGGAGAGGTTTTGGAGATGGATGGAATGATTGGGGGTCGACTCCGCCTTTTTATTTTTGACCTAGCTCGACTTAGAGTCGACTCCCGAAAACTGGGTGTCGGCTCCGAACCAGAAAATCTGTCAGCGCTCGAATTAGAGTCGGCTCTACAAAAGCCAGAGTCGGCTCTAATTGCTTAGACAGAACATCAAAAACTCAGGTGTCGACTCCACAAACTGTCAAAGTCGACTCTAACAGTTCAGAGATAAAAAAATCAAGTTTCAAGGATTTGAAACTATTCAAATTAATCATCAAAATTCTAGATAAATGTTCCTTAGCAATTGGGGAAACAATGAATCAATATCTAGATAGATTTCCTTAATGAATATCGAGATTTTTCAAGAAAATGATGAAATCTAGATAGATGTCCTTAAGAGTTTCAGAAAACTATTCCAAAGGATCACAAACTCCTAATTCTCCTCTAAGATAACAAAATCTCTCTTCACTTAAAGGTTTTGTTAATATATCTGTCAGTTGTTCTTCAGTATTCACATAATCAAGACAAATTTCATTATTGGCTACATGTTCTCTTATAAAGTGATATCTTATTTCAATATGCTTTGTTCTTGAATGTTGAATTGGATTTTTAGTTAGATTTATTGCACTTGTATTATCACATCTTATAGGTGTCTTATCAAGTGTGATACCATAGTCTTCAAGTTGTCTCTTAATCCATAGGATTTGAGCACAGCAACTTCCAGCTGCAACATATTCTGCTTCAGCAGTAGATAATGCAACCAAATTTTGCTTTTTGCTAAACCATGAGATTAAGTTACTTCCTAAAAATTGGCATGCACCACTTGTGCTTTTTCTATCTAACTTGCATCCAGCATAATCAGAATCAGAATAAGCAATCAGATTTAATGTTGAGTCTCTAGAATACCATAAACCTACATTTTTTGTTCCACTTAAGTATCTTAGTATTCTTTTAACAGCAATTAAATGTGATTCTTTTGGTTCAGACTGAAATCTAGCACATAAGCAAACAGCAAACATATATCTGGTCTACTTGCAGTTAAGTAAAGTAGGGATCCGATTATACCTCGATAATATTTTTGATCAACCTTCTTACCTTCTTCATCTTTGTCCAGCTTGCATGAAGGACTCATTGGTGTTCCGAGGGGTTTGATTGATTCCATACCAAACTTCTTTAGAATTTCTCTTGTGTACTTTGTTTGGTTGATAAAGATTCCCTCTTTGCTTTGTTTAATTTGGAGTCCAAGGAAGAAATTGAGTTCTCCCATCATGCTCATTTCAAATTCTCCCTGCATTAACTTAGCAAACTCTTGACATAGAAGATTGTTAGTAGCACCAAATACAATGTCATCAACATAAATTTGAACTACAAGTAAATCTTTATCTTTTCTTTTCAAAAACAATGTTTTATCAACATTTCCTCTTGTAAAATCATTTTCAATTAAAAATTTACTTAGTCTATCATACCAAGCTCTAGGTGCTTGTTTCAAACCATATAATGCCTTGTGCAATTTAAAAACGTGATTTGAAAATTCGTGATCTTCAAAACCTGGTGGTTGTTCTACATATACTTCTTCATTTATTAATCCATTTAAAAATGCACTTTTGACATCCATTTGAAATAAATTAATGTTCATGTGACATGCAAATGCTAGTAATAGCCTAATGGCTTCTAATCTAGCTACAGGTGCAAAGGTTTCATCAAAATCAATACCTTCTTCTTGATTATATCCTTTTGCAACTAATCTAGCTTTGTTTCTAATTACTATGCCATTTTCATCTAGTTTATTTCTAAAAACCCATTTTGATCCTATAACATAATGATCTTTAGGTCTTTCCACTAATGTCCATACATTATTTCTAGTGAATTGGTTTAATTCTTCTTGCATAGCTAGCATCCAATTATTATCTTTTTCAGCTTCTTCAATGGTTTTAGGTTCAATTTGAGAAACAAATGCAAGGTGATTACTAATATTTCTCATAGATGATCTAGTTCTTATTCCTTGAGATGGATCACCTATAATCAATTCCTTGGGATGACTATAAGCGTATCTCCAATCTCTTGGTAGATCTATATCATTATGATTAGTATTAATATCATCAGCATTAGGTGAATCATTATCTTTAACTTCTTGTTCATGATCTGAAGATACATCGATATTAAGTTTTTCAAGATTATTTTCGAGAATGTTTGTATCTTCCTCATCATCAATCCTTTTGGAACTTGATGTTAAAGATTCATCAAAAATTACATGAATAGATTCTTCAACAATTAGGCTTCCTTTATTGAACACTCTATATGCTTTACTAGTTGTTGAATAACCTAAGAAGATTCCTTCATCAGATTTTGCATCAAATTTACCTAAGTTATTTTTACCATTATTATGAATAAAACATTTACAACCAAATGCATGAAAATATTTAATGTTGGGTTTTCTATCATGCCATAACTCGTAAGGTGTTTTCTTTAAAATAGGTCTTATTAAGGCTCTATTTAGGATGTAACATGCTGTGTTAATAGCTTCCGCCCAAAAGTATTTCGGGAGTTTACTTTCACATAGCATGGTACGGGCCATGTCTTCTAGAGTCCTATTTTTCCTTTCAACTACTCCATTTTGTTGTGGGGTCCTAGGTGCAGAAAAATTATGATTAATACCATTTTCATTGCAAAAACTTTCAAATAAGTGATTTTCAAATTCAGTTCCATGATCACTTCTTAGAGACACTATGGTAGTGTTTTTCTCATTAGTTACTTTCTTGAAGAATTTCATGAATATCGAGAAAGTCTCATCTTTATGAGCTAAAAATATTACCCAAGTGAATCTAGAGTAATCATCTACTATCACAAGACCATATTTCTTTCCTCCTAGACTTGTGGTTCTAGTTGGTCCAAAAAGGTCCATGTGAAGTAGCTCTAGTGGCCTAGAAGTTGAAACAATATTTTTAGATTTAAAAGAACTTCTTGTTTGTTTTCCAAACTGACATGCATCACATATTTTGTTATTTTCAAAATCTAATTTAGGTAGACCTTTTACTAAATCCATTCTAATTAGTTTTGAAAGTAAGTGTGTGCTTGCGTGACCTAATCTTCGATGCCACAACCAACCAATCTCATTCATATTAGCATTATTAGCAACTAAGCAATGGTTATTAGTAGACAATTTGTCTAAATCAATCATGTATACATTGCCATTTCTATTTCCAATAAAAATAATGCTATTATCAATGGGATTAGCTACAGTGCATAAAGAAGATTCAAAAGATACTTTAAAACCTTTGTCACATAATTGGCTTATACTAATTAAGTTATGCTTTAAACCATCAACATAAAGTACATTCTCAATATATGTGGAAGGAGTTATTTGAATGTTACCAAACCCCAAGATTTGGCCTTTGCCATTGTCGCCAAATGTTAACTCTCCTCTCTTTTCTTCAAGGGTGATGAATTCTTCTTTGTCACCCGTCATATGTCTTGAGCAGCCACTATCAAGATACCACTTTCTCTTTGATCTCTTGGCCACAAGACATTCCTGCAATGAAATCATACTTTATGTTTAGGTACCCAAGCTTTCTTGGGTCCTTCATGGTTAGTAGCAACAAATAATGTTCCTTTCGAACCCATATTTTCTTTCCTTTAATATTCAGGTTTTTACTAGGTTTTGGAATTTTGCATTCATAAGATTTATGTCCTGATTGATTACATTTAAAGCATGTAATATTACTTTGGCCAGCACTTACAAAAATATTTTTAAGTGATTTTTGTTTTCTTAAAGTGTTATATCCTAATCCGGCTTTGTCAAAAACTACTTTTTGACTATTTAATAACATGTCTAATTTAATTGAGCTTAATGTAAACTTATCAACTATGTTTTTATGTTTTTCAATCTCTTTCCTTAGTTTATCAATTTCATTAGAGATTGATTCTTTTTCTTTTATTAGAATTTCATTTTCAGTTTTAAGTTTCTTAACTTCATTATTAAGATTTTCCTTTTCTTGAATGAAAGTTAAGTTTTCATTTTTCAAAATTTTGTATTTCTTTTTCAAAACTTTGAAATCCCCAACAAGTTCACTAAAAGCATCAAAAAGTTCATCAAAAGCAAATTCATCGCAAGGGTTGTCGGAACTTACCTCATTGTTGTCGTCCGCCATAAAATACACGTTTGCGACTTCCTTTTGTTCTTCTTCTTCGGAAGAAGATTCCTCGCTGTCACTCCATGTCGCCATATAAGCCTTCTTTTTCTTTTTGTAGGCTTTCTTCAATTTTGGACATTCATTCCTAAAGTGCCCCGGTTTATTACATTCATAGCAAGTCAAGGGGTCTTTCTCTTTTTCTTTGTCTTTGTCCTTATTTTTATCCTTTTCTCCTTCCCATTTAGCTCCAAATTTTTTCTTGTGGAAGGGTTTCTTTCTCCTCATAAATCTTTTAAATTTCTTTGCTAAGAGAGCAGTCTCATCATCATCATCATCATCATCGCTGCTGCTCTCTTCTTCTTTTGCAGCTTTGAAGGCAATCATTTTCTTCTTCTTTGTGTCCTCCTCAACATGCTGCCTCATAGTCAGCTCATGGGTCATAAGGGATCCTAGAAGCTCCTCTAAGGGTAAAGTGTTGAGGTCCTTAGCTTCTTGGATTGCAGTCATTTTTGCTTCCCATGATCTTGGTAATGACCTAAGAATTTTCCGAACAAGTTCAGAGTTAGTATATGTCTTACCAAGACTTTTCAAACCATTTACAATATCTGTAAATCTAGTGTACATGCATGCAATGGTTTCAGATTGTTCCATGCTAAATAATTCATATTTTTGAACAAGAATATTAATTTTAGATTCTTTCACTTGGTTGGTACCCTCATGGGTAACCTCTAATCTATCCCAAATCTTCTTTGCGGAATTACAAGTGAAGATTCTATTAAATTCATTAGCGTCTAATGAGCAATATAATACATTCATGGCTTTAGCGTTAAGCTGTGCCATCTTCCTATCATTATCATTCCAGTCCCTTTCGGGCTTAGGAACGATAGTGCCATCAATAACATGTGTGGGTGTACTAGGTCCATTAATTATAACACCCCAAAGCTCATAATCAGAAGCTTAAATGAATATCCTCATTCTAGCTTTCCAATAAGAATAATTTGAGCCATTAAAAAGTGGAGGTCTATTCGTAGAATAACCTTCAGCAAATGATCCAACTTGTGTTGCCATTTGAAACTTTAGCTCTTGATCGTGTGATCAAAATCTAATGAGCACTAGCTCTGATACCAATTGTTGGCCCAGATGACAACCCAAGAGGGGAGGGGGTGAATTGGGTTCTTTAAAAATTAGCCTTTTAAATTATTTAGCTTGAGATGAATGAAGGCAAATGCAAAGTAAATATAAATTGCAGTGAATAAAACAAAGATGGAGAAAGAGACAATAGAACACGGCAAACAAAAGATTTTATAGTGGTTCGGTGTATCCAACACCTACGTCCACTCCCAAGATTCACTTGGGTCCACACTATAATCATCCTAGATTATAGTAGAGTTGTTTTACAAGCTCACAACTCAAACTTGTTGTTTTCTCAGGCGCACAACGAACCCAGCTGGTTTTCAAGGGCACACCAGCACAAAAACCCTAACACAAGCTTAGCCAAGCTTGAACCGAGGTAAGACTACCTCTACTAGTTAATGAGCAGATAATCAAATAATATAACAAGTTTAGAAAAGCCTGATTTGTAGATGGTTGGCTTTTGAGCTTTTCTTCTTTTCTTCTTCTCCTTGCTAGGTTGAATCAAGCCTCAGCTCCGATTCTTCACAGTTGAAGCAGTTGAGAAGGGTTGAAAAGCAAGAAGCTGAACTTCTTTCTCCAAGTTGGGAAATCCACAAAAAAACTTTGATTTGAATGCCTTGGATTCCTCTTGAGCTTTTTGGAGTGGAGTGGATTTGAGCTAGAAGGTTTTCCTCTTGAGATTCAGGCTCTCTCTTTTTCGGATTTTTGAAATGGGATTTCTCTATTTCCGATTTTCTCTCTTTTTCGTTCTCTTTTTCTATTTTTTTTTTTTTTTGAGCAATAGTCTTCCCTTTTTATAGATTTCTTTCAAACCATTTTTGGAAGAAAACTATCCGTTGGAGTGTACCTTGTAGCAAAATATATCTGTTAGAAATAAGGTAAAATAGAAATATTACCGTTAGAGCTGATCTGGCAATTTGATTTTTCGTTCTAGGTGGGTTGGAGTCGACTCTAACTTTTCTGGAGTCGGCTCTAACTCGAAACACTTTAAAACGATATTTCCGGAGTCGTCTCTGACTTTTCTGGGGTCGACAAGAAACTTTTCTGGAGTCGACTCTAACTTACCCGGAGTCGACTCTAGGTTGGGGCCAGAAAAATCAACGTTATGCTTCTTCTGTGAGAGTCGACTCTAACAGTCTCGGAGTCGACTCTAACTTCCGTGCCAGTTCCGGAGTTGGCTCTGTGATTCTCGGAGTCGACTCTAATGTCTACAATCTTACCTAGACATTAGATTCGATCCAGAACACGATGTAACTCTTGATTTTGATCATTCAATAGACTTATAATCTGAAACACTTAATCAAAATCATTAGAGCCACCAATAGTTATACTCAAATAGTTTTGTTAATCATCAAAATCATCAATTGGGTCAACACATAATCACATGCAACTCATTAACATGATTGCCCGAGTAATGGATCACCAAATATAAGATGTGGTCGCAATAATCTTCCTTGAACACTCATACCAATCTATTTTTTTCCAGTTGACTTCCTATGATTATCTCATGTGGCTGTATCAATTCCATGACCCTGGAGGATAAGGCTAAGAAAGTCATCCTGAACTTCAACTTTATGATATAGGCTCAAGTCCAAGGATACCATATAGTGGTAAGGCTCACACGGTAATAAAGAGGGAATATATCATGTTACCCCCTATTGTTAGCATATGCAACATAATGTATGCTATGGTGAAGCTCCCACTCGATGGGCCATGTCATAATCAAACACTGTATGAATACAAGTTCAAGCATCACAAAGTTGCCTGACTCGAGCACACACCAATGCTCCCAATTTGGCTATAACAGGCTTAGTACAGATCTGTGAACATATCAATATACACACACCATGTACATACACACATTCTCTATACTCGACTCTCCTGATTCTCGTCTCAATCCAAACTGAGGTGACCTTTTATTATAATTTATGTAGGCCATTTTGTAACCCATGCAATCTGCAACTTATGCAGTTTTTGCATCTATCATGGTTACTTTAGTCTCATCCTGTCCACTACAAAAGTGTCAGAGCGATCATCCGTGTGAGTGGGCTGATCTTAGCTTGTGACATTCATACACATATGTGCCTATCAATATGAACTGATCATGATAATAATGAAAACAAACATTTCATTTCAATATAAACAATACATAGTCAATGATGTCCATACTATCCTTATCTATCATATACAATACAGACCCAGACTTCTTATATGAGTCTAGAAAACATCCCTAGCAAAGGGCTTAGTCAATGAATCAGCCAACATCCTGCTCATAGGGATATGTCTAAGGGTAGCCTCTCCTTGCTTGACTATGTCCCGAATAAAGTGATATCTAATGTCAATATGCTTAGACTTTCCATGATACTTAGAATCTTTAGCATACTATAATATGCCATGCTATCGGAACATATCTGAATGGCCTCATGAGCACTAGCTGATATCTCAAGTCATCTCAAGCACCTCCTCACCACACGGCCTCATGGACAGTAGCCAAACAAGCAACGTATTTAGCTTCCATAGTGGATAGGGCTGTGCAGTTTTATTTCTTACTGCACCAAGAGAAAGCTCCACCTTCAAAATTAAATACATATCCTGAAGTGGATCTATGCTCATCTCTATCACTAGCCCAATCAGAGTCACAAAAACTTTTTAATCTCAAGTCCCCTCCCTGATAACATAGGGCGAGATTAGTAGTACCATAAAGGTAGCGAAGGATCCTCTTCACTGCTTTCCAATGAGCAAGTCCTGGATTACTTTGGTACCGACTGACTAAGCCTACTGCAAAGCTAATATCAGCATGTGTACACAACATAGCATACATCAAACTTTTCACAGCACTAGCATAGGAAATTCTGCTCATCTTTTCTCTTTACTCATCCATTTTAGGGCACTGGTCAATACTCAAAGTACAATCCTTTTTTAATGGGATATTAACGGGTCTCGAATAGTGCATTCGGAATCGTTCCAAGATTTTCTCAATATAAGTTTCTTGAGATAGACCAAGAAACTTCTTAACATGATTCCTTAGGATCTTCACTCTTAGCACAAAATTTGCCTCACCCATGTCCTTCATCTCAAAGACAAAGGACAGCCACTCCTTAGTGGCATTGATCATCCCCATAGAACACCCAGCTATTAGGATATCATCCACATATAGCGCTAAAATTAGAATCACATCATCTGATTTCTTAATATATACATAGTGGTCCTCCTCAATCATGATTAAGCCAATTGATGTAATGGCTTCATGAAACTTAAAGCACCACTGCTTGGATGACTGCTTGAGACCATATATGGATCTTTTAAGATGGCACACTTTGTCCTCCTTTCCTTTAGCCACAAAGCCTAAAGGTTGATCCATATATATCTCTTCATCCAGGCTTTCATTAAGAAACGTTATCTTGATATCCATCTAATGTAGCTCCAAATTTAAATGTGCTACAATAGATAGGATCAGGAGAATGAAGACAAATCTCACCATAGAAAAAGTATCTTCTCATAGTCTACACCCTTCATCTGGATATAGCCCTTCGCCACAAGACAGGCCTTATACTTATCAATCAACCCATCAGCCTTGTGCTTTATCTTTAGGACCTACTTATTTCCTATATATCTGCACCCATGCAGTAAGTCTACCAGGTCTGACACATGGTTCCTATCCATGGACTCCATTTCATCTTTCATAGCAGCTAGCCACTCACTCTAGACTGGTGAATCAAGTACCTCATCAATAGAGGCTGGCTCATCTGTATCCAACAAAGTGCAGAGAAACACATTCCCTTCGACCTCAAAATATCAACATGGAATAATTTCATGTTTGTTTCTCTATAACAGTGGATCTACACTCTCTGTACTACTCTCTAGAGGTGCATCAACCTTCATGGGTGAGCTTCCACTGGGTTTAGCCTGTGTGCTTCCATTGTTTGGTGCGCCACTCCCACTGGGCCCAGCACTCCCACTATCTTTGGTGATCCCTAAAATAGGCCGTAATGCCCTTCCCTCGCTAGAGACAGTAGGAAGGTCCTTTGGTAACTCATACAGGTTCTAAGTCATTTTTGATCTCACTAATGCTTGGGAATTCATTCTCTATGAATTCTACATTTCTGGACTCCACTTCAGTCAGTCCTCCATCAGGATGTTCACCATATATCACATAACCCTTAGAACTCTCAGGGTATCTATGAACACCTTTTTGCTGACCTTAGAGCTTAGCTTGCCTAAACCTATGGGAGGTGTTATGAACATATCCTGCTAAATCCCATGAATGCAAATGATCTACATAAGGTCTTGCATCATACTATAACTCATACAAAGTGGAGGACACCAATTTACTGGGTATGCGGTTAAGGATGTAGGCAGCAGT
Organism: Calamus simplicifolius; assembly: GCA_900491605.1. Taxonomy (NCBI): domain Eukaryota; kingdom Viridiplantae; phylum Streptophyta; class Magnoliopsida; order Arecales; family Arecaceae; genus Calamus; species Calamus simplicifolius. Next base: position 1,384,968 of record UESW01003838.1, on the reverse strand, counting down.
CAACAGCGCATCGCCCCAGAAACTAATCGAAAGATTTGACTATGCCATCATTGACCTAAGCATATCTAGTAAAGTCTTGTTTTAATGCTTTGCAATACTATTTTGCTGCAGCATTCCAGGAAGGGTGAGCTGCCTGCATATCCCTCTCTCCTCACAAAGCTCTGGAACTTATCAGATAGATATTCGCGACCTCTATCAGTCTAGAGAGACTTCAAAGTCCTCTCCTTCTGTTGGCCCAGATGGCAACCCAAGAGGGGGAGGGATGAATTGGGGTTCTTTAAAAAATTTAACCTTTTAAAAACTATTGGCTTTAAGATAAATGAAATTAGATGCAATACAAATATAAAGCATAAACAAGGAAATAGAGATAGAGATAATAGAAGCATGGCAAACACAAAGATTTTATAGTGGTTCGGTGTATCCAACACCTACGTCCACTCCCAAGATTCACTTGGGTCCACACTATAATCCTCTTGATTACAGTCGAGTTATTTTCCAAGATCACAACTCACAACTTGTTGTTTTACCCGTGATCACAATGAACCTAGCCAATTTTCCAGGCTCACCAGCACAAAACCCTAAACTCAAGCTAATCTAGCTTGACCTGAGGTATACTACCTCCACTAGTTCAATCCCCCTGATTGAACCAGCAAAAACAAGAAAGAATAATGTTTAAGATACAAGACAGCTCCTTAAATGAGCAAATATTCAAATAAATGAACAAGGTTTAGAAAAGCCTGTTTGAGGTGGATTGGATTTGAGCTTTTCTTCTTTTCTTCTTTTCCTCTTCTCTTTGGAGATGTTGAATCAGGCCTCAGCTTTGATTCGTTGCAAATGTTGCAGATGAGAAGTTGGAAAATCTTCAAAACAGAGCTTCTTCCCCTTTTTGTGAATCCTTTGATTTTTCAAACTTGAACGCCTTGGATTCTTCTTGAGTTTTGTGGAGTGGAAGGATTTGAGTTTGAATGCTTTTCTCTTGGATTTCAGGCTCAAGACTTCTCAGATTTTTGATTTGAATATTCTCTTTATTTTTCATTTTTCCCTCTCTTTTTTTCAAATGAACGCATTTCCCCTTTTATAGATTTCTTTTAATCCATTTTTAGAAGAAAACTAGCCATTGGAATGTACCTAAAAACAAAATATATCCGTTAGAAGTTAGGTAAAAAGGAAATATTACCGTTAGAGCTGATCTGGCATTTTAAAAAATCATTCCAGACAGGTTGGAGTCGGCTCCAACTTTTCAGGTGTTGGCTCCAAGTCGTTTATCCAAAAATAGAAAGTTCTGAGTTTGTCGAGGAGTCGGCTCCAAAAAAGTTAGGTGTCGGCTTGCCATCGTCAGGTGTCGGCTCTAGAATACTGTGTGTATCGGCTCCAAGATGCTTAGAAAACAAGCATTCTGTCCCCGCATCGGAGTCGGCTCCAGACACTGTAAGTGTCGACTCCGAAACTCTAGGTGTCGGCTCCAAAACTCTGGGTGTCGGCTCCGGACCGTATCAAAAATCAGAAGAATATTTGATTGGCCATGGGGTCAGCTCCAGGAATTCTAGGTGTCAACTCCAGGTCCTGAAACTTTGAAACTTATGATTTGCAATTGATTCAAAACTCATTTCTTAATACCTTTAAATCGATCAAATATTTTTAAGCCCTGAAATACTTTTCAAATCCATTAGTAATCAAATAAATATACTCAATTCCTTTATTAATCATCAAAATCAATAACTGGGTCAACACCTTCTGATTTTTCACCTCAGCTAAAAAGCGTCTGAAATAATCTAGCACTTCATAGTGATGGAAGATCAGGTACACATACCCGAATCATGAATAATCATCGATAAATATGAGGAAATAAAATGCATTATGGCATGCTCTGACACTCATGGGTCTACATATATCTAAGTGTACTAGCTTTAATGGCTGAGAGGCCCTAGAAGCCTTACCAAAAGGTTTTCTGTATGCCTTTTCTGCCAAACAAGACTCACACACAGGGAGGCTTATTTTGCTGAGGGGAGCCAATAGCCCTTCTCTAGCCATTTATGTCATCCTGTCTTAACCCACATGACCAAGTCTAACATGCCATAATAAAGAATCATCACATGCAGGAAAAGAAATATAAGCATATGAGTAAGGGTCAGATGTATCTACATCAAGTCTGAAAAACTCTTGTGAGAAATATCCACAAAAGGATAACACACTATCTATATATACAGACATCCGATCACTAGAAAAAGAAAAAAGTAAAGCCAACAGCTAACAAGGCAAGAATAGAGCACACATTACATCGGATAGTTGGGACGTACAAAACATCATGTAGGAGCAATACATGTTCACCTTGCAACCTAATGCGATATGCTCCTACTCCCAATACCTGCTCATACAGACCATTCTCAATAACAACACACTAGGTGTCTGCTGGGATTCGATGAAAATCCACAAAATCAACTTGATCTCGCACTATGTGTTTTTTCGCTCCCGTATCTACAATCCAATCAGGAAGAGTATCAACAACTAATGCATATGAACAAACATAGAGAGCGCTTATTGTGGAGTGCACCTTTTTAATTTGGTTATGTACAGTCATGAGCAAAATGGCCTTTCTTACCACTATTATAGCACTTAAATTTTGCCACATTCTTCTTGCCCTTCGATTGGCTCTTCTTGGACTTGACAACTTTCTTTCCTTTGGAACTCTGTGTACTACTCTTGTCACCAGATTTACTCCTCCATCTACCTTTGGATCCTAAAGGCCCAGAGTGAGCCACATAAGCAGAGGAGTGGGAAGTCTCAATACGCTCGGCCTCCAGCTCAAGATGACGAGATATGTCCTCAAAAGTCTTGATGTGCTCACTATGAGTCATCAAGAGTTTCATTTGACCCCACTAAGAGTCAGGTAGTGAACGAATTACTGTAAGGACCTTCTACTCCTCAGCTTGCTTCGGATCCCTAATCATGTTTCTCATCACTCGAAGATGTTTAGTCATTGCATGGTTAGGATCCTTGATATACTGCATAAATTTCAAATTCAAAGCCCGCAGCTTTGTTGCTGAGGTCTGCCTGAATCTAATCTTGAGCTGGTTCCACATGTCCTGGGCAGTTTGAAATCTCTCAAAAGCTCCAATCAAGTTATTATGCATGTAACTCAACATAATAAAACGTGTACAATGATCCTTATTTACCCAGTTCTCATAGACTTTCTGATCCTGACGGTGCTGCTCAAAGATACCAGGCTTTGGTGGTGTCATGCTGTGTGTTAGGGTTTCTAAGACTTCTATCTCATTCAGTAGATATTGGATCTTTCTGTACCATACATTATAATTCTGTCCATCTAGTTTCTCACCTCTATCAAGGCCAGCTACTCCTGATCGGTAGGCCATGACTCGTTCACGCAAGCAAGTTTTGGACATTAGGCACATAATAAGTGTATGTTTCTATCTAGGAAAGATAACCATATTTCAAATGTTTCTACTTATAAATGAGATCAAAAATTTTGCCAAGTTCATAATCATCACTCATTTAATAAGATAGAACATAGAATCCAATAATTTTCTATAGAATGCATCTATATTGTCCACAAAATTAGCATTGAAACAAATCTACATAGCAAACACATGCTATATAAATTTATAACAATTGACATAAATACTCCTCATGCAATAAGCATAAATAATTATATTAGCAAAAACAACATGTAGAAATATGCATAAACCATATTTATACACTGAGCATAAATAATTATGCGACCAGAAAAATATTCACAAAAAAAACAGGATGTATGGCAGAAACAATATCAATGCACAAAGCATAAATAACTATACCACATCAAGAAAAATTTCAATAAATTTTCTATAATTTTTTATAAATTTTTTTTTATTTTTAGCAATTTTTTGTGATTTTTTGTGATTTTTTTTTGATTTTTTTTGATTTTTTATAATTTTTAAAATTTTAAAAATTTAAAAATAAATTAAATTCCATGTGGCATTTGATATCAGTTGGGACCCAACACAGGAATGACTACGCAGTTGCCATGTCAACATAGCGGCACATCAGCCTGCTATGTCATCAGAAACACATGGATCATCACGTCAACGGGACCCTTTGCACATTTGCATCAACATGCCATGTCACTCAGACATGTGGGCATACATGTTGGCTGCCATGTTATTCGGGACCCGCACCATGCGGGAGCTGACTGGATTTATCACGATCATCACATAGCTGATGTAGCTGCCACGTTAGCGTCAACTGCTTCAAATTTTTAATTAATTTTTGTATTATGAAATTACCCATGCTTTTTTTTGAATTTACGAGTGGCGCCCCCGTAAACCAGCTCCCTTCCCCTGTGCCCACCGCATGTGCAGCGGCGGTGCAGGGCTATCCCGGCCCTCCGACAACCGGGAAGGGGCTCGGGTTGCCTTCGATGATAGGAAGAGGGCCATCGGTCGCCGGAGAAGATCCAGCAGTCCTTCGGCCCATTGGCATGCAGACGCCCAATGCCCACATGGCGACGATCGTGGCTTCCCCCAGGTCTCCGATGGCCAGTGATGACGCCCAATCACTGATCCTGTACGTCGGGAACGGATGGATTCTCCAGGCTCTTCTTCACTAGGTTACCTGCAAAGAAGTCCCAGGAACGGAGAGGATTCTCCGGTGGGACCCTTCGATGCCCAAGTTAGCAATTGGGGTCACAGCTGAAGAGGAGCTCGAATGAGCTCTTTTTAGATGAAAGGGTGCTCCAGATGAGAAGAGAGTTCTCTCTGGGTTTCAAGATAGCAATTTTTTGGGGATTATCGCGCATACATGTTTACTGAGTGGATTCACCTTTTTATAGGGGTTGACCCTGGCACAATCACGTGGGATTCCGTGAGGAGGGAATGTCCATGGAGTTCTTAGGAGTTGCGTGAATCTGCGCCGGTTGGTGGGTCCTGTCTCATCGGAAAGGGAGAAAGTGACGTTTGGTGGGCTACGTCCCATCAGTCAGCGGGGCTGTTGGGTAGTTGGGTCCAGTCCCATCAGCAAAGTTGCCAGTGGGTAGTTGGATCTGGCATTGTCAGGCGACGCGGGTCAGAGAAGTAGCGTCCCAAGCCACCAGAGCCATGTTGGGGCAGGTTTGGAGGAAACCGGGAAGTCTCGACTCTCTCGGGGGAGCCGAAGCTTATCTGAGTCGGCCAAGGGTGGCCGGGGCCGACCTAGCCGACTAGGACATGCCGGGTCGGGCCGAGAAGGGCCGACCAGGGAGGGTCGGGGCCGACTCGGCGGGCTTGAAGACGCCGGGGCCGAGAAGGGCCGACCAGGAAGGGTCGGGGCCGACTCGGCGGGCTTGGAGATGCTGGGGCCGAGAAGGGCCGACCAGGGAGGGTCGGGGCCGACTCGGCGGGCTTGGAGACGCCGGGGCCGAGAAGGGCCGACCAGGAAGGGTCGGGGCCGACTCGGTGGGCTTGGAGATGTCAGGGCCGAGAAGGGCCGCCTAGGAACGGTCGGGGCCGACTCGGTGGGCTTGGAGACGTCGGGGCCGAGAAGGGCCGCCTAGGAACGGTCGGGGCCGACTCGGCAGGCTTGGAGACGTCGGGGCCGAGAAGGGCCGACCAGGAACAGTCGGGGCCGACTCGGCGGGCTTGGAGACGCCAAGGCCGAGAAGGGCCGACCAGGGAGGGTCGGGGCCGACTCGGCGGGCTTGGAGATGCCAGGGCCGAGAAGGGCCGACCAGGGAGGGTCGGGGCCGACTCGGCGGGCTTGGAGATGCCAGGACCGAGAAGGGCCGACCAGGAAGGGTCGGGCCGACTCGGCGGGCTTGGAAACGCCGGGGCCGAGAAGGGCCGACCAGGAAGGGTCGGGGCCGACTCGGCGGGCTTGGAGACGTCGGGGCCGAGAAGGGCCGACCAGGAAGGGCCGGGGCCGACACGGCGGGCTTGGAGACGCCGGGGCCGAGAAGGGCCGACCAGGAACGGTCGGGGCTGACTCGGCGGGTTTGGAGTCGCCGGGGCCGACCAGGAAGGGCCGGGGCCGACTCGGCGGGCATGGAGACGCCGGGACCGAGAAGGGCCGACCAGGAAGGGCCGGGGCCGACTCGGCGGGCTTGGAGACGCCGGGACCGAGAAGGGCCGACCAGAAAGGGCCGGGGCCGACTCGGCAGGCTTGGAGACGCCGGGACCAAGAAGGGCCAACCAGGAAGGGTCGGGGCCAACTTGGCGGGCTTGGAATGCCGGGGCGCATCCATACTTTGATTCTGCCGAAATTACCCTTGGGGCTACATTAGCCACATCAGCCAGGGAGGGGTTTCGGCAGCCGGCGAAGGCGGCACCGGCTGCTGTTTTGAGTCCAATGGCCTCGAACAGCCGTTTGTCTTTCCCTATTTTTTTTTTTTCTTTCTTTCTTTGCTGCAGCACCCATGGCCGCAGGAGGCAGACAGCGGCGTACGGCCGCCGCGGCCTGTTCCTCTGTCTCTTCTTTTTCGTCGGTTAACCAGTCCGAGGGCGGTGACGGCCGGTGAGGGTTTTGATACCATTTGTTAGCCGGACAAGCCGCGGGAATAAGGGACTTACCTCGTTCACGGCGGCATAGCAGAAGCTGCGGGATCACCAGTTGTTGAGGGTTACCAAAGTTTTCAGTAAATTTACACCCCTGGGCTGCGGTGCAGGAGAGGAAGGAATGGCGATGGAGTCACCGAGACAGGGAAGAGGGAGAGCGGTGTGAGAGAGAGAGAGAGAGCTTCACGCATGCTTTTTTTTTTCTCTCTGTCTCTGTTTCTATGAAAAAGAGACTTCCCACCGTCTCATGCGAGAGGCGGTGCGCCGAAGTGGACGCATGACCTGGCATCCAGTGCCAGGTCAGCTCCAACACTTATGTTACTTTTTAATCAATGGTATTGATTACTATTTTTTGAGCTTTCTATCACTTAACGAAAGACATCAATCGATAAATGAGAAAGAATCAAGCTTGCATTTCATCTTAGTAGCTAGTTTTTGAGCATCCTCCATCTCTATAGTATACAAATCAAACTATTGTTGGATATGTTGGTCTTTTATCAAAAATTGAATTTAATTAATAATGATCAGCAGCAACAGACTAACAGCTGTTGTTTAAATTATTCTGTGCTCATCTGTCAAACTTAATATTTTAAAAGCAAATTAAACTTTTCTCGATCTAAATTTAAATCGATTTCCCTACTGTTTCAGCATGTGACAGTGGACTGAGCTCCCCACATAGCAAAGCGTTCAAAAAGATTCAAAACAATTCCTAGCTATCATTTTTCTTTTTTTCTTTTTTTTGGCAAGAACTCTTAAGTAAACAATAGTCCCTTAAGTAAACAGCATTAGAATATTTGCTTTGACCATCATGACAGAATTTAGTAGTAAGTAGAGAAGCAAATTTCAATAACACTAACATTACAATCTTAATTTTCAGCTACACGATAGAAGGAAAGAGAAGAATCAAGAATTGAAAGGCTTAGTCTTGAAGCAATTTTCTTATTGATTTATTGAAAGAAATGAAAATAGCAAACATTATCAAATAACCTTATCTTCCAATGAATCAACCACCGGTTTGCTCCTGCAACTGCTCCCAGTTTTTTTTTTAAATGGAAAAACAATATGAAAAACTTGTCAGACCCTTGCTTAAGTCTTCAGTTTGGCTGCCTTCACTACTAGAGGAGTTCTCACGAAGTGCTTCCCATCAGACCATATTAGCCCTCCAAAAACATAATCCGTAAGTGCATGACCTTTGTTAACCTCCAAAACAACTTCAAATTTTTTTTCTTCACCTTTCTTATCAAATGTCAAGCTTTTTGGATTCACCGACACTGAAATACCTATTGGTTTTCTCACACGGACAATGTAAGTGCCTGGTGATCCAACATTCTTCAATGTTCTGGTCACTGTGATGGAGCCAGAGAGATTAGGAATCGTGATCGAAGGATAGTTCAAATCTTCAGGCTTTGGAGGTTTAGAGGGGCATGAGAAAGAGCCACCGCTGAAATTTGCCATTTTGGTATAATTGTAGCCTAGAGCACATAAGAAGTTCAAGTAATCGTTCGTTGTTAGATCATAGACCAAGCCAGGATCCATGGCACGGTTTGGTCGGACATGACCAGATCCATAGCTAAATGGTGTATCCTTAACGTAGGACGCATTCAACATAGGCTCGTCCTTGTTGTCCTGTGTTCTTGCTGCAAATTAATAGAAGGAAAACCAAGAAACAATATACCAAAATTATAATTCATTCAAAGAATATTTTCCAGATCATATATAAATTTCGAACTCTTTTTTGTGTGTGTTGGGTGAGCATGATTGATTATCTGCTCTGGTTTAAAACTTTTCAATTCAACTAGCAAGATCATAAATGACAATCCTAGCATGTGCTCTGCAAAATTAAATTCTTAGAGAATGGAAAGAAGTTTGAAACAATAAAGTTTATAAATCCCCTACCAGTGGTCATAATTGCTGATTTAATTGCTGAGGGACTCCAATCTGGGTGGAGAGTCTTGAGGAGGCCCACAACACCAGATATATGAGGACATGACATGGAAGTGCCAGTCTCTGTATTGAAGGCAACGCGTCGGGTATCCGAAGTTAGACCAGTCGGTCCAATAGCTCCCGTGAAGGCAGCAAGAACGCTAAGCCCTGGTGCAGTGATATCAGGCTGCAAAGGAGCGGCGATATCAGGTAGCAAGAAGGACAAAATAAGAGAGTCTGGACGATCAGTAACAAGAAGAGAAGAAAAAAAAAAAAACTCGACCTTCAGGATTTCAGCGCTGATAGTATTCGGTCCCTGCGATGTGAAAGATGCCATTAATGGTGCTGGTTTCGTGTCAAGCTTTGTTACTGGTTTTGTAATGTAGCCAAGAGGTGAACTGAGAGAAAATTAACATGGTTAAAGAATTATGGTGCGTATTTGTTTCACATTTGAGGGACCATTTGTTTGTAATATATTGGCAGTCAGAAAAAAACACATTTATATTTTTGGTCCAAGTCATTGTGAATATGGACATGATGCATGCATGAAATGCCTAAATGGCTGCAACATATTCACTTATTAGAGGGTGATTTATTGTTACATTGCATATTTATAACACTATCATGCTCACAAATAATCAGGGAGATAACAATAACGCAACGACCTTGTAACTGATCAAAAAACTGCTAGCATTTCATTCCCCGTTCTCCCGGTTGATTGGCAAAAGATTTGAACATATGTGAATTTTCAGGGAATGACTTCACCCGTAGAAAAATTAATCCCGAAGATATCATAAATGATGTGCATAATTCTATGATCTACATCCTTGCACAACAGAGCGCAGAACGTTTCTAAACTACGGGGTCCCTGTGAGTGCGATATTGTTTATGCTCTTGTACGTGGACTATAAGCAGCTGGAAAATAAATTGGAGACAGCTTACTCGGTGGAGTTGAGATAGGAGTAGAGATAAAAGCCATCACTATAAGAGATATGGGTTGCTGGGAGGACGTGAGCATCAGCGACGATGTCATTTCCGGTGGCCTGGTCGTTGACGAGGACCATCCCGCTGCCACCAGCGTGCCGAACTGCTTCACTCTTTTCCACTCTGGTTGTAATTCCGCGGAGACAGACGACAATCTTCCCTCTAACCTTCTCAGGGTCTAGACAACCCAGATAGCACAACTCACTGCAGAATTAAGGAGAGAATTCATTCTTCTTTGTTCAAATCATCAACACAAATCTGCTTGTTTGACAAGAACTCGGAATCTTTTCATAACTGCTCCAAGTTGTAGGCTTGCCACAACCTTAATAGAAGCAAGATCTACAGTACAGCATGACGATTTTGTAACAAGATTAATTTATCACCCAAATGAACTACTTTCTCTTTTCCAAAACCTTTCACCAGGAGCACGAGCTGAGGAGAGTGGTATCCACTACCAATCCCCCTAGTCTCGTGGATGAAGAAGGCTGATAAAAATTCCAAAATCTTTATTATTTTCTGTAATGGATTCTTTTAGTTATGGTTACATGGCAATATATAGTCGAGCTCAGCATACCAGTTGATATTGAAAGAGAGAAAATTGCGAATAAAGTAATGATGAGGTACACTTGGATTGTTCCTTACGCAGCAGCCGCTGAGGAATTTGAACTTGGGGCTTCTCTGGAGTTTATTATTGGATATAGCTTGTTTCTGGGGAGGGCATTCTGAGAAAGGCTCACCCCCTGCAAATATAAAAGGAAGGAAAATTAGAGAATTATAATTATATTCTAAAAGGAAATATAAAAGAAAATTATTATCAAAAACCTTTGGAGAGGATGAGAAAATTAATTATATATGTTCGGTAAACTGATTGCAGTAGTTACTTAGAAAACTAGGAGAAAGAAAATTTAAAAGAACTGGCGATCATGAAACCACCATCCAACCTTGATGCTTTTGTTGCCGAAGTTAATATAGGCTGGAAACTCCCTATCCATCGTGCTTGCCCCTACCGTAATCATCCATGGTGCTGTATTAGAGACCGAACCTGGCTGCGGGCCGTCGTTGCCGGCCGAGAACACCACCGTGATCCCATTCTTGACGGCGTGGAACGCTGCAATCGCAAGCCCGTCCTCAAAATAGTCGTTCGGATACCCGCCGAGCGACACCGAGAGCACGTCAACCCCATCATGGATCGCAGCATCGAAAGCGGCCATGACGTCGGCCTCGAAGCAGTCGCCCAAGCACGCCTTGTAGGCCGCAACACGGGCTCGAGGGGAGCCGCCTTTGGCCGTGCCATTGCCGTAGCCGAAGATGCTGGCACCGGACACGAACCCACCACCCGCGGTCGAGAGGGTGTGGGTCCCGTGACCCTCGGTGTCTCGGGGGCTGTTGAAGGTGGCGGCGAGCGTTCCGGCGGATACTAGGTAGCCCCCGCTGAAGTACCGTGCCCCGATCAACTTCCTGCATGCCACGTGATTAGCATCAAATCGTAGGATATATAGTGAATTAATGGATCAGATTTTAATTGTCATAATTTTATAAAGGATTCTCTTAGAAGTCAAGTAAGCCAAACACCGTTGCCTCCGGTGGACGCCACTTTAGGCCGGGAAACGGCTGCATGGAGGGGAATCGAAACCAGAACTCATAATTTTCCCCTCCCTTAATTAATCCACCGAGAAACCATATACCATGTAGCATCCGGGCAGTGATGGGAGACCAACTCTCATCATCTTGCTTGTTGAAGAAAATAATTTCATCTCCACTCCATCCCCTAAATAAAAATTTTTTAATCCCTATTCTCACCTAAAAATAAAACCTTTTGTCCCCTTTCGTCTCCATTCTACCCTATCATACACAACCCTCTTCTAATAAGATATTTTAATTTTTAAATTGTATAAAGATGCTGATAAAGATATACTTATTTCGATAAATATAATTTATGTCTTCAACAAGTAGAATCTTAAGAATGAAATGTTAAATTGAGAAGAAATGCAACAAAAATGAAATGATCTATTAAATGAGTTATTAAAGCAAAAAGTTGAGCAAATAATGGAAATGATGGATAGAAAATTAGGAGTATAGAATCAAATTTATTGTAACTATAATATAATATCTCAGTATTAATAAACTATAACTTTAATATAGTTCATGTGATATTAATATAACTTGTGCCATTAATAATAACAAGTTATATTATAATGTTATTTTTTATAATATTATAACATTAATGTTATATATTACAATTTAATTTTATATTATAACGAAAGTTATAATATTAAACATTTTATTAAGTATAAATATAACATTAAGTTTAATATTATTACATTAAATATAATATTATAATATTGCAAAATTTTAAATACAATAACTATTTTAAAATTATTATAGCTATTATAATATTATAATGAAAGTTGTCATAAGTTTTATAGTATTTTAATATTAAATTTAATATTATTTATTATATTTAATATTATATTATAATGAAAGCCATATTATTTTTTTGATGGTAATGAATACAAAATTAAATTTAATTATTAAAATATAACAACATTCATATTATAATATCAACTTAAGTTATTAGGTTAAGTAAACGGTTGGGACCTATATTTTCTAATAGGTTAAGTATACAATTGGAATTTATATATTTTCTTATGATCGATAATGATAGTCAAAGAAGCAAGCAAGAGAGATTTTACGGAATAAAGTTGTTCAAGGACCGTCAATAAATAAAAGAGATAAAGTCATCACTCGTCGATAATAAAAAAAGTCCATAGAGTTTTACATAATAAACTTATATGGATAAATAGAATTATTCCTCGCTACTATCACAATTTAAAGGATACCTTTTTTACATAATAGGTTTATATACTACAAGAATTTTATATTTTAGCAACGCCAATTAGCGATGCCAAAAATATGCATCGCCAAATAGCAACATACTCAATGACATCAAAAAATCAATAATTAAATAGCGAGGAATTAGCGATATACTCAGTGACGCCAAGGCATCACCAATTAGCGATGCACGCGCAAGGTGCATGGCCACGTGCCTTGCTTAGAGATGCAGGATGCGTAGCCATGCGCCTTACTTAGCGATATGCATGTGCATCGTTAAACTAGCGAGGCGTGCGTGCTCAGCCGCACCCTCGTCCGCTAGATTTTTCTTTTTGGCCTGCGCCCCCACTACCACTTTCCCCCTAGGCCACGTCGCACCCGATCTCCCCCTGGCCACTGTCGCCCCCTTGTGCTCGATCGCCCTCCCTTGCTGGAGCCCTGCCAGGCTGCGCTACACCCGATCTTCCCCCCCCCCCCCCTGCTAGAGACCCTCCCAAGCAATGTCGCACCCGATCTTGCCCTGCCCCCAACTGGAGAACCCCCATGTCGTGTCGCACTAGATCTCCTCCCCTGCCCCCCACCCGAGCCCCCTCTCCTTGCTGGAGACCCCTCCGCATCATGGCCCCAACCCCCTTTGGGTCTTATCGCCCCACCCCCCTTGCCTAGGCCACATCACCCACCCCCACCCCCCCCCCCTCCCCCTCGGCTGCATCATCCCTACTCGATCCCCAAGGGCGTGTCCATTTATCCCTTAACTTGTTTTTTTTTATATAAAATAATTTTAGTGTTTTATTTTTTTATGAACTTTGTGACATTATCTATGTTATTTGTTGATTACATGCAACCTTAATTTGTATTGTGTGATTTGTTGATTATATGAGTTTTTTAAATAATGTATTATTTTTGGTAAATATGATGTATAATGTTATAGAAGAATACATTTGGATGTAGATCATTTAACTATTAAGATATGAAGGCATTGAAATAATGTTTTTTATAATGTGGTACTATGTTGGGAAAAAAAAAAGCTGTGACAGTAGTGAAACAGAAGATAGCAAACTTATTTACTGAAAGCAGTGATTTATGTAAAATTTTTTAACTATACTATAAATTATAAATAGTAATTTTTAAGTTAGTACATAATTCCTGTTTTTATTCGTTAGTGATTATTGTATGTTTTGTTTTTGCCACTACATTTGGAGCCCTCTATGGTCGTGTCTTTGGATCTGAAGTTGCAAAACACTGGGAGCAGCTCTACAAGATTGATAAGCAGGCTTTTAATCTCAGGTTTCTCTACTAGTACAAGGATAAAACACTAGGTTAGTGATCTCAGCTAGCTTATATATAACTGTATTTTTTTTTCTTTCCTCAAACCTTTTATCAATAAACTATTCATATCAGGCAGCTTCAAGATATGATCTACTTAAAATTGGATGTTTTATATTATTAGCACCAAACCCATAACAACCCTCCTAAGGGCCAATTTTGCAAAAGTTTTGTAGGGAGAAGATAATATGCTTGAAATTGAAGCTTCCGCACTTTGTCTTTTATGGTTGTAATACGTAGCATGCTTTTTCAATTATTTAAGGTGATTCATATGCTTTGTAATCTATTTAAATAGATTTATGGAGAGACATATTGTCTCAAGATGCATCACAAATATATTTAAGATGCATGCAGACCCAGAGGGCTACTGTTGGGACCGCATGACTGAGGAGATTAAGGAGTTCTATTGGACAGAGTTTCAGGTACATAATTTATATTTATATAAATACAACTTACCTTAAAACTTGTAAATTTAATGTGGTACTTAGTTGCATTCATTATTATAAATACATTTCGATTACTTTGATTTGTGCTTTAGTTGATATATAAAAAGTTATATGCAAACAGTATTTATATACCATTTGCATTGTAGTTTATTAAATTTATAATGTCATATTATGTTGAATTATATTATAATGTATTCATTTTGTTGGATTCTATTTATAATGTATTCATTATGCTGAATTCGATTTATAATATGCGTATTAACTATTTTAAGAGAAGTAGAAGATGCACAAGTTAATAATGAGATTGTCACAGTCTTCACAGTTCTTTGCTCCATCTCCAGCTTCAGATGACCCTTCAGCTGATCAATAGTGATATTTCTTGATTTTATCTTTTGACCGTGTACTCTTTTCCTTTGTATTCTACGAGTATTGTATGTATGTGCTAATATAGTATTGTGAACAAGAGTTACATGATACTATTTTTAATTTTTAATTTTTATTTTAAATGCAAAGTACTATTTATTAAAATATATTTCTAGATGTTTCTATTTATACTTATATATTATCTCATAGGTTTTTAATGTATTATATATACTATAATTAAAAAAATAAAAAAAATCTATAATAAATATACTTGGCGATGCTAATTAGCGATGTCATGTTGGCATCGCTAATTAGTGATGCAATAAGCGATGCCACTGTTGGCATCACTAATTAACTACGCGTGTCTGGCATCGCTAAATTTTTTAGTGACCATCCATTTAGCGATGAATTTCTTGGCATTGCTAAAGCTAATTAGCGATGCTTAATCCCTTGTTAGCAATGCCATTTTGGCATCGCTAAATTCCAAGAATCTTGTAGTGATATTTCTTTGGCCAATGAAGGTTGCCGAGTTTGAATCATCACTTCTTATCTCAGCAAAATGCAAGTGAACTAGAGACTTAAAACGTCATAGAAATGTAGGCTTTTTACATCGTTATGAATGCCATACTCTCATAATAAATATAATGATAGCTTAGAGAGGAAAGGAAGGAATTGAATGCTGTTTCAAATAAAGACTATTATCCCAAACAGATAAAGACTATTCGAGATCTAATTCTAACTCGTAGAACAGTCCACAGAAACTTTCATGATGGTGCGAAGTCTGCTGTTCACTTTGCCATCCAAACACATCCTGTTGGCACCACAGCCATGCCTTATTTTTCCTGGTATATTGGTAAGGTCAATTTTGACAGGCAGCTGGGAATGTAGTAAACTGAGGGCAAATGTGTGGAAGATAAACTCTACGATCTTGAGAATAAAATCTAATAATCCTTTTTTTTCTTTTTTTTCTTTTTTTGCTAACAACATGCTCTTTGTAACTAGAAACAACAAAATATATATTTAATATCTTAACAAAATGAGAGGTAGTCAAACTAACTTATAGAAACACATGATTCTGGGTTTCGATCGAATGCAGACTCAAATGAATCTCTATGACTTAGATGAGGACAAACCAACCGCGCCATTAAGTAAGAAGAGAAAGGCTTAAAATTAAGTGAAAATAGAATGTAATATTAGATTATATGTGATTCAGAAAAATTTGCTGAGTAGCATGTTGTTAAAAACGTGCATCCAAACAAAGAGGTCTTCTGTCCTCTTCGGGGCTAATTAAATAATCACACGACTCTCAAGCCAATCAATGGTGGAAAGTGCAAGGATCTAATGAAGACATCATGTTGATAGCGGTGATGCTTCTTTCAATAGTTTCATATCGAAAAATTAAAAGTTGATTAAATAATTTATATGTAGTAAAGTAAGAAGGATAAGGCACCAATTGGATCCCTTTTTGGACTATGATGGCCAAAGTTTGTGTGAACCTTGTTCGTCTTGCTTTCTTGTAACGAAACGGATTCATGGATGCTGCAGGCCCAGGACCCGGGTCGTTACAATAAGGTATCAGAGCCACTCACCAATCAAAAGTGCAGGAGCTAAGTGCTACATCCACAGAAGATGGGAGCCACCTCATGAACCTATGGGGGCCACCTCTAGCACATCCACGGGAGATGGAAGCCACATCTTAAACCTATGGGGGCCATCTCTAAAATCCTGCCTAGTGATTGCGAGCATATACCTCTGGCGATGAGGACGTCGTCTCTGTAAGGGAGGTAGATTGTAATGCCCCCCTTCCAATAGTTCCATATCGAAAAATTGGAAGTTGGTTGAGTGGTTTATATGTAGTAAAGCAAGAAGGACAAGACATCAATTGGATCCTTTTTAGGCTGTGATGGTCCAAGTTAGTATGGACCTTGTCCGTCTTGCTTTCTTGTAACGAAACGGATTCGTGAGTGCTACGAACCTAGAGCCCGGATCATTGCAATAGCTATGCTCTAGTACTAAATGGATAATGAAAAACACAAGTCCAAGTGCACCCATTTAAAAAAAGGGCAGTGCCGTTTGTATATCAAATTTGGTTTTTTAAAAGGCGCGAGGGAGTATGGAGCAGACCTGTTGCATGAAAAACTCTTGTCTTCACCCTTCTGGCAGATTCCCTTCCACTTTGAGGGAACCGGCCCCATGCCATCGTCCTTGAAGCTCTCAGCCTCTGGCCACACACCTACACATCCCACAACAAGCAAAAGGGCAAAAGGTTCAGATAATTTAAACCCAAGGAAGACAATCTACAACACCTAGTTTTTGTTCGATGGTCATGGTCCATCATACACATTTAATCGATGGATCCTTCTTTTGACAAAGCGACATATGTCCAAGCCAAGAGAACAGTGCATGATCTTAATCGAATAGTTGTAGAGTATGCAATTTGGAATTTGGATTGAGACGCCCAACAGGTTTCCAAATCTAATCTAAATTAAAATACGCCAACTAAGAACACATAACAAAGAACCCATTGATATGAGGAACAAACACCAGTAAACAAAGAGCACTAAAAGTCAAATGCGTTGCTTTAGTGCAAATACACAGACTTCTCTGAAAAGCGGGAGAAAAAAAAAACACACAATTTTCTAAACTTCCATAATGGAATGGAAGAAGATATGGTCAGGAAATTCAGACATTAAATTGCGAAAAAAAAAAAAGATAAAAACTTGTAAAAACTTTTGGAGGTAGAAGTAGGCTTGATGTTGATATTTTCAAAGATTTGGTTGAATAGAATGGGGGAAGGAACTAATTTACTGCAAGAACTTTAAGCTACAAGCAGAATGTCTTTCGAAGGTTCGCTAAAGTGAATGTTTAGTTGGGAATAATATAATATTATTAAAAATCTTACATTCCTAATTATAATCTTACATTTAATAATATAATTGAGAATACAAAATTATCATATTTGGTTTATCTTCATAATGTTAATTTATATTTCAAGAAATGCACGATCTAATATGTAAAGCCTAGATCCAGTCACCTCCCTTCCCCTTGAATCCATGCAGCTTATGGATCCCAAAAATAGAAAAAATGGATAGCTTTAGGATCCATGTGGATTCATGGGAGAGGTAACTGAATCTACACTTGGTTATGTTTCAATATAGCTAAGTCCAATTCGTTATAAATCTTTTTTGTCTTTTAGGTAGTTATCTTTTTTCAGCTAGAAGTTCTACCATAAAGCAAGGATTATTTATAAAATCATTTTAGAATTATTATATATTAAAATATTATAAATCTAAAATAAATCAAATATTATATTATTTAAATATTAAATAATATTTATAATGTAAATAGTGTTAACTATATTATAAATTATTTAAATATAATAATTTAATATGCAAGATTATCAAAAATATTAATTTTTTAAATTAAACATTTGCATATTAGTATAAATATATAATAGTATTTAAAATAATAAATATTCTATTAACATTAAAATTAAAATTAAAATATATATATAATATATTAAGTATAGTAATATAATATTAAACATTTAAATATTACTAAGTGCTTATTAAATATGTAATTAGGTTAAATATTATTAAATATTTATATAAAAGTTAAGAGTATAATACCTTTAAGATAAAAAATCAGATTACCATAATTTATCATAATCTTAGATTACTTGTAATCAAATATTACTGTTTAATTTATCGTGTCTAATTGCCAAACATAATAATTTGTATAGTAATCTAAGATTACAAATGTGGATTACCACCAACCAAATGCCTCCCAAAGGTATGAAGTTGAAATTAGAGCAAATAGGAATACCAGAATCGATGTTCCCGATGATGGTGTCCTCGCCAAATCTTGCCTTGGCCCATAATGATTTCTTTGGGACTCTACCATCCCTCTCAAGGCGAAGAAAATTCCATGATCGAGTCGTGTGAAGTTTATATTGTCTATTTGGAAATACTGAAACGACTCTAGGATGCTCTGTAAGAAAAGAACCAAATTAGAATAAAGGAAGAAAGACTTGGAATAGAATAGAAAAGAGTAGGTGTGAGAGATCTTACCCATGATTGTTTAGTGTACCCATAAAATCTTAGGCACTTATAATCAAGAAGCTTAAATAATATCTAATTGGCTGACTTTTTTTGCGAGATCTTGATTTATCATGAATGAGTCTTAAAGTGGACTGAACCGATATCCTATGCGGAATAAGAAACACTATAGCAAAGCTTAATTCATGAATTTATGATCAAATTTTGATGTGAACTTGAATATGAACCTTTTGTTTAGTAAGAGTCCTAAAGCTTAAACAGAAAGAGCATATGAGAGCCCATACTAATATGTATTAAAGTAATCACGAGAATTTATTTAGAATCAAGATATAAAATAATATCTTGTTTGCTAATTTTCTTTTGGGTTGAGATCATTGGTTGTTAAAATAGAATGAGATCAAGTTATGAAAAATATTAGTCTCACTTGAGATTTCCAGTGCCTCTTCTTCTTCGAGATTTGCTGCAAAGCCATTGATATACTTTGATAGGAGTAGAATATAGCATCATGGGCCTTCTCACTGGTGTTGGATTTTTTTCAACCAAAAAAAAAATCAAATAATTAGAGAATTTATACTCACAATAAAAGGCAGATAATTGAAGGAAATTTTGTAAAATCACTTACTTTCCCAGGACTGATGCCAAGAGCTCATCGTGTGAGTCTCTCACTCGCTTGGATGAATGCAAAGAAGACTCTTTGGCGTCATGAGAATGGCCTCCAAGGTAGACAACATAAGACTGCACCCAAAAATAAATAAATAAAAGGGAAATAAAAGGGAAAAATAAAGCTCAGATGTAAGAAACCAAAATGGATTAGGAATTGAAATATAGAGTACCGCATCAAGAGGCCAAACCCTAAGCGTAAATGAAATGAAAAATTCAAACTTTGGAATGGAAAACGAAGAGAAGCCAACCTTTTTTAGAGCAAAGATGGGTCTTTGGAGCAAAAGAGCGAAGAGGAAGGCCAGAAGAAGAGAAGCAGAACTACTAATCTTTGGGATTGCCATCTCTTCGTTTTGGCCTTCGAAGAGAAGCCTAAAAACCTCCCCCTATTTCCTCGGTTTTATGGGCTCAAAACGCTTCTTTTTTCGTTGAAAAGAGAAGTTTCTTTTTTTGTTGACGCATGTCTATCTCCATTGAATAAATTTTCAAATAATAATACGTCTCTCTTATTTTATTATTTTAGAATTTTTTTTCTACACATGAATTGTGATCATCATCTTTTCAAGATTTATTTTTTCTCTATTTTTAGAGAACTATAATCCTCCCCACTCCTCGCGTATGGAAAGAAAAGAGAATCCCCTCCATTCCCAGCTTTCGTTTCTTTCTCATTGCACAGCTTCCTTTTCTTTCCACCAGGCCTTTCCCTTTTTTTTTTTTTTTTTTTTTCTTTTTTGTTTTAAGGACCAGGGAAGATTTTCTTAGGCCGTGACTTTATCCTATATTTTATTTATTAATGCATCTTCATATCATTGTCTACGTTGGAGAATCTTTCTCCCAGTAGCTGCCTTTTATGGTAAACTAAAACATCAAGGAAGAGATTCAGAATTCAGGCTTTCAATTGTGCTTCTCTCGCGACGTTTATGCTGTCAGAGATCTACATACATTCCTAAATTTTAAGTTCAAACATGAGCCCCAAATCTCTGGATACATATAATTCCAAATTTCAAGTTTCTTAATCTTATTTTGATCTTTAAAAATTAAAATTGAGCCAGTGTTTGTGAGGGCATACACCTATTCTAGTATATAAAGAATTCTATTTCAAAACTAATTGTTGTTACACATGCAAATATATTAAATAACTTTTATATTCTATCATTTATTATTCCATCAAGTAGATTTCTATTTTTATCATCTTTACAATTTTTTAATTTTTATTCTTAATGAAAGGACTTGAAGCGCCTTCATAGTTGTCATACCCGACCCAAGCATCGACCTGATCAAGGGCTTGAGTCACTGGTTCAACCGTTCGGGCCACTGTTGAAGCATCGATTAATTATTTTAATATATAAAATATATTTATATTAATAAAAATTAATTTTAATAAAAAAAATTAAGATTAACATGATAACAAAATTGGTGACCCCATCTAGTTCGGACTGAATTGATCAATGAACTGGATGGATTGATCAGGTTATTCTGGATCATTTACGCATCTAGTTTTATGTTAAAATTGGACCCGATTTAATCAGTCCAATTGATTGGCTCGGTCTAGTTTTGACAATTATGGTTCAAATATTTTAAATGACTTTTAAACCTTGTCACTTAATACATTCGCACTGAAGGAAAGCAAATAAATTTACATGCGTGCGCGCTTACCTGTTGAACGTCCCTAGTCACGCATCTTAGAGCCCCATCAAATCCACTGGGCAGATTTTTCAATTATATTTTTTTCAAATTTTGAAAAATAATTGCATATTTTTTAATTTATCTTAACAATTAATAGTAGCGTTTTATTAATTGCACTAGCTTCCATACATTGCATGGTTACATACCTAGCTTAGGAAGAATAGAAGGTAAATATTAATTACGTTTTGTTTTCATTCTATCCTTAAAACTCTAAATGAAATATAATCATCCCATTTGTTTATGTTTATGCAATCCAAGTAATTAAAACAACAAAGCATTCATCTCTTGATATTACCCATTATTAACATTATTATTATTATTATTGGTTACGAGAGATGCTTTATTCATCAAAAGTGAAGAGGGTAAGAAATATTATTCCAACTATGAACCTATGAAGCAATTGCATGCCCCTTTGCCTACAAGGAAGTCCGTAACTTGATTAGCCTTTTGAAACACATCGTTGATAATGATTAAACTCATATATGGACATTATTATTTTAGTTTTACAAATTTTGTTCAAAAATAACAGGTTTGTCATCAAAGGGTAACACAGCCTAGGCAACAAAAACTGAAAATAAAGGGTTCAATTGGGTTTTGAAAGGCCTTGATAACCTCCCCAAATGGATGCGACATAAAAAATCTATTTCATTGACATTGCAACTCAGGTTGATTTGATCATGTTACAGTCTAATTTGACCACAAGGAATATCTATGAGTGAAGTGATACATCGCAATGCATAGCTCAAGCATGGACCTTGAGTTTGAGCTCACCATCTACTTGTATTTGCTCAAGGATGGCTTGTATAATATGCTAACTTGATACATATCAATGAAAAATAAAACCTCATCAAAATTAACATAACAAAACTTTTTTATGTTTCTACCTTCATGATATTTGACATTAAGTTAGTTTTGCAATTCATCTAAATCATTTAAAATAGAAGGCTGATGAAAAGTTATGAGTAATTTAATAGATATTTGTCATTTTTATGAGCTTCTAGAAAGTTACAGCTACGTTGGCTCATAATTTTAAGGATGATTTTTTTTTAATATTTTTATTCAAATATTTATATTTTTTCTTTTAGAAACCCATGTTAATGAGTTTGAAACCAAATGATAGTTAAGGATCTACTTTTATGTATTTTTTTATATTTATCTCTTTAATTTTTTTAAAAAATAGGATTTAACTAGAAGAAGAAACCTGTTGGTTTAAGAAAACTAGTATCTATGAGAGGTAGGAAGATTATTAGCTTTATAAAAACTCTATAAGAAGGTTGAAATCTTTTATATATAAAAAAAAATTCATCAATAAAACTTTTCAAGATTTTTTTCTTTACTTAATTAGATTTTTTCTTATTAAAGCGTAAGGAATCCGTTTTGAACATATCCTTTGGCCATTTATTAATATTATATTAATTTTAATTGGATATGTTTTATTATGGATTTGAAACCTAGTTGGCCATGTTTGATACCCGGAGGATTGCACCTTGGCTGATACCCTACCAATAGGGGATATACCTAGTCAATGTTCTATAAGTGGTGTGTTATATTTGACTAATACCTTGCTAGTGGCGGCTGTATCTAATTGATTTTTTGCAAGTAAAGATTGTACCTAATCTATGCCTTACTAATAGGGGTTGCACCTAATCAATGTCTTACCATTAGAGGTTGCACCTAGCTGATGCCTTGTACCAATGAAGGTTGTACCTCATTGATGCTTTGCTAGTGAGGATTGTACCTAACCAATGTCTTGCCACTGGGGCTTATATCCGATCAATATTCAGCTAGTAGAGATTATACCTAGTTGATGCCATATTAGTAGAATGCATTGGTGGGGATTGTGCTTCATCAATGCTTTGCAAGTAAGGATTGCACTTAAGCAATATCCTGCAAATGAGGCTTGTCTCTAATTAATATCTAACCAATGAAAGCTGTAGTTTGCATATGTCTATTAGTATGGGTTGTACTTTGTAAATGCCCTGCAAGTGTGAGTTGTACTTTGTAGATGCCCTATAAGTGAGGATTGTACCTAATCGATGCCTTATTAGTGGGGGTTGTATACTAGTACTTGATTGATTCTAAGATTTTGGGCATGGTGAGATGAATTATAATTATCCAATTTATAATTTTATGATTAAATTGATAGTTGAAAATCATGTGTTCTTTTTCTTTTTCATATTCGTACATCTTGACTTAGTATGATACTAAGCTCATTACCGTATCTTTTCTTCTTTCAAATCCAATGTAATAGATCCTTGGGATACCATGTTCTTTTATCATGTCATTAAGCATCCTGCAACCCTAAAAAGGTAGGAAAGCCATTAAACAACCTGTAACCCTATAAAAGTAGGACATATAATAATGTAAGCTCACAATTAAGTAAAGAATTTTCTTACAAATGCATCAATAACAACCAAAACAACAATAATGATAACAATAAAAAAAAGTTTTAACACATTATGTAGGCATAAGCATTTAAATTGTTATGCTATAATCGCATCAACACTCATATGCTCGATTACAAACTAATCATAAGTCATCAAATAGTATTCTTATACACAATTATACTTTCAAATAGTATTACTAGTATTTCATACCACGTCACTAGAATACACATCTTTTTTAACATTATTGTTTACATATCACCGTTTAACTAGTATTGGATATGTAACGACTGGGCCCATAAATCCATGAACCTGATTCATGACATAAAAGTAAAATGGATAAGGTCCACATCAACTTGGGCCACCATAGTCCAAAAGGATCCAATTGGTTCTTATCCATCTTACTTAACTGGTTATAAACCATTCAATCCTTCCTTAATTACCCATGTGGACTAATTGAAGGGCATCACAATCTACCTTCTTAAAGAGGCCTTGTCGCCAGAGGGATATGATCACATCTCTAGAGGTGCTCCCCCCATAAGCTTAAGAGGCGGCTCCCATCAATATAGTACACTTTGCCCTGTGTAGCACTTAGCTCATGCACAGACATGACTCTAGAGATGCCCCTTACAGGCTCAAGAGGTGGCTTCCATCAATGTAGCACTTTGCATGCCACTTAGCTCCTATACTTTCGGTGGTACATGGCTCTGATACCATAATGTAATGATCCGGGTTCGCAAACTTACGAACCCATTTTATGATATGAAAGCAAAACAGCCAAGGTCCACACCAACTTGAACCACCACAATCCAAAAAGGATCCAATTGGTTCTTGTCCATCTTACTTAACTGGTTATAAACCATTCAACCCTTCCTTAATTATTCGATGTGGAACTAATTATTCGATGTGGAACTAATTGGAAGGGCATCACAGGATATGACCATGGCCATCTTTCAGTCTGCAGTAGGGTTTACAAGCATTGAACATGGTCACAATTATCTTTTAGCCTGTAGGTCTTTGAGCCTGTATAGAATATATTTCGTTTAATGGCATTGGACATGACCGCGATTGTCCTATAGCCTGCAACAAGCAACACCAGACTTTAACCAATGGTTGAGCAACACTAATATGGTTAATCTAATATCGCAATTTTAATTTATAAATATTTTTAATTTATAAAAATTATTTAATATAACAAATATATTACTTTTATGTAAATTTACATTATTTAATTTTAAAATATACATAGTTTTGCTACATAGTATAGCATAAAATCAAAAACTTCAATAATAGGCTCATCTAATACATGATAACCTAGCATTTTCATTGATTAAAAGGCTAATGCAACATTACTTAATTTTTCCGTTAGGTAGTGTTTGAAATAGGGATAAGAGGGGAGGGGATATCTAAGGGATATCCCTCTTATTCCCAAAAGTCATAACTATAAGGGATAGCTAGGAATAAAGTTAACCAAAGGGATAATCCATGGTTAACCATGGTTAACCATGGGATATCCCCTCAATTTAGTCCCTAAAAAATACAGGAATAGCTGGTTATCCCTCCAAATAAGAGTAAAAAAAAAAGTTATCCTATGGATTTACCTTTTTGCATTTGATATGATCAATGGGATAGCCAAGGGATATCCCTAGGGATAGCCAGGGAACAAACTCTACCCCGTACACTTATCCATGGATAATATTTTTCTATCAAACACTACCTTAGGTAGTGTTTGAAATAGGGAATAAGAAGGGATATCCAGGGGATATCCTGGATATCTCCTCTTATTCCCTGGATATCCCCTCTTATTCCCTGAATATCCTCTCTTATTCCTAAAAATCATAACTATAAGGTAGTGTTTGAAATAGGGGATAGAGGGGATATCTCCATGGATATCCCCTCTTATTCCCAAAAGCCATAACTATAAGGGATAGCTAGGAATAAAGTTAACCAAAGGGATAATCCATGGTTAACCATGGTTAACCATGGGATATCCCCTCAATTTATTCCCTAGAAAATATAGGAATAGCTGGTTATCCCTCCAAATAAGAGTAAAAAAAGGTTATCCTATGTATTTACTTTTTTGCATTTGATATAATCAATAGGATAGTCAAGGGATATCCCTAGGGATAGTCAGGGGATAAACTCTATCCCGTACACTTATCCATGGATAATATTTTTCCTATCAAATACTACCTAAGGGATAGCTGGGAATAAAGTTAACCAAAGGGATAATCCATCGTTAACCATGGTTAACCATTGGTTATTCCCTCAATTTATTCCCTAGAAAATGCAGGAATAGCTGGTTATCCCTCCAAATAAGAGTAAAAAAAAGTTATCCTATGGATTTACCTTTTTGCATTTGATATGATCAATGGGATAGCCAAGGGATATCCCTAGGGATAGCTAGGGGATAAACTCTATCCTATACAGTTATCCATGGATAATATTTTTTCTATCAAACATAACCTTAAGGGATTAGAGAGAAAAAAAAAGAGAGAAAAATAAATAAATAAAAATTGGTGGGAAGAAGAGAAGAGAAGAGTAACATAAAGAGGAAAGGCGAGAAGGCAAAGCTGAAGAAGGCGGGCGAGGAAGAATGAAGGGGTTTTTATCTCTCTCTTTTCTGTGTTTTTTTCCATCCATTGATCTCTGTGACAGCCTCTTTTAAATGAGAGTTAGACATTATATAACGACCCAGGCCCACGGGCCCGTTTTGTTACAAGAAAGCAAGACGGACAAGGTCCACACCAACTTGGGTCACCACAGCCCAAAAAGGGATCCAATTGTTGCCTTGTCCTTCTTACTTTACTACATATAAACCACTTAACCAACTCCCAATTATCCGATGTGGGGCAATTGGGAGGGGCATCACAATCTACCCCCTTAACAGAGGCGACGTCCTCATCGCCAGGGGTAATTGATCACACCACCAGGCAGGCAGGATTCTAGAGGTGGCCCCCACAGGTTTAAGAGGTGGCTCCCATCCCCCATGGATGTAGCACTTTATCCTGTGTGGCACTTAGCTCCTGCACTTCCGACTGGTGCGAGGCTCTGATACCATATTATAACGACCCAGGCCCACGGGCCCATTTCGTTACAAGAAAGCAAGACAGACAAGGTCAACACCAACTTGGGCCACCACAGCCCAAAAAGGGATCCAATTGATGCCTTGTCCTTCTTGCTTAACCGGTTATAAACCACTCAACCAATTCCTAATTTTTCAATGTGGGACTATTGGGAGGGGCATCACAATCTACCTCCCTTACAGAGGCGACGTCCTCATCGCCAGAGGCAATTGATCACAACCACCAGGCAGGCAGGATTCTAGAGATGGCTCCCACAGGTTCAAGAGGTGGCTCCCATCTCCCATGGATGTAGCACTTTGCCCTGTGTGGCACTTAGCACCTGCACTTCCGACTGGTGTATGGCTCTGATACCATATTGTAACGACCCGGGCCCACGGGCCCATTTCGTTACAAAAAAGCAAGACGGACAAGGTCAACACCAACTTGGGCCACCACAGCCTAAAATGGGATCTAATTGGTGCCTTGTCCTTCTTATTTTACGACATATAAACAACTTAACCAACTCCCAATTATCCGATGTGGGGCAATTGGGAGGGGCATCACAATCTACCCTCCTTAACAGAGGCAACGTCCTCATCGCCAAGGGTAATTGATCACACCACCAGGCAGGCATGATTCTAGAGGTGGCCCCATAGGTTCAAGAGGTGGCTCCCATCCCCCATGGATGTAGCACTTTGTCCTGTGTGGCACTTAGCTCCTGCACTTCCGACTGGTGTGAGGCTTTGATACCATATTATAACGACCCGGGCCCACGGGCCCATTTCGTTACAAGAAAGCAAGACGGACAAGGTCAACACCAACTTGGGCCACCACAGCCCAAAAAGGGATCCAATTGGTGCCTTGTCCTTCTTGCTTAACCGGTTATAAACCGGGCGACGAGCACGCCGCCGAGCCCAAACCAAGCATCGGATCGCCGGTAGCCATGGCCTCTCTCTCCCATCTCAGCTCTTTCTCTCTCTCTCTCCTCTGGCACCCCACCGGACGCCGGACAGGGGTCCGGTGGAGGTCCGGCCGGCCGTGCCACCGGCACGCTTCTTGGCCGAGACGAGTCGTGAGGGAGAAGGAGAGAAATTAGGGATAGAGAGAGAGAGGGGAGGCCGGCCACGGCGGTGGCCGGCTCTGGCCCGGCCACCGGTGGCCGGACTGCCCGGATTGGGCCGGTAATGTCGCCAGCATGATTACGAGCCGCCGCGATGAGACAGAGAGAGGACGGGATTTGGATTGAAATTGGAGAGAGAGAAGGGAAAGGGGGGGCCGGCCGCGGCGGCGGCTGGCTCTGGCTCGGCCGTCGGTGGCCGAGCCGCCCCCTAATTTTGGCCGGCAGCGGCCCTGGCCGTCGGCGTGAACTGCTCCCTGTTCTAACCGCGGCTGGCTCTGGCTCGGCCGTCGGTGGCCGGGCCGCCCCCTAATTTTGGCCGGCAGCGGCCCTGGCCGTCGGCATGAACTGTTCCCTGTTTTGTTAGAAACAGGGGAGCAACAATATTTAAAAAAAGAGAGGACGCTGGGCCGGCTGGGCTGCTTCGATTTGGGCTTATTGGGCTGGTTCAGGAGCCCAGTTTGAGCAGCATTTTGGGCCCTGTATCGGACCGAGAATGGCAAATTAAATATATGGCCCGAATCAGGATTGATTCTAGTTTCTGAGGATAATTTTATTTCCCTATTTGGGTGTATACATTGAGAGATATTCAAGCCCAAAGTTGGGCCTGTGAAGTGGTTTGGGTATAGTTTAAGAATTATTTTATAATTTAGATTTTAGAAATTTAATAATGAAAATGATACTGTAGGTTCCCAGGTGTCCAATTAGCTGAGTTATCAATTGAAATTTGCGTACGGAGGTAAGTAAGTCAAGTATTATAATTTTATTAATTATTTAATTTATGAACTATGAAATTACAGTTAAATATAATTATGTTAATTTGGCAAAATCATGTTGTTACTATGATAATATGTAATTATGATAATGACAGTAAAACTTTATGTGTTGTCGCGGTTCTTACATGACAGATTATCACATGACAGATTATCACATGATAGATTTCCACATGACAGATTCTCACATGACCGATTTTTACATTATTTTACCCTTTCTCTTAGGGGATATTTAAGAGTGATACCATGATGTGTATTGTAGGGCCGAGGGACACATAAAGAAAAATAATGACAGTAGAAACAATGTTTTGTTTACATCACATATATTCTAGTAATTATTATTGAATTAAGTTTCAAATTAATTGATTTGATGACATGAACATGCTGATAGCATGATAAATGAAATTTTGAAATTATATTAGGCTTACTTATTGAGTGTGAGCTCATAGAATTCTCACAATGTTTTTCAGAGCCTCAGGAATGAAGAAGGATAATTTTATATTGATTTATGTGATGAAGTTTTGCTTTATATTGATTTATGTGATGAAGTTCGAGACGCCTTGCATGCCTGGTATGCGGCGGGTTGTCATCCTAGTTCAAATTTTGGGACTGGGGCGTGACACATTACTTAATCGTTTTGCTTTATTTAACTTACAATGGCTCTGAAACTAGCAAATAGACCAATAAAATCCCAATTATATAGACAATGCTAAGCTATAATGCCTTTTCTTTAAACTGTTCTGTGTTTACCTGATATAAAAAAAAAAAAATTTTGAATTATGTTTATCATGCTTTGATGAAAAGTCCGTTGTTTAAAGCTATTCTATGCTTATCTGATAAAACTTAAATTTTAAAATTTAAACTTTTCTCAAAAATTGAATTTAATTAATAATGCTAAGCAGCAACAGACTAACAGCTGTTGTTTAAATTGTTTGTGCTCATCTGTCAAACTTGTTTATTTTTTTAAAAAAATAAACTTTTATCGATTTAAAGTTAAAACGATTTCCCAACTGTCTCAGCATGAAGCAGCTGATTCACATGATAGAGGGTTCAAAAGGATGCAAAACAATTCTTAACTTTTGTTTTTTTTTTTTTTTTTTTTTTTTTTTTTTTGGGGGGCGGGGGGGGGGGGGGGGGGGGGGGGGGGGCGGGGGGCAAGAACCCTAAAATAAAGAACATTAGAATGTTTGCTTTGACCATCATGACATATTTCTTTTATCGCAAATAATCCACCAGTTTACAGAAAACCAGAAAACGAAACATAAAGGGTAGATGTTGAAAACTGATCGCATATTTGATCGTTTGTTAATTAGAAACAGTTTATCATTTTGATCAACGAATGTTTCATGATTAATCAGTGAAATCAACAATAAATTGGAGAATGTTGTGGCTATGGTAATGAATTGTCAATGCTACATGATTGGCTGTTTTATTTGTCGGCAAAGTATCAAATCACTGCGTTATTTTCACCTTGTTAAAATCAAAGTCGGCTACTAAAAAAATATTAAATTCATGAAACCAAATGTTTAAAATCTCGTTATTAATTCCAGAAATTAGCAGTATGTAGAGAAGCAAATTTGAATAACACTAACACTAACAATCTTATTCTTTCAGCTACACAATAAAAAGGAAAGAAAAGAATCAAGAATACAAAGACCTGGTCTTGAACCAATTTTTTTATTGATTTATTGATAGAAGTTATAAAAATAGCAAACACTATCAAATAACCTCATCTTCCAATGAATCAACCACCGGTTTGCTCCTACAACTGCTCCCAATTTTTTTTAAATGGAAAAGGAATATGAAAAACTTGTCAGACCCTTGGTTAAGGCTTCAGTCCTTTGGTTAAGCCTTCAGTCCTGCTGCCTTCACTACTAGAGGAGTTCTCACGAAGTGCCTGCTGCCTTCACTACTAGAGGAGTTCTTACGAAGTGCTTCCCATCAGACCTATTAGCCCTCCAAAAACATAGTCTGTAAGTACATAACCTTCTTAACCTCCAAAACAACTTCAAATTTTTTCTCTTCACCCATCTTATCAAATGTCAAACTTTTTGGATTCACCGACACTGAAATACCTATTGGTTTTCTCACACGGACAATGTAAGTGCCTGGTGATCCAACATTCTTCAATGTTCTGGTCACTGTGATGGAGCCAGAGAGATTAGGGATCGTGATCGAAGGATAATTCAAATCTTCAAGCTTGAGAGGTTCAGAAGGGCATGAGTAAGAGCCAGCACTGAAGTTTGACATCATGGTAGAATTGTAGCCTAGAGCACATAAGAAGTTCAAGTAATCGTTTGTTGTTAGATCATAGACCAAGCCAGGATCCATGGCACGGTTTGGTCGGACATGACCAGATCCATAGCTAAATGGCGTAGCCTTAACATAGGATGCATTCAACACAGGCTCGTCCATATTGTCCTGGGTTCTTGCTGCAAATTAATAGAAGAAAAAAAGATTAAAAAGCAACAAACGAGAATTATAATTCATTCTCAGAATATTTATGATAAAATTAATTGGAACTCTTTTACGTTTTGG
Source organism: Calamus simplicifolius (assembly GCA_900491605.1). Lineage (NCBI taxonomy): Eukaryota > Viridiplantae > Streptophyta > Magnoliopsida > Arecales > Arecaceae > Calamus > Calamus simplicifolius. Next base: position 1,354,292 of record UESW01003838.1, on the reverse strand, counting down.
GTGAGTATGATTGAGTGCAGAAACCATGCATAAAATTTGAAATTATCTGCATGCTCTAGTTTAAACTTTCCAATTCCACTAGCAAGATCATATATGACAATCTAGCTAGCATGTGTTTTACAAAATTAAATTCCTAGAAATGGAAAGAAGTTCGAAATAATAAAGTTTAAGAATCTCCTACCAGTGGTCATGATTGCTGATTTAATCGCTGAGGGACTCCAATCTGGGTGGAGAGTCTTGAGGAGGCCCACAACACCAGATATATGAGGACATGACATGGAAGTGCCAGACTCTGTATTGAAGGCAACGCGTCGGGTATCAAAAGTTAGACCAGTCGGTCCAGTAGCTCCCGTGTAGGCAGCAAGGACGCTAACCCCTGGTGCGGTGATATCAGGCTGCAAAGGAGTAGAGAATATAGACGAAACAAGAGAATCCGGATGAGTAACAAGAAGAGAGGAGAGAAAAAAAAAAAATTTAAAAAACCCAACCTTCAGGATTTCAGCATTTACAGTATTCGGTCCCTGCGATGAGAAAGCTGCCATGAATGGTGCTGGTTTCGTGTCAAGCTTTGTTACTGGTTTTGTAATGTAGCCAAGAGGTGAACTGAGAGAAAATTAACATGGTTAAAGAATTGTGGTGCGTATTTGTTTGAAATTTGAGTGACCATTTGCTTGTAAAGGAAATAATAATATGACATTTATTATATTGGCAATCAAAAAAAAAAAAACATTTATATTTTCTATCCAAGTTAATATGACAGCTTACTCGGCGGACTTGAGATAGGAAAAGAGAGAAAAGCCATCACTATAAGAGATCTGGGTTGCTGGGAGGACGTGAGCATCAGAGATGATCTCATTTCCGGAGGCCTGGTCGTTGACGAGGACCATCCCGATGCCACCAGCCTGCCGAACTGCTTCACCCTTTTCCACTCTTGCTGTAATTCCGCGGAGACAGACGACAATCTTTCCTTTAACCTTCTCAGGGTCTAGACTACCCAGATAGCACAACTCACTGCAGAATTAAGGAGAGAATTTATTCTTGTTTGTTAAAATCATCAAGACAAATCTGCTTGGTTGACAAGAACTCTGAATCCTTTCATAACTGCTCCAAGTTGCAGGTTTGCCGCAACCTGTTCCAGCCTTCATTAAGAATTCCACCGAGTCTTGTAATAGAAGCAAGATCTACAGTACGCAGATTATCAAATTAAGTGATAATTGAATTGAACTCACGTGATGATTTTATTAATATGTTTGTAGCAAGATTTATCACCAAAATAAACTACTTTCTCTTTTCCAAAAACCTTTCACCAGGCGCACGAGCTGAGGAGAGTGGTATCCGCTACCAAACCCCTAGTCTCGGGGATGAAGGCTGATAAAAATTCCAAAATCTTTATTATTTTCTGTAATGGATTCTTTTAGTTATGGTTACTTGGCAATATATAGTCGAGCTCAGCATACCAGTTGATATTGCAACAGAGAAAATTTTGGGAAAATTAATGATGAGGTGCAATTGAATTGTTCCTTACGCGTCATTCGCGGAGGCATTTGAAGCTTGGGCTTCTCTGGAGTTTATCATTGGATATAGCTTGTTTCCGGGCAGGCCATACTGAGAAAGACTCTCCCCCTGTAAATATAGAAGGAAAGAAAATTTAGAGAATTATAATTATATTCTCGAGGTAACAATATTTCGTTTATATATCCTATAATAATGTAGTTTATGTTATTTATTGATAAATCAATCAGGGATCGTGACGTATAAAAGGAAATTATAAAACGAAATTATGATGAAAAATTTGGAGAGAACCAGCTGGAAATTAATTATATATGTTTGGTAAGCAGATTGCAGCAGTTTGAAAACTAGAGAGAGAGAGAGAGAGAGAGAGAGAGAGAGAGAGAGAGAATTTAAAAGAACCGGCGATGAAGCCACCACCCAACCTTGATGCTTTTGTTGTCGAAGTTAATAGAGGCTGGAAACTCCCTATCCATCGTGCTTGCCCCTACCGTAATCATCCATGGTGCTGTATTGGAGACCGAGCCTGGCTGCGGGCCGGAGTTGCCGGCCGAGCACACCACCGTGATCCCATTCTTGACGGCGTGGAACGCCCCAATCGCAAGCCCGTCCACAAAGTAGTCGCTCGGATCCCCGCCGAGGGACACCGAGAGCACGTCAACCCCATCATGGATCGCAGTGTCGAAAGCGGCCAGGATGTCGGCGTCGAAGCACTCGCTGCCGTTGATGGGCGGCCAGCACACCTTGTAGGCCGCCACACGGGCTCGAGGGGAGCCACCTTTGGCCGTGCCATTGCCGTACCCGAAGATGTTGGCACCGGGCACGAACCCACCGCCTGCCGTCGAGAGGGTGTGGGTCCCGTGACCGTCTCCGTCCCGGGGGCTTTTGAAGGTGTCATTGAGCGGGCCGGCGGCGGATCGGTAGCCCTCGTTGAAGTATCGCGCCCCGATCAACTTCCTGTAAATATAATATTATTATTTTAATAAAAAATATTATATTGCATTTTTTATGATAATAATATAGAATTGAATTTATTTATTGAAATATAATAGCATTCATATTACGGTATCAACTCAAGCCTACTAGGTTAAGTATACCGTTGGAACTTATATTTTTTCTCATAGTCAATAATGAAGACCAAAGAAGCAATAGATTTTTTACCTATAATATAATAATATTCATAGTTAATATTATAATTACAATATATAAACAATTTTAATATTACTATAACTATTATAATACTATAATATCTAATTTAATATAACTATTATAACTTTATAATGAAAATTGTTATATTTTTTATAATATTATGATATAAATTTAATATTATATTAGTTATAATATCGATTAATATTATATTATAATACAAGTTATCATATTAAATTTTTTAAAGATGATGGGACATAGGTTATATTATATTAATCTGGAAGAGTAAAAACTAAAAAGTATGGATTGTGAGATTGTAGAATGGAATCATGTTTTCTAAGAAATTGGTGAAATGTTTTTTTAATAAAAAAATTATTTTTAAAATAAATTTATTTTATTTTAGGTAACTAATAATAAAATAAAATAAGATTGAGCTCACAATCTCTGTCAGGTGTTTGGTTCCGCCCTCTCTATGAGAGTCGAGAGATAAGACTTCCGTAGGTTAGAAAACCTCTTTTGGATCTCAACGCCAAGGTGGTGTTTGGCTTTAATGGTGTCAGAAGCCTCGGCTTTTGTGCTATTGGACGGCCGGGACTGCCCCTTGACACCGTGAATTTGAGAGGATCCAAACTCCCCTAGTTGGCCCCATCCCAGAGGTTGAATGAAAACGGCATTTTATTAAGAATATATAATATATTGAAGTATGGATTTGTCTCTAAACAAGTACTGTGGGTTTCAATCGTCATTGACCACGCTTCTATTTTTTTCCTTTTTTTTTTTTTTTACGAACACAATAATTTTGAAAAATTATTAAACTAATACACAATATCCATCACGGAACTTAAATTTTTTTAATGAATAATCAGCATTCATCCATCCGTTTTGTCTATCTGTATATTGTTTCAGAGCAGAGGAATTTACGATACAATAAAGATCACTTGCATGATATGATTTCTTCCCTTCTGTTTTACTGTAAAATATTAAGGAATATCATAAAACTAAAGTGCATATTTTTTATCAAAAATAATGGATACAGTACCCTAAGTTGGCCATAATACAAACATCTATCATAAAACTTCTAATGATGTATGCTGCAGTGATATTAGTATTTCGCCCACCTTTAAAAGTTTGTGTAAAGGATAACATTTTGTGTTCGAAAAGAACATCACTCAGCACTGACTGGAGTTTTGAGATAATTACTTTGTTCTAAGATTGGATATGCTCTTCATTTGCCCCTTCCAGGAGTCAGTAGCATAACAGGGTAGGGGCCCTTTTATTTTCTTTCAAAACCTTTTTTGGGATGTGAGTCCTCCAAAGGGAAACAAGGCAGATGACTGAAGAGGAGACAACACATATAGTTCTCTGCAAAGGAAAAAGGTGCTTGCAAATGGAATGTGATACGGACTACCATAGAAATATTCATTGTTCCTACCAAAAATCAAAGGGCTTGCAGAGCAAGGGTGTATTTTTTGACAAACGAAAGTTATGTTTGAACCATCACTACTAGCCTCTCCAAAATACATGTGGACTAGAATGTTAAACGTAATGGAAATGTAGGCCTTTTACATCGTTATCAATGTCATATTCTTTCTTTTAACAAATGTAACGAGAGCTTGAGAGGAAACGAAATAATTCAGTGCTCAAATGGCTGTTTCCAATAAAGACTATTACCTCAGCAGATAAAAGACCATTCGAGCATTTAATTCAATCTCACACAATAATGGTCCATAGAAACTTTCATGCCAGTGCCAAGTTTGCTGTTCCCTTTGCTTTCCAAACACATCATGTGGTGCCATGTATGGCACCACGGCCATACGTCAATTTTCCTTGGTGCAAGTTAGCTTCGTAAGGACAATTTTGGACAGATATCTAGTACATGGTGCAGTAAAACGCTTGTATAAATCTATGGAATATATAACTTCGCTCCGGAGTTTAACTTCCTCGTTATAAAAACAAATCGCTGAAAGGGCCCTTGAAGTTATCTAGAATAAATCTAATAATCCTTACAATATTTTGCTAACAACAAGCTATTTGTTACCAGCAACAACAAAATAAATTATCTAATATTCTTTTTAAAAAAATGAAAGGTTTCAGACTAATTTATCTATATACATATTTCGCTTAAAACTTTAGTGAAAAGATAAAGTAAGAACAGACTATATGACTCAGCTAAATTCAGCACAATTTGCTAAGAAGTATGATGTTAAAAGAATAGGACCAAACAAGGAATCCCTTTATGCTCTTTGTGACTAAATAATCAAACGACTCGCAAGCTAATCAAAGGTGGAAAGTATAGAGATTGATGAAGACCTCATTTTGATAGATATTCTTCACTAGATTGGTGATGATAAACTCTTGTAAATTCAAAAATAAATTTTTAAAAGGTGTGAGGGAGTGTGGATTAGACCTGTTGCATGAAAAAGTCTTATCTGCACCATTCTGGCAGATTCCCTTCCACTTGGAAGGAAGTGGCCCCATGCCATCATCCTTGAAGCTTTCAGCCTCCGGCCACGCACCTGGACATCCACAACGAACAAAAGGAAAAAGGTTCAGATAATTTAATTTTAGGCAGAAGAAAATCAAGGACAAGTTGAAATCAAAAGTGCTGCCCATGATCTTAATTAATTGCATGGTTGGCATATGTGCACTTTGGAATATGGATTGAGAGTTGAGACGCTCAACGGGGCCCCAAATGCGATGTAAACTAAAATGCTCCAACTAAGAAGCCATTAATAAATATGACGAGCGTTGTACAGTTGACATAGCTTTAGGAATCATGTGCATGACTTTAGCGCAATAATATGCATAGAATATTCTGCCAAAGAGAAAGAACACAAAATGCGTAGAATTTACAGAGCTTCCGTGACGGAATTCAAGAATATATGGTCATAAAATTTTGGGGGGAAAAAAAAAAAAAACTTTCAACTCATGACGTTGTTATCTTTGGAAGATTCAACCGCACGGAAGGAGAAAATGTACTGAAAGAACTCCGAGTTGCGATCAGATTACCGGTGTCGAGGTTTCCGATGATGGTGTCCTCGCCGAATCTCGCCTTCGTCCATAATGATTCTTTTGGGACTCTGCCGTCCCTCTCGAGGCGAAGAAAATCCCATGATCGAGTGGTGTGAAGCTTGTGCCCTCTGTTTGGAAACACCGAGATGACTCCAGGATACTCTGCAAGAAGAGAACCAAATAAGAACAGAGGAAGAGAGATCCGGACCAGAAACAGAGGAGAACAGAGAAAGGTGAAGCGATGAAAGAAACAGAGGAGTCGCACTTGAGATCTCCATTGCCTCCTCGTCTTCGAGATACGCTGCGAAGCCATTGATGTGCCTGGTGTAAGAGTAGAAGATAGCATCGTGGGTCTTCTCCTCACTAATGTAGGATTTTCAAAAAAAAAAAAAAAAAATCAATCAAATGATTAGAAAAATTGTATACAATAAAAGGTAGACAAATTGAAGGAAATTTTGTTGAATCACTTACTTCCCTAAGACTGATGCCAAGAGCTCATGGTGAGAGCCTATCACCTGCTTGGAGGAAAGGGCGTTAGGGGAATGGCCTCCAAGGTACACAACATAAGCCTGCACGAAAAATAAAGGGGGCAAATGCTCAGATGTAAGAAAACGAGAAAGGATTTGAAGTTGAAATATAAAGCAACGCATTAAAAGGCCAAACTCTAGGCATAAATAAAAGGGAAGATTAGAATTTTGGAGAGGAAAATGAATAAAAACCTACCTTTTTGGCAGCCGAAGTAGGTCTTTGGAGCAAAAGGAAGAAGAGGAAGGCCAGAAGAAGAGAAGCGAAACTACTCCTCGCGATCGTCATCTCTCCGTTTTGACTTCCGGAGAGAAGCCCAAACAACGCGCTTGCTTTTTTTTTTCCCTCGGTTTTATAGGCTCAGAACTCCAAAATGTAACAGAGCTTCCATTTGAATTTTGGGTAAACCGTGTTGATTCGTTTGTTCATCGGATCCAAGAACCTTTTTTTCGGGAGTTTGGTGGGGGAGGGAATCCGGCCCAAGAAGTTACAAACGAGAACACCCATTAGGGACAGCGACGCTTGATTCAATATTTATAACGCATTTAAATTAATTGCAAATTTATTGATAAGAGCAAGATAATTCAAAGATTGGATTTAAGTCTCGAGTATAACATATTCAGGAACTTCAAAATTCAATTACTTTCACATCGATGATTCTTAATCCTATGGGTTCATCTTTACTGCTCTGTTTAGATAGAGAAAAAGTGAAAAGAAAGAAAATTGAAGAGAAAATATTTTCTCTCCTCCTGTTTGGATGAGAAAAATAGAGAGAAAAGAAAAGTTAATAATTTACGATGATAATAATATCCTTATTATAGATGATTAAAAAATATATCGGTTGTTTTTTTTGGAAGGGTCAATATTAGAATAAAAAAAATAATAAAAAGTACTTTTGAGTTTTCTCTCCAAAATCTCTTCGGTTTCGGAGAGAAAACTTTTACGTGGGGCCTATCACTTTTTTTTTTCTCTATTTTCTCTCTAGTTTTCTTCTTCCCGACTTTTCTCTCCATCCAAACAAGATAATTTTCATTTTCTCTCCTATTTTCTTTCCTAATTTCTTTCCTCCCTAGTTTTCTCTCCATCCAAACAGAGGGTACAAGTAAGGTAAAAAGCCTAAGGTATCATCTTGATTTACTATAAAGAAGAATTTTTTTTAAAATTTCCTTTTTAATGCAAAAAAATTAAACCCTAAAAATAATATATCAATTTAGATTTGTTTTATATTTAGCTCTGATACCATACGTTGGTTTTAATAATCATATACTGAAAATTAAAGCACCTAATATTATATGAAGTTGTAAAAAAAAAAATATAAAGTGCATACTAATCGTAGCCTTAAGAGCGAAACCATCTTTTCATATGTAGCATCGATTCTTCCTTTTTCTTTATCCTACTTTATGTTATCATTTAATAGAATTGACAACTCTCTAACTCTTTATACAGGGGACTATAATAAGATCAAAATTAGATTAGGATAAAAATGGGGACCAGACGACAAAATAAAATAGCTATTGGCCTCCCCTTAAGGAACCTAAACGACCAGGCCCTATGCCTCTAATATCATTTATCAACAACATATATCAATCATTAAGATGGACTAAGTCCAATACTTTATAGATTACACACTTTTGTGGGCTTATACCGGTTATATAATCTGAATTGCATTCAACCCATATTTTACAAACATAATAATATGAAATCAATGGTAGCCCATATTAAATTTAGAATCTTACACTTCTTTCTCATCCACTTTATCTATAAAGAGAGTGGTGAACATGACACTTCTTTGGAAAGAAATGGAGAGCTTGAGTTTATCTAGGAGAAGACCTTATTACACAAGTTTGAATCTAATGCAATGCAAAAGCTTAAGCTATTAAGATTTGACTTGAGTATTGATATCAATCCATCCATCCCCCACTAATTATTTTCATGGAGATAAACCTCAAGTATAGTCTTCAACGTTCTCTTCCGTTATGCATAAGCTAATTGAACTCCCTTTCGAATTCAATCTACTACTGCTTTTTAATCAAGCTCTGTAGCCAATTACTCTTGTGTATATTTTGCTTCAGCTCAAAAGTCTACTCTTTCAAGAATTATACTTGAGACCACAAGAGCTACCAACTTTGATGCTTTATAGCTTTAAGATTTATCTAGGATCATTAGCAATTAGCTCTAATATCAATTGTTGGAGAGAAATGAAGAGTTTGAGTTCTGTTGAGAGAAAGTCTTGATATATAGGTTGAAACCTCGTTTAACTTTAAAGCTTAAGATATTAAGTTTTGAGCCTAAGCATCTATATTAATCTATTTAACTCTGACTAATTAGTTCACATGAGACTAAAACTCGCATGCAATCCTCTACAGTACTATATAGCTTTTGTTACTAAATTATGCAATAATAGATGGTATATATTCTCCCAAATTCCCATTGTCATAGTGTGGGCATCCTTCATCACAGACCATGCTGTTTTGCCAACATTTCCCTTATACGTATTCTATTCTTTAAAGCAAGTCACAAGTAAATTTTGATATTTTCAAGTGCCCAATTTTTTATAAAACTTTGTGGTAAGATATTTAAGTCTATACTAGTTGATAAATTTATACAAAGAGTTGATTGTAGAAAGTCAAAGGTGACTTCAAGATAGATCAATTCTTAACTCTTAGATTGTGTTTGATGCATCGTCAGACAATCATAAATGATAATGTGGATTACCTATAAGATAAATTATCATTGAATAAATTACCAATAATATTGATTACTGTGAATATTGATTACTGTGTTTGGTATGACAAACAGATTACCAGTCATATAACATCAAATTCTTAAAATACTCCTAAATTAAATTTATTAAAAATTATATATTATTATATATTTGATTTTAAAAAATTATATTTATAAATGATAATGTTTAAATTTACAGGTCGCCCCTGCAACTCGTCGGGCACCGTCGCCAAAGCGGATGGTAAAGATGCCAGAGGCCATTGATCGGAAGAAGTTTCACAGCGTCTGAAGACGACCATGGAGCTGCTGGGTGGCAAAAATCTGCGATCCGACTCGGCCGAAAGGATGTGGCTCGAGACCTTCAACACAAAGGTTCTAGCGAGGTTAATAAAGGAGAAGGCAAGTAGAGAGCGATCAAGAAAGCAGAGATAATTTATCCTAAAAAAAATTATCAGATTACCACATCTCTGATAATATGGATAACCATCCCTTCCTAAGGTAATCTTGATTACCTCTCATGAGGTAATCCACATTATCACTACAAGATATATGTTATTCAAAATATGTACCAAACATAGTTATTTGATGGATCCCATTTAAATTATCGGTAATCTATTCAGATTATTGGCTACCAAACGTAACCTTAAAGGTAAAAATTTTATGAATATATCTAGTACTTGCATCTACTCATTTTGTTTGCCAAGGCTTATATTTTCTGGCAAAGTTATGTTCCACTTTCCTTCTCTCTCAATTGTGAAGCTACAATTTCCTTCTCTTAAAAGGCATTGATATATAATAAGGAAATTTAAATTTTTAGAAGCCTCGATTAATCCATGAATCCTCCTAAAGCCTATCTAATCTAGCATCTTTGATATTGAAAGATACGCAATTCTATAAAGCCTAGATGGTTTTTCTTTTATCATGTTAGATTGGTGATGAACTAGTGACTTTTCAACCTCTAACGTCAAGCTTTCTTTCAATTATAACTGCAATTTCCAACACTCCTTCAAAGGGCTTCATCGATAGTGATATAATTCTATACCCACTTAGCTAAAGAGATGTTCATGTCTTCGATGTTCCTAATACCTAAGCCTCCCTCTATCTTATCCTTACTTGCATTTCCTCGATTAACCACATATGGAAGCTACTTGTTTTTTGAGTCTCTATCCAAAGGAAAGCTTTAAAAAGACTATCAATTCTTATCGAACTAATATAAGAATTTGAAGAGTGACATGCATGAAACATGCAAGGAGAAAAAATTGCATTTAAGAGTGTAAGATTGACCATTGTTAATCTCTTATCTTATTTTTTAATCAGTGCTATTGATTACTAATTTTTGAGATTTTTATCACTTAATGGAGAACATCGATAGATAAACGAGAAAAAATTAAGCTTGCAATTAATCTAAGTATCTAGTTTTTGAGCAACTTCCATCTCTATATTATACAAATCAAACTACTTTTGGAAAAGTTGGTTGTTGGACTTGAAGCAAATTTAAAGCTAAGAAGAATAGTTTTGGTAGCTAGAAGACTTTCAGGGTCCCTTAAGTAAAAGGAGAGTGAATCATTAGCAAAATACAAAGTTACCCAAGAGATCATTCTTTCCTAAGCCAACTATTCCTTGTGAGTGGGCTCTTTATAGTAAATTGATTTACACATCAATTACTATGATGAATAGGCTTCTTGATAAGGGATCACCTTGTCTAAGGCTTCATTGGAAGAGAACTATTTTCTTACTTTTCCATTTACTAACACTCTAATAGTATTAGAATATAGTGTCGATATAATCCATTTCATCCATAAATGAAACCCTCTAGCATATGGTAGATCAAGAAGAAAATTTCATTGCTTTCTTGAAATTGAACTTGTACTCAACTTCTTTATCATCAAATATTTTGAAGAAAGAAACTATTTGTGGACTATTAAGAAAATCTTAATAATGAATCTCACTTACATAAATGCTAATAGGCTCCATCGATTAGAAATGGTAGAAGAGACCCTATTCTTAAGACCAACACCTTGGTAATTATTTTATAGGATAATTATACATTACCTCTGTAGTTTAGCCTGATTTCACTTTGCCTATCTATGACTTAAAAAGTGTCACTTAATCCATCCGAGCTTCACTTCTGTTCGTGGCTATTAGGGTCCATTACCTACCTCTAACCCATTTGAGGATTTAATCAGTTTCTACCGATTCAGAAAATAAGAAAAGACTCATGCTAGGGCAAATTTGATTAGGACTTTTGCATTCTTTTGTGAGAGAAATCAATCAAAAACTCAGTTTTGGATTGATTTTCATCCAAAAATCATCAGATTTCTACATTCTTTGGGAAAGTTTTCCATCCATGCGCTCTCAAAGTTGTTTATCAAGTTAAGGTAAGAGTTAAATTTTGATTTTTAGTTTTGTAAGCCTTAGAATTATTAATTTCTAGTTGTTCTTCATAATCTTTTCATTTAATGCTTCATTGTTGTGTTTTGAAACCAATTTTTAGGGATTTATGCGTGTCAAAAAATTTTGTAATGATTTCTTTGCAAACTGAGGCTATAGTATGTTGGATTTTTCTATGCAATTGGGGATCACAATAGTTTTGATTACCAATTTGTTCTTCAAATTTGACTTGCAGAAATATTGATGTTCAATGATTGAGTTTTGAGGGTTTTGGGATAACTTCGATATCATTGTTAGGGATTGTATTGGCACTATGGTTCACAACCAAATTTTTTATTTGTTTCTTAGTAGTATTATAGTCCACAATCTCTACAAATACCTCATCTTGGGTGATTATGGTCCATAGTCAACATGAAAACTGGTTCTACTTTGATGGTGGTCTACGTGGCCACTTTTTCTCATCTATTTCTACTTCACATGCATGATTGTTAATAGTTTACATAGATATTTTTTTCTATTATTCTAGTTTCAGCTATAGCTAAGACTTGGTTTGCTTTGAGATTCATCATAGAGGTGTATTTTCTAGGAGACCTAATGTCAAATATAAAGGAGAAGCAGTACATAATTATGATAACTATGATCTAGACTTCATAAATTATTTTAAGCTCCAATGTATATGTGCAAAATTAGGATATCCATGCACTGGTAACATATACTTTTTGGTGCCTAATGATAATCTAGATTATAGGTTGAGGTTAATAAAGAATAATGATGATGTGATGTATATATTAGAGTTACATATAAAGTTAAAAGTGCATATGCTATAGTAATTTATGCAAAAACTGAAATGTTAGCATTGAAAGCAAGAGATGCTAGTCAAAAATATTAGAGATGATTAGCTTTGAGGCACATAGGAAAGTGTTGATGTAGCTGTTGGGACATAGAAAATAATAGCTTTGATTGAGTTTGTTCAATTAGATTAAAGGGTCATTATAATGAGGATGAAAGGAGATGGGGCTCATGACACAGAGGCAAGTGTGGATGAAGATGCAAGGGCTAGGACTCATGGCGCATAGATAGTTTTGGATGAGAATGCAGAGGTGGTGCTCATGATACGTAAGTGGCTATCAATGAGAATGCAGGGATGGGTGCTATTGACATGCAGGTAGTTATGGATGAGAATGTAAGGGCTATGACTCATGATACATAGACAATTTTGTATGAGGACACAAAGGTGGGGACCTAGACATATAAGCCATAATTGATGAGGATGCACGTGCTGATGAGAGAGATGATTTTAGGGCTAATAATGTTATGGAGGGGAGTGAAAGATTTGAGACCACAATCAATGAAGGTAGTAAAGGGGAGGAAAATGAAGATGAGTATAGTAATAGTGATCCAAGTTAGCTAGATAAGGGCCTTGTGAGACCTAATAATAATGATGATATATTTAGATCAAGTACATCTGGCCCTACTTCTAAAGGTGCTAGTGCATCATCTACACCCCTTTTCCTTTTCTCTTTCCACCCTCCAGAGGATGTCATTTTGGATGACTGGCTTGAGAATCTGTTATATAATGTGTCATGAAGTTTACATGAGTCTTCTGATGAGAAGACAAATCACAGTCCTAGATTTAATGAGAATGTTGACATGTAAAACCCATAATTGCAATTGGAAATGAGATTTGTCAATGCTAGGATATTTAGAGCAGCCCTAAGAGAATATGCAATGAAAAGATCAATTGATTCCAAGTTTAAGTTAAATAAGGGCCATAAGATATGTACTATATGTAAAATTGAATGTTAATAGAGAATTTATGCACCCAAGATGAGATATGAGCTAACAATTTAGATAAAGACATTTAATTTTATTTATTTTAGTGGGAGAACCTTCTCTAATGCTCAAGTAAAAACAAGCTACCGTGTTAAAAAGTATTTGGACGAGTTTTGAAGCAATACCAAGTGAGAGGTGCTAGCTATGCAAGCTTAAATTAGGAAAGATATTAATATCGATGTAAGTAGGGACCAGGTTTATAGAATTAAAAGGAAAGCAAGAAAAATTGTTAAAGGTGATGAAAGGCTATGGTTTGCAAAGTTAAGAGCATATACTGGGATAATCAAACTAATAAATATTAGGAGTCATGTCATTTTATTGTATGAAGTTTTTGATGAACATATACAATAATTTTTCAAGAGAATGTATATCGGATATCATATTGCCTAGAATATGGGTTTTTTGGTTGGATCTAGACCTATCATTGGTTTAGATAGATGTTTCTTAAAGGAAAGATTTGAAGGGTAACTATTATCGACTATGAGCAGAGATGTAAATGATAATATCTTTTCAGTTGCAATGACTATTGTTGAGCAAGAAAATAAGGATTCTTGTAGTTGGTTCTTACATATATTCAATAATGAATAGGTAACCTAAAGGAGCTTGAGTTAATATTCATCCTTCGAATTACCTATTCATATCAGGCAAACAAAAGATAAATACTTTAAAGTTAATATTATTTTCTATTTTAAATTTTTTATTATTTATTATACCTATTTCTAATGAGGACTGATGCATGCTATTAAAGAGTTGTTTCCAGATGTGGAGCATAGATATTGTAGGAGACACACTTATAGAAATTTTAAGGGTTTGTTTAAGAGAAGAATTAAAGAATGCAATTTTAAGGGTTTGTTTAACAATAAATTGCATAATCTTCAAAAATTAATCAAAAAAACCTAGAGCATTCAAACAAAACTTGCAAAATACTCCACTAAATATTTGGATAGCAGTTGGAGCCTCCACTTCTCTAAATGAGGTGGCAGATAGCTTCGATGGTAGGAAGAAATGAGAGAAAAATCATCTAGATAGCTCAGGGGAAAGGGTTTTATTATCCTTGGTGGGTTTCGATCATCAAAATAAGGAATAAATGGCAAGGACAAACTAATTAATTTCTCATATAGGTTAAAGGTGGATAATAGACCCTAACAGCCATGGACGAAAGTGAAGCTCAAATGAATTAAGTGATACTTTTCAAACTATGGATAAGTAAAATAAAATCGGGCTAAACTAGAGGGGGTAATGTGTAATTATTTTATTTTATAGAGCCCATTTAAGAGGCTAATGGTGAGAAAGTCTTTAAGATGATATTTTCATACTTTTTGGAAACAAAGCAAACATAAGCATGGTTGAAGTGTGTAAGATTGAAGCTACTTTGTAGAAATGATCAAAGTGAAGAAGTAGATCCTTGTAAATCAATTAGAAGTTGTTTGATCTAGGGGAGTTGGAGCTATTTAGGTTGAAGATGACCTTTTTGATCTCCTCTATGGAAAATGGTGATGTAAAGATTGACAAGTCATGAGTTTTATTGCCCTATAGTAGTTTCCAATCTACCGATATTGCATGGTTTGACAATGCGATGAAAAACTTTATAGTATCTACACAAACTAAAATATCATCTTCAGAGGTGCACTTCATGCTATTATAACAAAGGATGCAATATTATTTCTTCTTTTTATGTTAAATCCAACTTATGGGTGTAATTTCTTTTGTTCCTCCTTTTTTTTATATTGGCCATGGGGATATAGTGAAAGAGATATGTCAAGTATGGATTACCTTACAATCATAGGAGTAGTTATTGCTTAGTAAAGAATAAGTCAAGAAAAGTTTAGAACTAAAGAGTGCTAGCTCCCAATAGTAGTTAGGGCTTGTTTGAATGAACTATTGGCACTAGCAATTGGCCAAAAACTATCTCACATAATTATTGGCCAATAGCTATCTCATATAACTATTGGCCAACAGCCACTTAAAGGTATGGCAACAACTGATCCAAACAAAACTTTCATCATTAGGATCTATAAATACAAAACATTCCTTCCTTTATGAGGTAAAGCCTACACAATGTTGGAGTAAGGTAGATCTTCAAGTGGCCACATAAATCATCTTTGATGGGGATGCAGACATGAACCCTAGCAAGCTTGCTAGGAACAAGGTTAGTTGTGGAGTTGGAAGGGGAGAGGCTATTCAAACTATTCCTAGATGTAAGGCCAATATATTTGGCAAGTAAGAATCACCAAAATAATTTTACAGTCACTTCCTTTGATGGCCTATCTCACTATGCTAGAAGCAAGATTGAGGTTTACAAGGAAATCTGCATTGATCGCCATAGTGGCGGTTAAAAGCTTGCTTTCAAGGTAGTAACATTTTAAAACAAGTTTATAATGGTCATCTAAGCTAGATTAGGTTTATCTTGGGTTAGGTAGTCAAGGGTAGGATGACGCTAGTAATGTAACAAAAAAGAAGATTGAGGATTACATCATCTAAGGAGCTTAGCAAAGGCCAATAGTTAACCCCCAATGCCATTTGAATGGTTGTAACAAAGGAAGATTGAGCTATATTAGGGATTTAATTTTGTTCTCTTAAGGCTTCTCTAGAGCCCTCATGGTACCCTTCCAGAAAGTCTCCTTAGAAACTTCCTCAGCAAACTTTGCCATATCTTCCATTCAACTTTCTTAAGATGGTATTAGTTTCAATGAGTATCATGCTAGTAGCTTATAGCCATCCCAATTATTCTCCTAGCATTTTGGAGTTCGACATAAGCCAAAGACAATTGATCCTATTTTCTAATAATATGAGCCTTTTGATCATCAAGCTTGATAACCAAAGACTTAGACCGAAGTTAAAATAGGCCGAAAATTACTAAAGTTAAAGAGGACATTAGGGATGTATCGAGAATCATAATAGGATAACATTGAGGACCAAATTCACTATTTACATTATTTCAATGCCTTTAAGTGACTATTAGACTACTCTTAGACCTAGACCAACAAAAGAAAGAACATAAGTTAATACTTAACTTGCAAGCACTCAAAGAGCTCAACATTTTATAAAATTATACCAAGTTGCAGTGTTGGATGCTGATGACGCTCAATCACCCCTCCTGGACGTCGGAAATGGAGGTGCTTCTCGAATCCTCGCTTTGCCAGGTTGCCTGCAAAGAAGTCCCGGGACCGGAGGGGGTCTCCGGCGGGACCCTCCGATGGCCAAGTTAGTGACTGAGGTCACAGCTGAATAAGGGCTCGAGGGAGCCCTATTTTGTGTGGAAAAAGAGGGATCTCCGAGAGGAGGGATCCCTTTGAGAGTAGAGATGGCGATTTTGGGGGTTATCGCGTATACCTGTTTACTGGATGGATTCACCTTTTTATAGGGGTTGATTCTGGCACGATCACGTAGGATTGCGTGAGTCAGAAGATCTGCTGAGCCCTTGCATGAATCTTGGCTGGTTAGTGGGCTACGTCCCATCAGTTGTTGGGTAGGTAGGGCAGCGTGCATCTGGCGCTATCGGGCGGCGCGCGTCAGAGGTGTCGGACGGCGCGCATCAGAGAGGCGGTTTCCTGAGCCGCTGCGGCTGATCTGGCGGGAACTGGGAGATCTCATCTTATCAGGACCGAGCCAGGTTGACCCGAGATGGCTGGGGCCCATCCCATTGGCGAGGCAGTGCCGGGGCGGGGCCGAATTGACGGACTTGGAGACACCGGGGCCGAGTCGGGCCAGCCTGGGATGGCCTTGGCCGACTCGGTGGGACTGGAGACGCCGGGGCCGAATCGGGCCAGCCTGGGATGGCCTTGGCCGACTCGGTGGACTGGAGACGCCGGGGCCGAGTCGGGCCGGCCGGGGATGGCCTTGGCCAACTCAGCGGGACTGGAGATGCCGGGGCCGAGTCGGCCGACCAGGGATGGCCTTGGCCGACTCGGTGGGACTGGAGACGTCGGGGCCGAGTCGGGCCGGCCTGGGACGGCCTTGGCCGACTCGGCGGGAATGGGGACGTGGAGAAGGCATCGGGGCCGACTTGCTTGGAGAAGTAGAGGCCGGCTAGGAAGATGCCGGGGCCGCCTGGGGGGTGCCGGGCCGCCTAGCTTGGACATGCCGGGGCCGGCTGGGATGTGCCGGGGCCGTCTAGCTTGGAGACGTAGATGGCCGGCTAGGAAGATGCCAGGGCCGCCTGGGAGGTGCCGGGCCGCCTAGCTTGGACACATCGGGGCCGGCTGGGAAGTGCCGGGGCCGCCTAGCTTGGAGACGTAGGGGCCGCCTGGGAAGATGCTGGGGCCGCCTAACTTGGACACGCCGTGGCCGGCTGGGAAGTGCCGGGGCTGACTTGCTTGGAGACGTAGGGGACCGGCTAGGAAGATGTCGGGGCCGCCTAGCTTGGGAGTGCCGGGGCCGCCTGGGAAGTGCCGGGGCCGACTGGGAAGTGTCGGGGCCGCCTAGCTTGGAGACGTAGAGGGCCGGCTAGGAAGATGCAGAGGCCGCCTGGGAGGTGCCGGGCCGCCTAGCTTGGACACACCGGGGCCGGCTGGGAAGTGTCGGGGCTGCCTGGGAAGATGCTGGGGCCGCCTAACTTAGACACGTCGTGGCCGGCTGGGAAGTGCCGGGGCCGACTTGCTTGGAGACGTAGGAGGCCAACTAGGAAAATGCCGGGGCCACCTAGCTTGGGAGTGCCGGGGCCGCCTGGAGTGCCGGGCCGGCTAGGGAGTGCCGGGGCCGACTGGGAAGTGCCGGGACCGCCTAGCTTGGAGATGCCGGGGGCCGCCTGGGAAGTGTCGGGCCGGCTAGGGAGTGTCTGGGCCGCCTAGCTTGGAGACGCCGGGGGCAGCCTGGGAAGTGCCGGGCCGGCTAGGGAGTGCCGGGGCCGACTGAGAAGATGCCGGGGCCAGCTTGGAAGTGCCGGGACCGCCTAGCTTGGAGGTGCCGGTCTTGGAGGTGTCGGCCTTTGGGGCCGACTGTCTTGGAGGTGTCGTCCTTGGAGGTGTCGGCATTTGGGGCCGACAGTCTTCGAGGTGCCGGCCTTGGAGGTGCCGGCCTTTGGGGCCGACTGTCTTGGAGGTGCCGGCCTTTGGGGCCGTCGGGTGTCAGCCTTGGGGCCGTCGGTCTTGGAGGTGCCGTTCTTTGGAGCCGTCGGTCTTGGAGATGTCGGCCTTTGGGGCCATCGGGTCTCGGCCTTAGGGGGCTGTCGGGCTTGGAGCCGTCGGCCTTTGGGGCCATCGGTCTTGGAGATGTCGGCCTTTGGGGCCGTCGGGTGTCGGCCTTTGGAGGTCGTCGGGCTTGGAGCCGTCGGCCTTTGGGGCCGTCGGTCTTGGAGGTGCCGGCCTTGGAGGTGCCGGTCTTTGGAGCCGTCGGTCTTTGAGATGTCGGCCTTGGGGCCATCGGTCTTGGAGATGTCGGCCTTTGGGGCTATCGGGTGTCGGCCTTTGGGGGCCGTCGGGCTTGGAGCCGTCGGCCTTTGGGGCCGTCGGTCTTGGAGGTGCCGGCCTTTGAGTTGTCGGGTGTCGGCCTTTGGGGCCGTCGGTCTTGGAGGTGCCGGCCTTGGAGGTGCCGATCTTTGGAGCCGTCAGTCTTGGAGATGTCGGTCTTTGGGGCCGTCGGGTGTTGGCCTTTGGGGCCGTCGGTCTTGGAGATGTCGGCCTTTGGGGCCGTCAGTCTTGGAGGTGCCGGCCTTTGGGGCCGTCGGGTGTCGGCCTTTGGGGCCATCGGTCGTCGTTCTTGGAGATATCGGCCTTTGGGGCCATCGGTCATGGAGCCGTTGGTCTTTGGGCTGTCGGTCTTGGAGGTGCCGGCCTTGGAGGTGCCGGTCTTGGGGGTGTCGTCCTTTGGGGCCGACTGGCGTCGGGTGTCGGCCTTTGGGGCCGTCGGTCTTGGAGCCGTCGGCCTTTGGGGCCGTCCAAAAAAAAATTTATTTTTTCATAGGGTCAATTGGCCCCATAAAATGCCCCCCACACTCCTTGAGCTTGCGTGCCCCGCATCAGCCAAGCGAAAGGAGTGTAGAACTTTACCTTGGCATCTGCTCTTTCATGTTAGCCTTAACTATGATTCCTTCGGGGTGGGGAAACCTCTTTCCTCTTGCGCTGCCTTGGATGGACGTCAGCGTGCCTTCTTCGGCTAGCTGAGGGCAGCTAGTAATCCTCTCCCAACGCGGAGTCTGGGAGTCTTTTGAACCCCGGAGGGTGACCTGAGAGCTGAGAGTCGTCAGGTTCCTTTTTAACCGCCTCGGGGGTGTGGAAACCGCTGCGAGGGACGACTCAGCCGGGTATGGAGCCTTTAGGGTCTTAACCTACTCGGGGGCACCGCCGTGCCGGGGCCGAGTGGTGTCCCGCGGGCCGCGATGCCAGTGAGCTCCTTTTGAACCAACCTGGGGGTTTGTGTGCCACCCAAGTGGCGACTCAGGCGGGTACGGAGCCTTTAGGGTCTTAACCGACTCGGGGCACCGCTGTGCCAGGGCCGAGTGGTGTACTATGGGCCGCGATGCCAGTGAGCTCCTTTTGAACCAGCTTGGGGGTTTGTGTGCCGCCCAAGTGGCGACTCAGCCGGGTACGGAGCCTTTAGGGCCTTAACCGACTCGGGGGCACCGCCGTGCCGGAGCCGAGTGGTGTCCCGTGGGCCGCGATGCCAGTGAGCTCCTTTTGAACCAGCTTGGGGATTTGTGTGCCGCCCAAGTGGCGACTCAGCCGGGTACGGAGCCTTTAGGGTCTTGACCGACTTGGGGGCACCGCCGTGCCGGGGCCGAGTGGTGTCCCATGGGCCGCGATGCCAGTGAGCTCCTTTTGAACCAGCATGGGGGTTTGTGTGCCGCCCAAGTGGCGACTCAGCTGGGTATGGAGCCTTTAGGGTCTTGACCGACTCGGGGGCACCGTCGTGCCGGGGCCGAGTGGTGTCCCATGGGCCGCGATGCCAGTGAGCTCCTTTTGAGCCAGCTTGGGGGTTTGTGTGCCGCCCAAGTGACGACTCAGCCGGGTACAGAGCCTTTAGGGTCTTGACCGACTCGGGGGCACCACCGTGCCGGGGCCGAGTGGTGTCCCATGGGCCGCGATGCCAGTGAGCTCCTTTTGAACCAGCTTGGGGGTTTGTGTGCCGCCCAAGTGGCGACTTAGCCGGGTACGGAGCCTTTAGGGTCTTAACCTACTCGAGGGCACCGCCGTGCCGGGGCCGAGTGGTGTCCCGTGGGCCGCGATGCTAGTGAGATCCTTTTGAACCAGCTTGGGGGTTTGTGTGCTGCCCAAGTGGTGACTCAGCCGGGTACGGAGCCTTTAGGGTCTTGACCGACTCGGGGGCACCGTCGTGCCGGGGCCGAGTGGTGTCCCGTGGGCCGCGATGCCGGTGAGCTCCTTTTGAGAGACTTGGCGCAATAGAGAACAAGCCGTGGCATTAGAAAGGGGATTTCTTTATTACTCATGCTTCTGGGAGTACATCATTGGTAATTCTAGCGGAGGTCGTCCGCATTCCACGTACGTGGAATGGGCTTCCCGTCAAGCTCTTCTAGTTTGCATGCCCCCCGGTGGAGTGTAGGGAGGACGAGTGTCGAACTCTTCCTCCGGCTGATGGTTGATTTTCTTGGCGAGCTCATCGAGGCGCCTGTTGTACTCCTCCAGGCGTTCCTCCGCCTGGCGGCTGATCGTCGGGCCCTCCGAGATGGCTCGGAGGAAGAAGAAGAAGAGGAGGCAGAAGGAGATGGAGACGGAAGTCGGGACTTCCGCCAGGGTTCCTCGTGATGATGTGGCTTGGGAGGAAACTCGTTGGGGCCATGGTCAGGGGACCGTGGCCGCTTGGAGGGCTTGCGTCGAGGCTTCCTAGGGGAAGCCTGACGCCGGCCAGTCTCTCGCCGACCGGCCTGCCGGGGAGAACCTCCCCTCGCCGACTGCTGACTGGCGAGGGGAGCAGTCTGATGCTGGGTGGCCACGGACTGTCGTTGCTGGAGCCCGTAGATCATGGCGGTGAGATTCTGGACTTGTTGGGAAAGAGTTGCCAGCTGCTTCGTGTTTGGACAGCGGCGTCCGGCGGTGGGCAGGTGACTGGAGGGTCAGCAGTAGGGGGATTGGCTTCCTGCTGTCTAGTTAACGGGGGAAACCCCGCTGGGCAGCTGATGGAGGCGTCCTAAGCTCGTGTCACCACCATGGCTTCTGGAAGAGAGGGGACGAAAGATGTAGCTCAGGGAGAACGTTTGCTACTTTTTCTTATGCCCCCCTTCCTGGCGCGCCAATCTGATGACGCTCAATCACCCCTCCTGGATGTCGGGAACGGAGGTGCTTCTCGAATCCTCGCTTCGCCGGGTTGCCTGCAAAGAAGTCCCGGGACCGGAGGGGGTCTCCGGCGGGACCCTCCGACGGCCAAGTTAGTGACTGAGGTTACAGCTGAAGAAGGGCTTGAGGGAGCCCTGTTTGTGTGGAAAAAGAGGGATCTTCGAGAGGAGGGATCCCTTTGAGAGTAGAGATGGCGATTTTGGGGGTTATCGTGCATACCTGTTTACTGGGTTGATTCACCTTTTATAGGGGTTGATTCTGGTACGATCACATGGGATTACGTGAGTCATAAGATCTGCTGAGCCCTTGCGTGAATCTGGGCTGGTTAATGGGCTACGTCCCATCAATTGTTGGGTAGGTAGGGCGGCGCGCGTCTGGCGCTGTCGGGCGGCGCGCGTCAGAGGTGTCGGGCGGCGCGCGTCAGAGAGGCGGTTTCCTGAGCCGCTGGGGCTGATATGGCGGGAACTAGGACATCCCGTCTTGTCAGGACCGAGCCGGGTTGACCCGAGATGGCTGGGGCCCATCCCGCTGGCGAGGCAGTGCCGGGGCGGGCCGAATCGATGGACTTGGAGACGCCGGGGCCGAGTCGGGCCGGCCTGGGATGGCCTTGGCCGACTCGGCAGGACTGGAGACACCGGGGCCGAGTCAGGCCGGCCGGGGATGGCCTTGGCCGACTCGGCGGGACTGGAGATGCCGGGGCCGAGTCGGGCCGGCCGGGGATGGCCTTGGCCGACTCGGCGGGACTGGAGACGCCGGGGCCGAGTCGGGCCGGTCGGGATGGCCTTGGCCGACTCGGCGGGACTGGAGACGCCAGGGCCGAGTCGGGTCGGCCTAGGACGGCCTTGGCCGACTCGGCGGGACTGGGGACGTGGAGAAGGCGTCGGGGCCGACTTGCTTGGAGAAGTAGAGGCCGGCTAGGAAGATGCCGGGGCCGCCTGGGGGGTGCCGGGCTGCCTAGCTTGGACATGCCGGGGTCGGCTGGGATGTGCCGGGGCCGCCTAGCTTGGAGACGTAGAGGGCCGGCTAGGAAGATGCCGGGGCCGCCTGGGAGGTGCCGGCCGCCTAGCTTGGACACGCCGGGGTCGACTGGGAAGTGTCGGGGCCGCCTAGCTGGAGATGTAGGGGCCGCCTGGGAAGATGCTGGGGCCGCCTAACTTGGACACGCCGTGGCCGGCTGGAAGTGCCGGGGCCTATTTTCTTGGAGACGTAGGGGGCCGGCTAGGAAGATGCCGGGGCCGCCTGGGAA
This sequence comes from Calamus simplicifolius, assembly GCA_900491605.1. Lineage (NCBI taxonomy): Eukaryota > Viridiplantae > Streptophyta > Magnoliopsida > Arecales > Arecaceae > Calamus > Calamus simplicifolius. The sequence goes on along the minus strand of UESW01003838.1, from coordinate 1,331,678 downwards.
GTGCTGGGCCGGCTAGGGAGTGCCGGGGCCGACTGGGAAGTGCCGGGGCCGCCTAGCTTGGAGACGTAGAGGGCCGGCTAGGAAGATGCCGGGGCCGCCTGGGAGGTGCCGGGCCGCCTAGCTTGGACACGCCGGGGCCGACTGGGAAGTGCCGGGGCCGCCTAGCTTGGAGACGTAGGGGCCACCTAGGAAGATGCTGGGGTTGCCTAACTTGGACACGCCATGGCCGGCTGGGAAGTGTCGGGGCCGACTTGCTTGGAGACGTAGGGGGCCGGCTAGGAAGATGCCAGGGCCGCCTAGCTTGGGAGTGCCGGGGCCGCCAGGGAAGTGCCGGGCCGGCTAGGGAGTGCCGGGGCTGACTGGGAAGTGCCGGGGCCGCTAGCTTGGAGACGCTGGGGCCGCCTGGGAAGTGCCGGGCCGGCTAGGGAGTGCTGGGGCCGCCTAGCTTGGAGACGCCGGGGCCGCCTAGGAAGTGCCGGGCCGGCTAGGGAGTGCCGGGGCCGACTAGGAAGATGTCGGGGCCGGCTTGGAAGCGCCGGGACCGCCTGGCTTGGAGGTGCCGGTCTTGGAGGTGGCCTTTGGGGCCGACTGTCTTGGATGTGCCGTCCTTGGAGGTGTCAGCATTTGGGGCCGACAGTCTTCGAGGTGCCGGCCTTGGAGGTGCCGGCCTTTGGGCCGACTGTCTTGGAGGTGCCGGCCTTTGGGGCCATCGGGTGTCGGCCTTTGGGGCCGTCGGGTGTCGGCCTTTGGGGCCGTCGGTCTTGGAGGTGCCGGCCTTGGAGGTGCCGATCTTTAGAGCCGTTGGTCTTGGAGATGTCGGCCTTAGGGCCGTCGGGTGTCGGTCTTTGGAGGCCGTCGGGCTTGGAGCTGTCGACCTTTGGGGCTGTCGGTCTTGGAGATGTCGGCCTTTGGGCCGTCGGGTGTCGGCCTTTGGGGCCGTCGTTCTTGGAGATGTCGGCCTTCGGGGCCGTCGGGTGTCGACCTTTGGGGGCCGTCGGGATTGGAGCCGTCGGCCTTTGGGGCCGTCGATCGTGCCGGTCTTTGGAGCCGTCGATCTTGAGATGTCAGCCTTTGGGGCCGTCGGGTGTCGGCCTTTGGGGCCATCGGTCTTGGAGATGTCGGCCTTTGGGGCCGTCGGGTGTCGACCTTTGAGGGCCATCGGGCTTGGAGCCGTTGGCCTTTGGGGCTATCGGTCTTGGAGGTGTCGGCCTTTGGGGCTATTGGGGTCGGCCTTTGTGGCCGGCTGGCGTCGGGTGTCGGCCTTTAGGGCCGTCGGTTTGGAGCCATCGGCCTTTGGGGCCGTCCAAAAAATTTTTTATTTTTTATGAGGTCAACTGGCCCATCAGATGCAACTTAATGCACATCAATCAAAAAATGACTTTTATCTTGATTATTATGAAATGATTTTAAGTCAAATATCATTTTAGATATCTAATAATATTTGCAACACACTTTTAACGCACCCCAATCGAATCTTAGACGAGTAAGTTATGGGCAAAATATTAAAATAATATTAGTTCAGTCTAGAACTAGAAATTTGATAAAGAGAGTAGGAAAGTATAATATATATATTTGGATGCTAGTTATTATATCATCTAATTATTCTAATGATGATGAAACCTTCGTCATATCCTCACTAAGTTTGAAGTCTAAAGTTGTTACCGCTCGAGTCTGTTTTGGGGTAGAGGGCATTTGATGGCAATTATTGTGCTATCATATCAATTTTAAATAATAATATATTATTAATATATTTTACTTATAAAAACATCCTACTATATGTTTATTTTTCTATCGGTCTTCCAACTCAATTTCTTGCACTCCAAGGATTCTCGGTTGCTCAAGTTATTTGTAAGTGGCTTCGAGGCGTACAAAAAACTCGGATGCACGTTTGCAATTGTTAATAAATAAAGATCGCTTTCTCGTAAACGTAAAATATTTTCTTAGATTGTGAATACATATAAGCCGTAATGAATTTTGATTGATGGGATAGTGATTACGATGTGTCATGGTGGCTTTACTTGGATATTAAGATACCGGTTACCTAGATGTGTCATGGTGGCTTTACTTGGATATTAAGATATTAAGATATTAAGATATTAAAATAATAATATTAATATTTTAAAAATTAAATTAAATAATAAATCAATTTGATAAAATCAATAATATTATAATTAATTTTAATTTAATGATATAAAAATAATAAAATATAATATTAATTTAAAAAAATTTAAAAAAAATCTAAAAATCATATTGAATCTATTCAAAATCATACAATAATTTTATTTGATTTTTATTAAATTATTAAAAAAAATTTTAATAATAAAATTAAATTGAATTGATGATCGATTTTATTTGGATCAATTTTTTTATCCGATTTTTAAAACAGTGATTTTAACGCTGACGTTGGACTTGATCTCTCCATCTGTACCATAAATTCACATGCTTTTATTGATGCAGGCAAAAGCTGTATAAGATTAGACGTTTTATGATACCATCTTTTTTTTTTTTTTTTTTGTGGCGTCCCAGCTCATGCATGGCTTCCTTGGGCGATAGCCGCCATTTTTACCTTACTGGGTGCCTTGTAGGTTGGTGCGACGAAATAATCGTTCTACCTTCTGGGTCTAAAGGCGATGATTTAGGCAGGGTGTCCTGTAGGTTGGTGCAACGAAATAATCGTTCTACCTTTTGGGTCTGGATCTAAAGGCGATGATTTAGGCAGGGTGTCTTGTAGGTTGGTGCGACGAACTAATCAATTTACGGTTGAATTGATTTGATTCGATCTGATTTTTAAAATCATGGTCCCTTCTACCTTCTTGATCTAAAGGCGATAATTTAAGCATCGATTTGAAGACCCCGATCCTAATGCTTTCCATTGGAAATGCTACTCTATCAATGTCACCTTTTGATGATCGTCCAAAGGATGAAGCCTTTTATTTTTTTATTTTTATTTTTTTTTAAAATAAGTTATGCATCATATTTAATGTATAATAATTTATATCAAACATGATAATTTACTCATGCATAAACTTATACTACAATAATTTTATAAGTTTACCTCACCGATACGCAAGTTTACATATAAACAAATTACTATACTCGATGCAGATGATACTGAATTAAACGGGCCTCATGCCTTTGTGGGGACTGCAGCCTAGGGTTGCACGCCTCTCAAAACCTTCATCGCTCTTTGGATTCCCAGCGATCCGATTGTCCCCCACCATCCTGCCTGGCACTCGGCTCCTTAGAATGTGTTAGGATGAAGATTAATATATATATATATATATATATATATATATATAATTTATTTATTCTTTTTTACTCATTTTTAATACATTAAACCTTTTGATTCCTAATTTATAGAATTAAAAAATTTATAATTTTTATTTTTTTAATTTTACTCTTACAAATTGATATAAATTACTTTCAATGAATGTGTGTTTGTGGTAATGATGCCAAGTCACCTTCCTCAAACGTCGGGGAAGACGGACGTTCTTCTCCTCGAAGTCCTGCAAGAAAAGTCCTCGGAGACTGGTGGCGCCGGTGGGGACCCTCCGACGATCAAGTTAGTCACTTAGGCTCAGACAGAGAACCGCTCCAGCGAAGAAGAGCTGAGGCGGTTAGGGTTTTTGCTGGGAGGAAGAAAGCTCCTAAAAACCAGAGTTCAGATCTCACTTACCATGCAAGCACGTACCTTTATACCTGTCCGAATACCCTAGCTTACAGCTCTGGGAGATCACCATCGTACCATCGCTGCGTGTGGCATCATACGTGTCTGATAGCTGTGAAGGCGTTCAGTGCATGCCGCCGGTTGATAGGACCGGGCACCATTGCCAGTGGTAGCGAAACATACGCCGTAGCGAGGCATGGTGATGCACAGGGACATGCAACGCGCCAAACTCCGTTATGAGGCATGGCCCTCCATAACGGGGCGCAATCACGGGAGTACCGAATCGTACGCTGTGGCGAGGCATGGCCATGCACAGGGGCATGCAACGCGCCAAACACCGTTATGAGGCATGGCCCTCCGTAACGGGGCGCAATCACGGGAGTACCGAATCGTACGCCGTGGCGAGGCATGGTCATGCGCTGAAAATCATGTGTGAGCACCGTGCAACCTGGTAGTTGTTGTTTTCCTTGGCAGTTGAGTTGCATGCTGATCGCTGATGACTCCCCACCCTGGAGTCGGAGGGGGTCCCAGGGGTGAGAGAACGCTGGCGCACCCCGAGGTCGGTGAGGGTCATGGGGATAAGGAAATGCCAGCACACCCCGATCCCGAGAGGGTCCCGGGGTCAAGGACTGATGGCCACACCCAGCGACCCCGAGGGGTCCCGGGGTGGGGGAATGCTGATGCGCCCCGACCCCGAGAGGGTCCCGGGGTCAAGGACCGATGGCCCCACCCAGCGACCCCGGGGGTCCCGGGGGTGGGGGAATGCTGATGCGCCCCGACCCCGAGAGGGTCCCGGGGTCAAGGACCGATGATCCCACCCAGCGACCCCGAGGGGGTCCCGGGGGTGGGAAAATGCTGATGCGCCCCGCCCCCGAGAGGGTCCCGGGGTCAAGGACCGATGGCCCATCCCAGCGACCCCGAGGGGGTCCCGGGGGTGGGGGAATGCTGATGAGCCCCGACCCCGAGAGGGTCCCAGTGTCAGGGACCGATGGCCCCACCCAGCGACCCCGAGGGGGTCCCGGGGGTAGGGGAATGCTGATGCGCCCCGACCCGAGAGGGTCCCGGGGTCAAGGACCGATGGCCCACCCAGCGACCCCGGGGGTCCCGGTGGTGGGGGAATGCTGATGCGCCCCGACCCCAAGAGGGTCCCGGGATCAAGGACCGATGGCCCACCCAGCGACCCCGAGGGGGTCCCGGGGGTGGGGGAATGCTGATGAGCCCCGACCCCGAGGGGTCCCGGGGTCAGGGACCGATGGCTCCACCCAGCGACCCCAAGGGGTCCCGGGGGTGGGGGAATGCTGATGTGCCCCGACCCCGAGAGGGTCCCTGGGTCAATAGCCGCCGTTACCGTCTATTTTGGCGACGTGGAATCAGTCATATCAGATGCCCCCTCGCCCCTGGGGCGAAGTGGGTCCCACCGCTAAGGCTCAAGGGGCGTTCTCCACGTGGCTGATCTCTGTCCTTGTCTTTTATGCGGACAGTGTGGGGAATGTAAGGAGGCGGCCTCCCGTACACTGCCTGCCGTGATCGCCCTCGAAAGTGAGGACAGGCCCTTCGGGGCTCGCGCGAAAAGCCGCACCATCATTTCCTTTCATTACGGCGACGTCAGCGGGGTCCCACCACTGGCTGGGGTCATGCCGCATCATGCGCCGGGGCATTCCTCGAGGTGAGCCAGCGTATGGCAAGGAGCCACGCGGCCGACGAGACATGGCGGGACGTTTTGAAAGCCCGATAAAGCTAGGTAAAGGGGGGGGAACTGACGCCATATCGCCTTGCCAGTGTCTTCTTCCTCGCTTGCTCCCCAATTTCCTCTGCAACCTGCGAGCCCGCGCCTGGTCTTTCTTTTCCCAGGTCAGCTTTCCCCACCTTAGGCTTACCTCCTCACTTATGAGTTCCCCCTCCTGGACCTCGGAGGGCAGTTCTGAGAACTGTCCTCCCTCTGTAAGCCATTGTATCTCTCCTACTCCCTCTCCCCCAATTGAGTGGTCCTCTGATTCAGAGGACCGCATCCCTCTGGCCCAGCGACGGGTCACCGGTGGAGCCCCATCGAGGGGCCGCCGGCTGGGGGCCGGTGCCTCCTCGAGGGTGGAGGAGTCCCCAGAGGGGATAGCCTCCACAATGACACGGTTAGAACTGGAAAGGATCCGGGTCCGCTATGGGATCCCCAGGGAGATCAAGTTATTCCCGCCAACCCCCGACGACCGGGTCATCTCCTCCCGACCCGGTCGGGTGGCTCTTTACGAGATCTGCTTACAGGCGGGTCTCCGGCCTCCCTTTCCCCCCTTCTTCGTCAATCTCCTCAACTTCTACTCTTTGACCCCATCCCAGCTAGTTCCAAACTCTTACCGTGTCGTTAGTGCCTTCGTCATTCTCTGTCATCACCTAAACGTCGCCCCTCGAATCAGTCTGTTCCAATCTTTTTATTCCCTCCGAGCCCAAAAGGGTTGGTGGTTGTTCCAGCCCTGACCCAATAGGGTCCTAAAGCTCCTTCCCCCTTCATCGATTAAGGGATGGAAATCCCGCTTCTTCTTTGCCAATGTTGATCAAGTCCGGCCCCAGTGGGGAGACCCCGACCTCCGGGGGAATGCCGTTGCGATCCAGCCTAGGGACCGGGAGGCATTGGGATTATTGCTAGCCACCGAGATTCCCCGATACACTCTGCTGCTATCGGAGGACAACCTGGAGTCGGCGGGCCTCATCTCCCACCGGGGTAAGCCCCTTTCACCCTTAGCCGAAAACTCCGCTCCTTTGTCCCTTTCCTTCTCTCTTCTTCTTTTTTTTTTTTTTTTTTTGAATTATGTTCTGAAAACCCAACTTATATCATGCAGCGATGAAGATACCGACGGCAAAGTTGCTGAGAGCCGCCTCCAAGAAAAGGGCCCGGGAAGGGCCATCCGGAGGTCAGCAGGCCCCAGCCTCGAAGCGCCCGACGGCCCGTGCTTCCCCTCCGGCACAAGTCTCCCCACCCCCGGCTCCGCAAAATGTACCGGTTGTCCCGGAGGTCGACCTCACAGTCGACACTCCTCCAGAGGTGGGAACGACCGCGGGAGCCGCCGCTGGAGAGCCAGTCGTGAGGGAGTCCATACCGGCTGAAGAACTCCCGGCTCCTGGGGGATCGACCCCACCAGACGCCACCAGGGACTGGGGTGAGGGACCGTCTGGCCCCGCAAGTCCACCCTCCGAGGGGTCGCCCAGAGGTGGCTCGCACGAGGAACCGGGGACAGCCGAGGTGGCGGAGGGAGTCGAGGGTGAGCCTGGGTCGCCCCGAAACTCTCTGGATGACAGCCACTGGGCTGAGCGAGCCTTGGACCCAGTCTTTGATCCTAGGATCATTGAGGACCTCAGCCACCAGAGAGCGGGCATGTTCTTTCGGGACTCCTACGCCGCCATTGTCAGGGTAAGCGATCTTCTTGCCCCTTACCTTTTATCTCATACATATACACATTTTACCTCGCTGACCTGGGGCTCATACGTGCAGATTGCGCACTCCTTAAAGGCCGTCAGGGAGGTGATTCGCGGAGGGCAAAATCTTCTGCGGGAGACGCAGAAAGAGGTTGAGGAGGCCCAGCGCCGTGCGGAGGCGGCCGAGAAGGCGATGGAGTCGGTCAAAGACACCTGTGCGAGCGAGGTGAAGGCCGCCCAGAGCCGAGCAAAAATTGAAGCCGACCGTACGCGCGCAGCGCTCTCCCAAATGACGGAGGCTGTGAGCGCTGTCATGGCCAGAGATATGCACATCTCCGAATTAACCTCAGCTCTCCAGGAGGCTAAAATCGGGCGGGCGCGGCGGCGGAAGAGGCAAAAGCGGCGAGGGAAGAGGCCAGAGTGGCGAGGGAGGAAACCTGCCGATGCGAGGAGGAGGCAAGCCGCGCTCGGGAGGCTGAGAGGATCACGGCGGAAGCCCTTGCCGCAGAGAAAACCCGAGCTGCTGGGCTCATAGAGGAATACAAGGCGTCCGGGCGCTTCACAGACGACTTGGCCGAGGCTTCGGCAGCGGTATTTCTTGACGGGTTCCAGCACAGCAAAGAGAAGGTGGCTAGAGACCTGAACTTCCCCCGGGCCCTGGAGGTTGAATTGGAGCGATTATCTGACTTGGCCCCTTCTGATGACGAGCCCGTGCTGGCAGAGCCGTGAGCTCGCACTTGTAATTTTGCCCCCTTTTTCTTTCTCTTTTTTTTTTGTAAGCCCGACAACGTCGACATTTTGTAGTCTCTCTCAATAAATGAAAATACTCTTCAAAACGCTTTCTGAATTGTTACTGACTTCATCGATTGATATGTAGCCTTATCGCCCTATTAGCTCTAATAGTATCGGGGGCAACTCCCCACCCGAACCAGCCCGTCCTAGCTATTTAAACCCAAAAGTTTAGAGCCAGGGAGGGTTGAATTCTCGGAGCGGGAACGCCGTCGGCTAGAGGTTAGGTAGGTAGGCTCTTTGGGGCTACCGGCGCAATGCCCTGACTAGCGGGACTGTGCTGTCGAGTGTCGGGTCTTGGTTGTGAAGAGCCGGTGGTGCACCGCTCCGCCAGCGGCTCACTGGGCTTTATGCCTGGCTAGTGCAGGGCTTTGAGTGCCGACGGGGTGCCGGGCTTTTGTTGTTGAGAGCCAGTGGTACATTGCTCTGCCAGTGGTACACTGGGCTTTATGCCTGGCTAGTGCAGGGCTTTGAGTGCCGACGGGGTGCCGGGCTTTTGTTGTTGAGAGCCAATGTTACACTACTCTGCCAGTGGTACACTGGGCTTTATGCCTGGCTAGTGCAGGCTTTGAGTGCCGATGGGGTGCCGGGCTTTTGTTGTTGAGAGCCAGTGGTACACTGCTCTGCCAGTGGTATACTAGGCTTTATGCCTGGCTAGTGCAGGGCTTTGAGTGCCGACGGGGTGCCGGGCTTTTGTTGTTGAGAGCCAGTGGTACACTGGGCTTTATGCCTGGCTAGTGCAGGGCTTTGAGTGCCGACGGGGTGTCGGGCTTTTGTTGTTGAGAGCCAGTGGTACACTGCTCTGCCAGTGGTACAATGGGCTTTATGCCTGGCTAGTGCAGGGCTTTGAGTGCCGATGGGGTGCCGGGCTTTTCTGTGAAGATTTAAGTAGCTAAAATTGAATCTTGTTAATATTGAACAAGGGGCGTAAACCCAAATGAATACAGGGATAATATTTAACATGAAAGGAGGGATACATTACTGATAATACCGATGGAGGTTATCCGCATTCCACGTCCTAAGGAGCGGCGTCCCATCAAGTTCTTCAATTTTATAAGCTCCGTGGCGGAGCGTCTCGGTGATCCGGTAAGGTCCCTCCCAGTTTGGGGCTAACTTGCCTCCCTCAGCTGGCTTCGAGACCTCGGCCCGTCGGAGGACCAGGTCTTCCGGCAGGAACGTCCGGGGGCGCACGCGAGCGTTGTAGTATTTCGCGGCCCGTTGTCGGTAGACTGCCATTTGAAGCCGCGCCCGATCTCGTACCTCCTCCACTAGGTCGAGGTTGGCTCGCAGTTGGTCAGGGTTGCCTTCCTCGCTATAGGCTTCCACCCGGGGGCTGGGCGCACCGATCTCCACAGGGATAACAGCTTCAGAGCCAAAGACTAAGCTGAACGGCGTTTCACCAGTGGGGGCTCGCGGCATTGTATGATAGGCCTATAGCACGTTGGGGAGCTCCTCCACCCATCGCCCCTTGCAGCCATCTAATCGGGATCTCAACCCCTGGAGAATGATCCGGTTTGTCACTTCAGCTGCCCCGTTGGTTTGAGGATGCCCGACGAAAGTGAACCTCTGACAGATACCCAGCTCGGAGCAGAACTCCCGGAAAGGCGCATTGTCAAACTGCCGGCCATTATCAGTGACTAGTGTGTGCGGCAGTCTGAACCGACATATGATTGACTTCCAGAAGAAAGATCTCACTTTGCTTTTGGTAATCTTGGCCAGAGCCTCGGCTTCAACCCACTTGGTGAAGTGATCCACCGCCACCAAGAGGAACTTCCGCTGCCCAGAGGCCGGGGGAAATGGCCCCAGGATATCCATGCCCCACTGAGCGAAGGGCCAAGGTGCTACCAAGGGGGTCAGGTGAGACATCGGCTGTCGCTGGATATTGGCGTGACGTTGGCAGCTATCACATTTCTTGACAAGCTCGGCCGCATCTTCCTTCATCGTCAACCAAAAATACCCTTGGCGCAGGGCCTTGTAGGCTAGGGCCCTGCCCCCCAGGTGACTCCCGCATATGCCTTCGTGGATCTCCCTGAGGATGTAATCCGATTCAGTTGGCCCCACACACCTGAGAACGGGGTATGAAAAGGATCTCCGATAAAGCTTCCCGTCCATCATCAAAAATCTCGGGGCCCTTCGCCTGAGCAGCTTGGCTTCAGCGGGGTTCTCCGGGAGAGTACCGTCAGTCAAGTACCGGATGTAGGTATCCATCCAGGAAGGCTCCTGCTCCACTGGCAATGCTTCATCCGCGGCCTCAGTGCTTGGGACTTGTAGGTGTTCCACATATGTCCTTCCCAACGTCCCGTCGACCGAAGTGGCCAAGCGGGACAGCGCGTCAGCCCTGGCGTTCTCAGCTCTGGGGATATAGCTGACGTGGAAGTAAGAAAAACGAGACGCCTGGGACTGCACCTTGCTCAAGTAGCGGGACATGGTTGGGTCCCTAGCCTCGTACTCCCCAGCAATTTGCCCAGAGATGAGTTGAGATTCCGTGAAGGCCCTCAGGCGCCCCGCGCCTAGCTCCTCAGCTAGTCTCATCCCCGCCAACAAGGCTTCGTACTCCGCCTGATTATTAGTTGCTGGGAACTGAAATCTGAGAGCGTACTCCACTACGTCTCCTTCCGGGCTCGCGAGAATAAGTCCAGCTCCGCTCCCTTGAGAGTTCGCCGCCCCGTCCACATGCAGGATCCAGTCCTCCGCCTCCTCAGATGAGGGCGAGTCCACACGCTCCTCCGGTCGCGCCTCCTCCATGTCCTTCTCGGTCCAGGAGCACTCGACCAAAAAATCCGCCAATACCTGGGACTTCATGGATGACCTTGGCCGGATGGACAGGTCGAACTCACTTAGCCTGATGGCCCACTTGGCCAAACGGCCGGAGGTGTCGGGGCGAGACAAGATAGCTCGTAAGGGCTGGTCCGTAAGCACCACGATGGGATGGGCTTGAAAGTAAGGCCGAAGGCGCTGAGTAGAGACCACCAAGGCGAAGATAATCTTCTCGGTTTTCGAATACCTGGTCTCAGCATCATGGAGTACTTTGTTGGTATAATAGATCGGCCTCTGGGTACCGTCAGCATCCATGCGCACAAGTACAGAGCTAACAGCCTCGGGGGAAGCGGCCAGATATAAAAAAGCTCTTCTCCATTTTCAGGCTTGGACAACAGCGGAGGAGTGGAGAGAAACTGCTTCAATTCTTCAAAGGAGCTCTGACACTCTTTCGTCCACTCGAAGCCGTTGATTTTTCGCAGCGCCTTGAAGAAGGGTAGGCACCTCTCCGCCGACCTTGACATGAAACGACTCAAGGCCGCCACCCTCCCCGTCAGGCGTTGCACCTCCTTCTTGCTGGCGGGAGGCCGCATCTCCAGGATAGCTCTAATCTTGTCAGGGTTGGCTTCGATCCCTCGCTGGGTCACCATGAAACCCAGGAACTTTCCTGCTGCTACTCCAAAGGCACATTTGTGGGGGTTAAGCTTCATCCGGTACCGGCACAGATTGTTGAAAGTCTCCTCGAGATCAGCTACGTGATCTTCCATGCTAGTACTCTTGGTCAGCATGTCATCCACATACACCTCCATGTTGCGACCCAGCTGATCCTCAAAGACCTTGTTCATTAATCTTTGATAAGTGGCGCCGGCATTTTTCAATCCAAAGGGCATCACCCGATAACAGTAGATCCCTTTCTCCGTGACAAATGAGGTCGCTTCTTCATCAGCTGGGCTCATCTTGATTTGGTTATAGCCCGAGAACGCATCCATGAAACTGAGCGTCTCGTGCCCGGAGGTGGCGTCTACCAGCTGGTCGATTCGGGGCAGCGGGAAGCTGTCTTTGGGACACGCCTTATTGAGGTCGGTGAAATTGACGCACATTCTTCAACTTCCACTGGCCTTGCGAACCATCACGACGTTCGCCAACCAGTCAGGGTAGCGCACCTCGCGGATGTGACCAGCCGCCAGCAGCTTCCGCACCTCCTCGTCAACAGCCTTCTGCCGGTCTGGGGCAAAACTCTTTTCTTCTGTCTGACGGGCCGGCACTCCGGTCGAATATTGAGCTGGTGTGCAATCACCTCCTCTGGGATTCCGGGCATGTCGGACGCAGACCACGCGAAGACGTCGGCATTGGCCCGCAGAAAGGTAAGGAGCCGGTCACGAGCCTCCTCCGGAATAAGGCTCCAACTCGAATCGTCTGCACAGGGTCTTCCCGAGGGGGAAAGTGAGCAGTCGCTCGGCCGGTTCCCCCCTCCTCTCCAAGTCTCGCGGGTCAAAGCCTCGGGTGCCGGTGCAGATGGCGGTGCAGATGCCGCCTCCTGGGGACTAGGGGCCAAGTGGTAGCAAAGTGCCGGTAGGCCCTGCTCCCCTCGCATCTCGCCGACCCCTCTGCTGGTTGGGAACCTCACAAGGAGCCGCTTGGTGGATATGATGGCGTCCAAGAGGTTGAGCCCGGGCCTCCCAAGAATCGCGTTGTACGCCAGGGGCACGGACCACCAAAAATTTTATAAGGACAGTGCTTTGGCGCGGAGCCGTTCCAGCCGTTACGGGGAGAATAATTTCCCCCTCGACCCTCACAGAATCTCCTGTGAATCCCATTAAAGGCGTGGCGACCGGTTGAATAGGTCATGTGACAGGTTCATGCGAACAAAGGCATCGTAGTTCAAAACATCTACAGAGCTTCCACTATCAACTAGGATTCTTTTTACAGGGTGTTTAGCAATCGTCATGGATACGACGACGCTATCATCATCTTTGTTTACAACCCCTTCCAAGTCCCTTTCGAAAAAAGGAATTACAGTTTCCGCTCCCCCCTCTCCCCTTGGTCTCTTCGACGGGCCTCCTGCCCCCCAGGAAATCATCGCCACCGTCTTCTCCGTCGGGGCATTATCGATCACTGGCGGCGCGGGCGCTGATGGGCCGGGAGCTCCTGGGTTGCCCCTCTGGACGAACTTTCCCAGGTGGCCCCGTTGGATAAGGTCTTCAATGGCCTTCTTCAGCTGCCGGCAGTCGTCGGTGTTGTGGCCATGGTCCCGGTGGTAGCGGCAGTAGAGGTTCTTGTTCCGGGGGATCTTCGGGTTGATGGGAGGAGGGCGTTGCAGATAAGGCTCCCCCTTAATCTCAAGCAGGATCTGAGATATTGGGGCCAGCAGCGGGGTGTAAGGCCCGTCTCTCGGTGCAGGAGGTCGAGGACGGTTGTCTGGTCGGCGAGGAGGCTCAGGCCTCCTGGGGCGGGCTTCTGCAGGTTCTGGCTGGTTCGCTTTCTGGGGATATTCCCACCAGCTTCACGCCGGGAAAAGTCAGCTTCGTCCGCCCGGATGTACTTCTGGGCACGGATCAAAAGTTTGGAGTAGGAGCCCGGCGGCTTTTTGTCAAGAGAGTACGCGAAGCGAGAGGGCGAAGTCCCGCTTCAGGGCCAGGGTAGCCACTGAGTCTTCCAGGTTGTAGACCTCCAGGGCGGCCTCTTTGAACCGGGCAACATAATCCCGCAGAGGCTCGCCATTCTTCTGCTGGACGGCAAACAAACTGTCCGCCACCCTCGGGATCTTCCGGCAGGCGTCAAAGTGGGCCAGAAAAGCCCTCTCCAACTGGCGGAAGGAATCGATGCTTCGTGGCGGCAGGCGAGAATACCAAGCCCGGGCAGCCTTTTCAGAGTAGCCGGGAAGGCAACACACATAAGTGAGTCAGTGGCCCCCTGAACTTGCATGAGTACCTTGTAGCTCTCCAGATGATCCAGGGGGTCCGTAGTTCCGTCGTATGGGTCCAGCTGAGGAAGGCGGAACCTGGTGGAGATGGGCTCCTCCATGATGCGGCGAGACAGGGGAGGCCGACTGTCGTAATCCGTTCTGGCAGGTGGGTGATCCGACGGCTAAGCTCTTCCAGCCTCTGATTACACTTCTTGAGTCGACGCTCAGCTCGACGAGGCATTCGGCCATCAAAGGAGCCCTCCCCGAAGATTCAGAAGAAGAGCAGGGGCGGCGATGCCGGCGCGGACGCTCCGCCTCCTTCCCATGCCGCCGTTTAGGAGAAATGCTAGCGTGGCGAGAGGGAGACCGGAGCCTTTTGGATGTTTCTCGGTGATGTGGCTTGGCCGGGGATCGGCGGCGATGATCTGCAGGAACTGGTGATCTCCGGCGGAGGAATGCTGGCTAGGCTGCATCACTCCCGGGATAGACGATTCGGCTCCGGCTGCTGCAAGGCCACTCGTTGATGCTACAGACCTGAACCATCGCCGCCAACGACTGGACCTGCGTAGCTAGGGCAGTGAATCGATCCTCCTGGAGTTGCTGCGGAACAAATGCAGGAATGTCATTCTGTGGAGCAGAAGGCCCTGCCCCCGGAGATTCAGAGGCTCCGGAAGACTGGATGCGAGAGCCGGGGGGGCCTCCGCAGGTGGACCAGCCCCGCAGCGCTGCCCCCCAGCGCGACCGGCTGAAACTCCCTTCGTTCGAGTCGTCACCATGGCTTTAAGAGCTCGAAGACAGGAGAAGAAGAAAGCTACTGGTTCGACGTCTTTCTTTCACTCCCCCTTCCTGGCGCGCCAATCTGATGACGCCAAGTCACCTTCCTCAAACGTCGGGGAAGACGGACGTTCTTCTCCTCGAAGTCCTGCAAGAAAAGTCCCCGGAGACCGGTGGCGCCGGTGGGGACCCTCCGACGATCAAGTTAGTCACTTAGGCTCAGACAGAGAACTCCAGCGAAGAAGAGCTGAGGCGGTTAGGGTTTTTGCTGGGAGGAAGAAAGCTCCTAAAAACCAAAGTTCAGATCCTACTTACCATGCGAGCACGTACCTTTATACCTGTCCGAATACCCTAGCTTACAGCTCTGGGAGATCACCATCGTACCATCGCTGCGTGTGGCATCATACGTGTCTGATAGCTGTGAAGGCGTTCAGTGCACGCCGCCGGTTGATAGGACCGGGCACCATTGCCAGTGGTAGCGAAACGTACGCCGTAGCGAGGCATGGTGATGCACAGGGACATGCAATGCGCCAAATTCCGCTATGAGGCATGGCCCTCCGTAACGGGGCGCAATCACGGGAGTACCGAATCGTACGCTGTGGCAGGCATGGCCATGCATAGGGGCATGCAACGCGCCAAACACCGTTATGAGGCATGGCCCTCCGTAACGGGGCGCAATCACGGGAGTACCAAATCGTACGCCGTGGCGAGGCATGGCCATACGCTGAAAATCATGTGTGAGCACCATGCAACCTGGTAGTTGTCGTTTTCCTTGGCAGTTGAGTTGCATGCTGATCGCTGATGACTCCCCACCCTGGAGCCGGAGGGGGTCCCAGGGGTGAGAGAACGCTGGCGCACCCCGAGGTCGGTGAGGGTCACGGGGATAAGGAAATGTCAGCACACCCCGACCCCGAGAGGGTCCGGGGTCAAGGACTGATGGCCACACCCAGCGACCCCGAGGGGGTCCCGGGGGTGGGGGAATGCTGATGCGCCCCGACCCCGAGAGGGTCCCCGGGTCAAGGACCGATGGCCCCACCCAGCGACCCCGAGGGGTCCCGGGGGTGGGGGAATGCTGATGCGCCCCGACCCCGAGAGGGTCCCGGGGTCAAGGACCGATGGCCCCACCCAGCGACCCCGAGGGGGTCCCGGGGGTGGGGGAATGCTGATGCGCCCCGACCCCGAGAGGGTCCCGGGGTCAAGGACCGATGACCCCACCCAGCGACCCCGAGGGGGTCCCGGGGGTGGGGGAATGCTGATGCGCCCCGACCCCGAGAGGGTCCCGGGGTCAAGGACCGATGGCCCACCCAGCGACCCCAAGGGGGTCCCGGGGTGGGGGAATGCTGATGAGCCCCGACCCCGAGAGGGTCCCGGGGTCAGGGACCGATGGCCCCACCCAGCGACCCCGAGGGGGTCCCGGGGGTGGGGGAATGCTGATGCGCCCCGACCCGAGAGGGTCCTGGGGTCAAGGACCGATGGCCCACCCCAGCGACCCCGAGGGGGTCTCGGGGGTGGGGGAATGCTGATGCGCCCCGACCCCGAGAGGGTCCCGGGTCAAGGACTGATGGCCCACCCAGCGACCCCGAGGGGGTCCCGGAGGTGGGGGAATGCTGATGAGCCCCGACCCCGAGGGGGTCCCGGGGTCAGGGACCGATGGCCCCACCCAGCGACCCCGAGGGGGTCCCGAGGGTGGGGAATGCTGATGCGCCTCGACCCCGAGAGGGTCCCTGGGTCAATAGCCGCCGTTACCGTCTATTTTGGCGACGTGGGATCAATCATATCATGTGGTTTTCATGGATATAATTTTTTTATTTTTTAATTGAAATAAGATTTCTTTTTCAAATTTTTCAAACAATAAGAGGGTTTTTGTTTTCATCTCTGATTCTTTCTTTCTTTTTTTCTTTAAAGATTCAAGCGAAACCTTAGTAGCCCTTCGCCGGTTTTTGAGACAGCATCTTTTGTTAGTGTTTTCTTTATCACTCAAGTCTGTGTGTTGCATTATAGTTCTAAATAAACGTTGAAACCTGTTTATTTTTCACCGATGTTGTAGTATCTTCTCATAGGTTTGTGAGAAAAATCATATCCTTCTTTGAAGAATACATACTTGATAATTCTGCTTCTAATTTTGACAGATTTGATCACTGGGCTCCTCTACTGCTTCGATAGTGAATCGATATACGGTCTTCATATCTTGGAAGTCTCCCTTTAGGGTTTGTCAAAACCAATTTTGATGAAAATATTCGAGAAAGATGTGCTGACTCAACATTTATTATCCATGGAACTGATGAAGTAATATTGGCGGCATATAATTTTGGCTTTTTAAACTTCTTAGTTCCTTTAATTGAACTTTATGCAAGTTGGGCATGTATTTCATTCGCCACTCAGATTTTTCATGCTCATTATCTTTGCATCGAAGGAGACTTTACTACGATCATCCGATGGATTCGAAAGGATTACTGTGATCATATTCTAAGCAACCCTTTATTTTCATGATATCTGTTGTACCTTTCGGAAGGTTCACACAGTCTAGATCTGGTATATTTATCAGGGAGCTAATGCTGCGGTGGATTGGATGGCGACCTCTATGGCCTATCATTTTGGATTTTGAATTTGAAAATAAGAAGACCCTGCTCTATTGTACTAAAGTAAATTCTGTTTTTTAATGTATCAAGGTTGTGTAATCATTTGCTTCTATCAAAAAAAAAAAACAATGACCGATGAAAAAATACGATGCAACTTTACCTCCAGCAGCTAAATTTTTTTTTTTTTTTTTCAAATATTCCTTTTAGCTTTTTTACCGCCACTGATACCTAGAAAACAACAGTTGTTGTTGGCCAATTATTTCAAATAATAGTTAATTAAATACTGATTCGTGACTGCAGCTCTTGCCGTTTAGTGTGTGCTATATATGATTCCAAGTGTGTGTGTGTGTGTGTATGTTTCCAAATTCCCCAAGTTCACTTCATGTTTATTTATATGATCCAGATTTTCTTAGTGCACATCATGTTGATTTAAACATTCCCTCAGGAGTCAAATGTACCAATATTCTTGTGGTACGGAGTGCAAAGTAGTTCACATATAACCTAGCATCCCTCCAGAATTATTCTTGGCGTGCGAAGAATAAAATAAAATGGGAGCTTCTAAAGTCGCCATAGCACACAATAATACGTACAGACTGCTCTTAAGTATTAACTAACCTTCAACACCCACTCCGCCACGTCTTAACCTGTTAATTTTCGCAAGCCTCTAAATGCCATTACACGTAGGCTGGAGACCATTTAGATTTGGTGGATGGATAATTGAATATGGCTAGAACAAATTAATTTATAGGAAACTCAAAGCATGATTAATTAGATAAGCACATGATAATTAGACTAAGAAGACTCCAAAAGTACTTTCAAATACTTAAATGGCCAAAGCATTTCATTGTATGCTTTGCAATTAATTAATAACCAACAACCACAAAGAATAAAATAATTCATTAGAACATAATAATTTTTCATTCAATTGGAGGCACATTGGCCATGAGTGTCAATTGCACCAAATATTTTCCAATGAGTTGAGTCAGCTAGCTAGCTGCAAATTTTCTAATGGCATTTACAATTGCATGCGCCACCAATTGACCCCCGCGTTATAAAGCTTAGTTTAGGTTTTTTTTTTTTTTGGGTGGGAATTCACTGCATTGAATGCAAGAATAGTGGGCTGGTCAGCCCCTTATAGTGGATGGCTTGGTTGAAAGGCTTACCCTATGAAGATAGTGGCATAGGTTAGAATGTGGCAATAAAATTTAACCTTGGTTGATGAACCTACTTTATTTTATCTTGTGACTCATGCTGGCAGAGTAAATGCGTGTGATTTATTAACCATTTATATTCATAAACTAGAGATGTTTCCAAGAAAATGCGTTGCTTTTAAGTTTGAACTTCCATGTTATGGATTGAAGTCAACTAGAAGAAGAGCAAGAGACGGGCTGGTAAGCACATGGAATGCACATGAGAGAGATGGCAAAGGAATTCTTATCATTTGAAAAACATGTCCCATGTCACTCCAATTAGGGGTGCAACTCGGACTCATGAAACTCGGGTTTTCTTGAACCCTAACCCTAACCCTATTTGTAAAATGTCAACCCTAACCCTAACCCTATTTGTAAAGCCTCAACCCTAACCCTATTTTAAAAATCGGGTTCGGATTGAGTTTCGGATTGAAATTCGAGTTGATAGAATATATATATATATATATATATATATATATATATATATATATATGACAATCTGAAACAAACAAGCTTCACATTTCAAATTACATGTCTAAAAATATACATCTTTTACATAAAGACTAAAAAAAAAAAGTACATTCTTAAACCAAAATATATCTAAAGTAATCCAAATGTTGCATAACATTTCAATAGCCACTATATGCATTGATGAAGTCACCTTTATCCTTTGAAAGCAGAAAATATTGAGACAATATAAAGAGCCAGTTAGAAGACCACATAAGTCTGGTATGAGAAATCTTTTCCAAGTAGCGAGACTGCATTCGCCATCCAAAGCTCTCTGATTTTTACTCATCACCCCTTTACCAGATGTTTAGCTTTCTGTTCATCATCTCTTCCCAGATGCTTTCATAAAATTTTGGCAAACTTCATATTAGAAGTTACAAATGTCTCAAAGAAGATAATTTAAAAAAAAATAAAGATACTAGTTTGGCCCACCAACATTACATGATAAAATGCAATGGTTAAAGGTATATTGCTTATTTTAAAAGGTAATGAAGGTTCTAGTGCAATGTTCATACCAAGAATCATCACTTTCACAAAACTATTGTCATCTCTACATATTTTAAACCTAAGAAATAAGGCTAAATCATCACTTCCACAACACCAGTGGGCCTGCTGCTTGTGGCTTTGCGGGTTTGGGTTTTCTCGGGTTCGGATTGACTGTAACCCTAATCCGGCCCAAGTTGTAAATCGGTCCAGGTTCAATCCGGATCCTTCGGGTTCGGGTTAAGCAAACTAGAGTTTAAGTACTGCTGCAATCGGGTTCCGCGGGCCGGATTCGGGTTGAACCCGACCCAAGTTGCACCCCTAACTCCAATGCCTAAATCAACAACCTAACATCATGCATGGTCTCAACTTGTTGACATGTCAATCAAAGACGAGAGTTTGGATTTAAGACCGTAATCGTTGTTGCTAGGCACAGCCATAAGATGAGGGCAAGGATTGGTCCATGGCGCTCAATCAGGAGGTCAAAGCTGGACCTTCGTCCAGTACGTTATTGTTACCTTTCTCTTTAGTACGTGCCACCGTATTTCTCGCTAAGAAAATAAAATCATAACCTCAGCCTTCATCGTATGTGGCAGATGATAGAGCCGTTCCAATCCTCATCAACTGAAATAAACTTGTTCAATTTCAAACGAATGCAGCCTAACAAGAATCCAAGGATCTAGACTTGCCAACTTGACCTAACCCATTCTCATATTAGGAAACCTTTGACCCCAACGATGTGGACTAATGAACTATAGCGGTTTCTTTTAGACTAGGTTTGGCATGTAATTGGACAAAAATCTTTTACTAAAATCCAAGCCTACGAGCAACTAATAAAAACCATGTCTTTGGTTCTGCTCAAGGGAGGGAGATTTAGAACCGAAGGAATACAATCTCTTGAGTGCAACTAGTTGAGAAAGTTGATGAAGAAACTCTTTTGAACGACAACTCAATTTGCGGAGAAATCTGTTCGTTGATTCGGTTTCTAAAAGTATAAATATACTTGAAAATTTATGATTGATGGAGTAATTGAGAGAAGCCTTTCAAGAATGGATGTTGACAATGTGATCGCTGGAACCAACCATGTTTGCTGTGGACAATTGGAATGGTCTATAGGGCCCATCTGGTTGGCTCGCAAGCAAGATGCTTTCATTGCCAAGGAAAAGTCTTTATACATTATTTCAATGCATAAAGACGTGCATCGAACGTTTGCATTGATAGTGCCCGTGAAAACATGCATACCATAATTCATTGGATTCATATGTGCTCATACGAACATGTACATTATCTGTGCGTATTTTTGTGCATCAAAGATTGCTGACTTTTCGATGAAGTATGATCCTCTGACCAGTTCATTTGCGTCCCTTGTGGCGGAATAATCGCTGGACAAAGTTTCAGGCTCCAGCTTGCCAGCGGCGCATGATCCCAAGTTGCTCTTCTAACCCGCCGTCCAGACCATTTGACTTGCCGTGAATGCTGACATGATCGTAAGAATTCGACACAAAATAATTTTAGGCTACGTTCGGGTCAGCTTTTTTGGCCTGGATTTTTAGCAAATCTAGAATGTTTCAAACTTTTGGCCGATGTTTTAAACAAAGCAATAATGTCTCATACTTCTTAGATAGCTCAACTTTGAATTATGAGGATAGAATTTTATTCGTATCGAGTAGAGTTATCCGTTTATAGGGTAAAGTTAGTTGTCCGGAGTTAATATTGAACCGTGTAGATTGGCTTAAGTTAATATTGAACCGTGTATAAAAAGAATATAATTTGGATTTTTTAAAATTTAATTTCTGAGAGGGAGGAGGATTATGAACAATAAACTGTATGATAGGAGGTGGACCTTCTTTAACTATCTCCATAGGATAAACATAACCATGTCAATACCCAAAGGCCAGGAATTGAACGCAAAAAAAAAAATGGAATTTTGAGACCAAAGACTCTGTCAATAGCTAAAGATAAGATGGAAGTCAAGGTCATGCCTAAATGGTAAACAGAAAAATGAGGCAGCGTGGGAAGGGAGAGACAATAATTTCTAACTTCTAAGATCAAAAAATAGGAAGGATGATGGGTCATCCAAAAGAAATCTTAGAAACTAGAAGGATGATGGACTATTGGATGAAGAGAGAAAAAAAAGTGGAAGAAAAAAAAATAAAGAAAAAATATTTTCTTAATAGAGAGAAATGAAAAGTTAATAATTTACAATGACAATAAGTTAATAATTTCTCTCCATACTTTTCTCTCCATCCAAATAAGATAAATTTTATTTTCTCTCCTATTTTCTCTCGATCGGGTAAGCCTTGTTCGCAAGACTTTTTCTAACATAAGTTCATACCCTCAACAAGTCTCCGAGATCGACGGGCCAGGTTATTTGTAATTTCATTCATTCCGCCGCCCTTTACGGTTTTCGATGTGGGACTAATTTGTTTATCGCTCGGCTCCTAATCCCATTCCCACCGTCGCAAGGGCCAAAGGATGTTGGGCTAAAATGCCCTGAAGGCCCAAGCCATTCTCCGTGTTTGGGTATCGATACAAATGGATTGTTTGGTTGTCTTCTTAATCTTCTTTCCTAAAACTCGTCAAGTCATCCCATGTAAGGGTCAAAGGGCAGGTCGATTAGGCATATCATTTTGTGCTCGGATATGGGACCGATTCCATTGGATGTGCTGCAATTGGTCAGATTAAGTTGCTTGGTTGGATAATTATGTTTCATGATAATTGGTCAGATTAAGTTGCTTGGTTGGTCAGATTAAGAAACATAATTATCCTCTTAGACAGATTAGTCCACCTATACAACAACTTGCATCCAGCCAATCTGTCTAAGAGGTCAGATTAAGTTGCTTGAGCTCCTTACTTGAGGTTCTGTTCACTCTGTTTTTTACTAAGACATCTTCGAATCCACTTGCAAGCAGCTCTCTGCGGCTAAAATATACTTCTGATCCTCAATCACTCAAAATTCATATCGTCCTCAAACTTTCAGTTACAATTTAATCTTTTATATTTGAAGAATGAATATTGTGATCCTATCATCTTGTTATACAAAATCTATTAAAACCATGAAATAGCCAACATATTACGTAACATTATCTATTTTATCAATTTTAACTGAACATATCAAAAAAAAGTACAACTAAAAGTTTATGGATTTTAAGTTTGAGAACTTAAATTATATTTTTGCCAATATCCATCCATTGTAATCGTTATATTAGCATTAGGTGACAAGTTCTGATTGGATCCTCATTAAGTAGGACTTACTAGATTTTTAACGATTGAATAATTCAACAGAATGTTCTTGTTTCCCAAATGATGATGGCATGGCATAACAAACAGTGCATAGATAGCATGGTAAAAGTTTATTTCAGTCTTCAAATTCCAATCCCAAGTTGCTCACGCGTCAGTGTTTGGCTTCTACGAGAACGTCCGGTATATAGCATTCAAGATTGTAATATTTGTTTTAAATTTTAGCTTATTTGTGCAATGTTAAGCTTGTTTATTTTTATTATTATATTTTATTTGTTATCAATCAGAAACTCAATCTGAATTCGATTTTTAGAAATAGGGTTGGAGTTGAGGTTTTACCAATAGGATTAGGATTATGGTTGATATTTTACAAATAGGATTAGGATTAGGATTAAGAAAAACCCGAGTTTCATAAGCCCGAGTTGCATCTCTATTCCTAGCAATGTCTTTTTTTAAAAAAAATTGAAATGCTAAAAATATTTATAATTAGGTATGACAATGGATAATATTTTTATGGGTATTTAAATTGAATGGAATCGGAAAACAGATTTAGATAGTTAAAAACCAGGTTTGAGAATTTAAAATTGGATTTAAACGTTTTAGATTTAGAAAATCGGATATCCGAAAAACCTGATTTTCTATTTTCTAAAGGTTATAAAAATTATTATATTTTTAATAATTATGGTTTATATTATATTTTTTTTAAACAAGTTGTAGATGTCGTTTTATTTAATTTATTTTAATTTTATTTATATTGTTGAATTAATATAAGGATATAATTTTTGTTTTTTTATTAAAAATAAATTTATTTAAATTTTGGATCAGGTTCGGTTAGGATAACTGATTTTTTACCTAACCCGGTTCTCATAGTCAGCTAGGTAGGATACGTTACGATTAATGATTTAATAATCCAATTCGGTTACAGTTCAAATTTAACTTTTTTTTAAAATAAGATAAAATTTTGAATAGTGCCAAAAAAAAAAAGTGTCCAACCTGTTCCTATCCAATACTTTGAAAATATTAAAAATTGTCTAAAAATAGGAGTTTAATTCCCAACCCTATTTTGGCTCATTTAGAAGCGTCGATTAAAAGAAATTTGGTCCGGCTGTACTCCCCAATCCTGAGTCTAGCCCGTTTAACAATTCAGGCTTATTGTTATTTGTGGCCTGTTGGGCTCAAACTCAGCGGCCCTGCCCCAAGCAAATCACATCGGGCTCGAGTGGGCCTGTCAGGCCACTTGGGCCGTAAACACTTCGGTATCAAGCGAAGCCTCTTGATGAAAAAGAACTGTATCATTCTTTGGTACAGCAAATATACATTAGTTGTACATATTGATTATCCATGCATGCTGATTCGTGCAATATATGATAAGGCTCATTGGGCCATCGTATGTGTGTTGGCATGTACAAAAAGTTAATTCATACAATTGAAACGTGTTTACTGCACCGCCACCGAAGACGGCGCAGCTAGACTTTTTCCTTTTGATTCAGCCAGGCAAAGAACTCTAGATGTTCATAACATGCAACAGAAGCAAGACTTGGCTTGTTATGGAATGTGCCAGGAAATGCGAGCGCTGACACTTAGGAAGAGAGTCAAGGGATATTGGGTGATGCAGTCCAATCAAAGATTTAACACTAGATTCTAAATGATCAAGAAAAGTTGGCCCTATTGCTTGCAGAGGTTCAGTACTTTTGCTAGTGATCGCTTAATGAAATGTCTAAATATTAGGTATTAAATCTCTGAATTAAAAGGAAAAGATATTTAGAAGAGGGTGGTTTAATGAAATGTCTAAGTATTGACATATGATTACAGGAGACCTGTTATTTTGTGAATGGGGAATCTACAAACTTTACTTGGCTACCAGAAAATATTTGTTGGTCCAGCCCATAACGTTCCGTGACAATTAAGAAAAAATTTGCTGCATCATCCTTCGATATAGCAAGTGGGCACTAGGCGCATGGATTGATCATGCAACTATGCTATCACGCATGCCAAGGCCAATTGGGCCTTGGTGCACACCGCATGCTCGGTGGCATAAGCGCGTGGCTAATCCGCATGTTCGATGCGCGCTTGCTGCATCAGAGAGCGATGCAGCAATACTTTTTTTAATAATTAAAATAATAATAATAATAAAGGTCTGATTATTAAAATTAGATCCGAACCTTTTGGTGAAGACCATCACCATAAAGCCCAAGAATCATTCATGTTTAATCATCAAGAATCCATAATCGATAAACGAAAGCGTACCTGAATTCATATTGCTTGATTGCTCTCTAGAATCCTGCGGTTGGCCTTCCAGATCAACACGTACTCCCAGAGAGCCCTTTAGAATTTTTCTAGTCTATTCTTTCTGATGATGGGATTCAGAGAAGAAGGTCGTACGTGCGATCTAGGGACCATAACCGCTATATATATAATTTCATATTATCTTTTGGTATTTCTATTTTAGCCCATCATAAAATAGAAATAACCTTAGGTCTCTACACATTAAAGGGCCACACCTAATCAGATACATTAAAGTCCAAATCACTGAAACCTCAGCTGATCACTTTTAATTGGGCTTAACCTTATTTGACAGTCCACAACACATAATTATTTCACATATAAGCCCAATGTTGGATTAAAAATCCAACAATCTCCCACTGAGCTATATGTGTAACCTTATAATTATGTTACAAAAATAAACAAATGAGCTCAATTTTACTGTCATTACTAAAATATATCTATAACCAATCCGGTCTATCAACCATACCAACATAGGATCAAAGCGGCCTTTGTTATATCTATCATAACTCGACCCATCAATAGTCACGTATATTGATACAACTGAATGACATGGATTATGATGTGGATGTGTAGCATGAAAATTACATGTAATATGATCTTAACATGCCTATTTCCAACTGGTCCTTCTTAAACTTGAGTGAGATCAAAACTTTAACATAATTGTATAGAGTGTACTGAACTGAATGAAATACTTTATTTCTGATCAGAAAATATCCAAACACATAAGTGTATACAAACTAAATATAAAGCATAAAATAGAAGCAATACAAACTCCAACTGAATCTAAGCATCGTCATGCTCTATAACGCCCATGTGTGCAGTATACTCATGAAAGACCTTGGGCGGCACACCCTTTATAAGAGGATCTGCAACCATGGAGTTTGTCCCTATATGCTCTATAGAAATTTGACCACTATATACTCTTTCCTTTACAACTAGGAACTTGATGTCAATATGCTTTGACTTGATCGAGCTCCTATTGTTGTTGGAATACAATACGACTGACTTGTTATCATAAAATAACTTTAGCGGTCTTTCAATTTCTTCAAATATGCGCAACCCGGTGACAAAATTTTTCAGCCATATCCCATGATTGGATGCTTCATAACATGCTATAAATTCTGTTACCATGGTAGAAGAAGCTATGAGTGTCTGTTTTGCACTTCTCTAAGAAATAGCCCCACCACCTAACAATATACATAGCCTAAAGTGGATCTTTTACTATCTTGGCATCCCGCAAAGTCGGAGTCAGAATACCCAATGATCTCAAAATGATCTGATCTCCTATATGTGAGCATGTAATCTTTTGTTCTTTTTATATATCTCATAACCCTTTTGGCTACTTTCCAGTGATCCATTCATGGGTTGCTTAAATATCTGCCTAACACTCCAACAATGTACCAATATCCGAACGCGTACAAACTTGAGCATACATTAACTCCCTACAACCGAAGCATAAGGAATCTTCTGCATCTCTTCAACTTCAAGGTTTCTTTTTGGGCACTGATTAATACTGAATTTATCTCCTTTAGCAACAGGGGTATCACCTGGTTTGCAATTTTGCATGCCAAATCTCTTAAGTATTTTATCGATATAGCTTCTTTGTGGTAATCCAAGGATACCCTGAGAACGATCTCGATGTATCTGAATTTCCGATACAAAGGAGGCGTCACCAAGATCTTTCATTGAAAATTGCTTGATAGAAATCTCTTAGTTTCGTGCAACATGCCTATATCATTTGTGGCAAGCAAAATGTCATCCACATACAAAACCAGAAAAATGTATTTACTCCCACTGAACTTATGATACACACAATCATCAACTGCATTCACTTCAAAATTAAATGAGAGAATTACTTGATGAAATTTGTGGTACCATTGACGAGAATCTTGCTTTAACCCATAAATGGATTTTGTCAATTTGCAAACCATTTTCTTTGAGTCTCCTGACACAAAGTTTTCTGGTTGCACCATATAAATTATCTCATCAATGTCTCCATTGAGAAACGTCGTCTTGACATCCATTTGATGAAGTTTCATATCATACTGTGCAACAAGAACCATGATTGTCCTAAAAGAGTCCTTCGATGAAACTGGAGAGAAGGTCTCTTTAAAGTCAATCCCTTCCTTTTAAGTATAGCCTTTAGCCACAAGACGAGTTTTATACCTTTCCACATTATCCTTTGAATCCCGTTTCGTCTTAAAAATCATTTGCAACCAATGGGTTTCACACCTTCTAGTAATGGGATAAGTTCCCAAACTTATTATTTTGCATAGACTTATAATCTTCTTTCATTACTTCAATCCACTTTTCTGAATTAGAACCTTGTATGGCTTAAAGGAAGTTGACAGGATCATCTTCCATCACGCCATTATTTTTCTCATGTTTCTGAAGAAACACTATATAATCTCCAGAATAGCATTCTTCCTTTCTTTAGTGGATCGCCGCAAAGGCACTTGTTCTTGAGGTTGTTGAGTTTGTACCTCTGAGGGTTGAACAACAATTTCTTGTCATTCTGGAATTGCAACTTGATCATTATCAAAAGCAATTATAAGAATAGGAACTAGCTGCTCTTCAACAAGAGTAGTAGGTTCCAATTCCTTCTCAAAGATAAGTCTCTAACTTTATTTCTCCCCTAAAATTCAATATCCTCAAAGAACGTTGCAGTTCTCATCTCAAAAATTATCCTTGATTTCGGATCATAAAACTTATAACCCCTAGATCGCTCAGAATAACCAACAAAATATTTACTCACTGTTCTGGAGTCCAATTTCTTTTCATATGGCCTATAAGGCCTTGTCTCAGCTGGACATCCCCAAACATGAAAATGCTTTAGACTAGGCTTTCGTCCTATCCAAAGCTCATAAGGTGTTTTGATAGCTGCTTTAGTTGGTACTCTATTCAGAATGTAGGCTGCTGTCTTTAGTGCCTCTCCCCAGAGTGACTCTGGTAAGGTAGAATGACAAATCATACTCCTTACCATATCCTTAAGAGTCCTGTTTCGTCTTTTAGCTACACCATTCATGCTAGGTGACCCTGGCATGGTATTGTGGGACAATTCTACACTCCTCTAGGTATTTGGCAAATGGTCCTGACGTTGTTCACCTGATCCATCATATCTACCGTAATATTCACCACAACGGTCAGATCTGACTCCTTTAATCCTTTTGTTGACTAGTTAAAGCTCAACTTCAGCTTTAAATAATTTGAACATATCCAAAACTTGGAATTTTTCATGAATAAGAAATATGTATGCATATCTTGAATAATCATCTATGAATGATACAAAATACTGTTGACCATTCCAAGAAGGTGTAGGAAATGGTCCATAAATATTCGTATGTATCAACTCTAAGACTTCCATAGTTTTATATGCACACAATTTCTTTGTTTTGGTCTGTTTTTCCTTAATGCAATCAGCAAGACATTAAAGTCTGTAAAATCAAGAGAATCCAAAATTCATCTGACACAAGTCGTTCAACTCTATTTCTAGAGATGTGACCTAATCGCTTATGCCATAATGTTTCTGAATTTTTATTGCAAATTTTATGCTTAGTACCTCTTAATTCCATATTCAGGGTTTCATTATAAGAAGCAACGGTATCAAGCAAATATAGATTGTCATATAACATAAGAGAACCATTTTCAAATTGACTATTTTCAAATTAACTTTTCAAATTGAATTTAACGAAAGACTAAATTGGCTATTTTCAAATGAACAATAATATCCTAATTTGTCCAAAGCTGAAATAGAAACCGAATTCCGTCTAAATGACGGTACTACAAAAGTGTCTTTCAAATCCAAATAATAACCATAACTTAATAACACAATCTAAAATGCCCAATTGCCTCCACATCTACCGACTTTCCATCTCCCGTATAAATGCGTCTTTCAGCATCAGTTGGCCTCGGTAGCTTAGGCAACCCTCCATTGAAACACTGATGTTAGTAGTAGCACCAGAATCTAACCACCAAGTGTTTCTAGGTATTAAAGTTATATTCACTTCATAATAGACCAAATTAAGAAATGTACCTTTCTTTTCATGCCATGTATGATACTTGGAATATTCCTTCTTAATATGTCCAGACTTATTGCAGAAGAAACAACCGTCTTTATCCTAATTTTGTTTCTTCTTTGCTGGACCCTTAGCAGCCTTATTCTTTATTTTCTTGTCTTTATCCTTGCCTTGAAGTTATTACCATTAAGGACCGGCACTGAATTGAGGTTAGCAGAAATAAAGCAATACATAAATAACATGCCCATATAAATAATTAATACAAAATATCAATAAATTATGGTAAATCTCATCTCAAGATACTCAATGCAACATTAATATCAAGTCTTTGGACAGTAATATTAACTACTAGTGGTACTCTTGTTGTAATAATCAAACACTAACAATAGTGTATGTCAAATAATAAATCTATCTTTGGATCGACTTAGTACTCACATGTAAATCATTATAATTGTTACGTGTTTACATCACACATATATGTAGTTCGGCCAAGCATTAACTTCTTTGGGCCGATTAATATCCGCATAAATATAGACATACACAACATCCAATATCCTTCATGAATCATCTGCATAAGAGAGGTCACTTTGGTGATATCTTATTTCAATTAGTTCAATTTCAAATGATGTACAAATTTATTAGGCATAAAAAATACCATTAATTTGAATTTGATTGAACTTTTAAAAAATAATGATAAGTTATTTTGTGGTTCCAACTCAATCTTTATTAAAGAAAAATAATTTATCCTAATGGATAAAGCTTTACTTTATGGAGCCAATTAAACCATACCGAGGGAGGTTGCTCATGCTTATGAAATTAAAAATAATAATTTTTAATGAAAGCCCAAAATATTTCCATGAACCGGTCCAAAATTTATGCATTAATGTCATATATTATTAATGTCATGTATTAAAAGTTCATAAATGTTATCCTCTTCCACATCGGTTTATAAAAAATGGCCAAACCGGACTCCACGCAACTAGAACGCAACGCCTTCAATTTTACCGGAGCCTACGGATAAGTTCCATGATTTTCTTTAGACTTTCGGTGAAGAAATTCCACGCTCCTTTTGGAGATTTAATTCCACGGAACATGGCGTTATAAATTAATAAAAACTAGAGGAATTCCATGCAAGGAAAGATTTTCCAGGCTAGAATTCCATGCAACTTCCTCTAGAGTTCCATGGAACTAATTTATCCATGGATTGCGTGCATTAATGCCATGCATTTGTGGCTACAATCAAATTTTTAGCAAAAAAATCGGCCATACAAGATCCCACAAAAATTCTTCCCAACTAAGTGGACATAATAGAAAAAAATTCCTAAACGGTAACACTTCAAAAATACACTTCAACGCATTATGATTTTAAAAGGAAACAATCACATTCGGTTACCCCAATTTCAGAATCCTACACATCCGTTATCCCAATAAATTTTATGGAAATCACGTTAGGTAATGGAATCCATTTCTTTTTCTTTCTTTTTTTTTTTTCTAACGCCCACAAGAGATTTGAGAGAAAAATCTGGATTCACAACCCCCTTTCGAGAGCGGATATGGAAACTCTATACAACTGCCGAGATTTCTAGCGCAATATCCCGGTGTTCTAGGATTGCGTAGATTTCTAGTAACTCCACGTAACGCCCCTTTTCTCCGCTTCCCACCAAAAATCGTGGAACTTAAAGCCAAAGGAAAGCCTTAATTTTTTTTAATTGAAGAGACAATCTGATTCTCAATGAAGGCAACGTGTTCGGAAAGGCAATGCGTTCGAAAAAAAAATTTCAGTAGAAAAAAAATTCCAATGAATTGAACACATTGCCGATAAATTCTTTTATTTAAAATTAAATATAAATTTAATTTTATCAAAAATTTAACTTTATCTTATCAGATAAAATTTATCTGATCTGTCTCTTAAAACGAAGAGGACCGCGTGAGACTTGCGATGCATCGAATATCTTTCACTTTTAACATCAAAATTCATAATTATTTTGATGCACTGTGACTTTTATTTAAAAATCTGGATCTACATATATTAAAAAAATCATTGGCATCAAAATAAATAACTAATGAATGTTTGTCTCACGGTTGCTGAATAAAATTAAAAAAGTCATATGCACAAATACGAATATCAATGCATATAACCAAAAAATTTTCTTAACGATTTAACATGAATAGGGATCTGATACCAATTGTTGAAAATTAGATCCGAACCTTTTGGTGAAGACCATCACCATGAAGCCCAAGAATCATTCATGTTTAATCATCAAGAATTCATAATCAATAAACGGAAGCGTACCTGAATCCATATTACTTGATTGCTCTCCAGAATCCTATTATTGGCCTTTCAGATCAACACGTACTCCCAGAGAGCCTTTTAGAATTTTTTCTAGGCTATTCTTTCTGATGATGAGATTCAGAGAAGAAAGTCAGAGAAGAAAGTCGTTCATGCGATCCAGGGACCACAACCGCTATATATAGGTAATTTTATCATTATCTTTTGGTATTTCTATTTTAGCCCATCATAAAAATAGAAATAACCCCTTAGGTCTCTACACATTAAAGGGCCACACCTAATCAGATACATTAAAGCCCAAATCACTGAAACTTCAGTTGATCACTTTTAATTGGGCTTAACCTTATTTGACAATCTGTAACACATAATTATTTACATATAAGCCTAATATTGGATTAAAAATCCAACACTGATGATTAAGCCGTAGCAACTAGCTACGAAACGAGATGGTTTTGATTTTTTAAGAACTATATACAAAAGCTAGATAAAAAAGAAAGCACAGAGTTCTTCTTTGATTAAGAGATACAAACTAAAAAGAGCAAGATATTTTAGATTTTCTCTTTAGGATTTTGTTTTTTTGGACTACAATCACAAAGAATTGTAATACTTCGACTGACAAATCTCATAGCGTTATTGAGTTTTGTCAAAAAAAAAAAAAATACAGAAATTTTATGGGATTCCTATATTTTGTAGGAAGATTGGATTTGATTAGAGAGATTTTTTTTTTTATTTTTTTAAAATTAATATTTTCAAGCTTTGGCAAAACTAGTGAAATATTGTAGTTGCTCTCTTGATATAGTGGATTTATTTTGAAGTTTGCCCCATGTTCTTTTCCTTCATGTTGTGGGATTTATCACATGAATTTGGTATTCATTTGTGCTGTTACGGTTTTTATGTCTGATTTATTTTTTATATATTTATTAATTTATTATCATCTTGATTGCTTAGAACTCGGATGGGTAACTTATGAATTTTAATTTTTGCATAATTTGATATTTGTGGCCAACAAATATAACTCGAGATTAAGATTGTGAAGCAGTGTGAAATTAAGTTGTTTTTTTTTTTTTTTTTTTTTTTTTTTTTTTTTTTGTAGTTTCATGCCTCTCCCTCAGCTGAGGGTTTGACCGAAGAGGAAGGAAGGGAGAAGCTGGCTAGCAGCGAGGACAAAGGTTTCTGGGGACAGCATTCGTGACAGTCGCCAGTCAACACCCCTTTTTTTAAAAAAAAAAAATAAACTACCTTTCCTTTTTTTTCTCTTTACATCCCCATCTCCCTACACATCTCGAAAATTTCTATATGCGCTGCCCGGATTTCCGAGGGTACCCCCAAATTTTTTTTAAAAAAAATCCTAAACTATACCAGTCTCCTTCCTCCCCACCAAAATGGGTTCGATTACCATGACCATTTCGGTTTCCCTTGCCGCCTCATCCCCTGTCTGTGACAATTACCATCGCCTCCACCTCCCATCTGTTCCTCTTTCATTGCCGATTTATCCATCTCCTTCGTTTTTCCAGCCACAGGCCCGTGATTGTCCTACGCTCCACCTGCGGACCGTTTTAGAGCCGAAGAGTGAGAAGAAGGGGAGGAGGATGGATGGAGACGGTGCTAGAGACAGAAGGGCAGGAGACGGGGCCAAGAGGGAGGGGTGGGAGGAGCCGTGCCACGAAAAGGGAAGGAGAGGGAGGAAGCGAGGCACCGGTGCCTGAAAAGAGAAGGGGATAGTTTAGGATTTTTTTTAAAAAAAGAATTATAGGGGTGCACTGAGCAACTCGAGCAGTGCAAATAGAAATTCCCATATATCTCTTCGATACCATCCCCTTTCCCCTCCCTAGCACCATTCCCCTCCCTTTAGTCTCCTTCTCCTTTCCCAGAACCCTCTCCTTACTCTTCGGTACCTACTCACTTTCGGCGCCCCTCCTCAGCTTTCCAGCACCGATCCTTTCTGGCCCTCAGTCCTTCGTTCCAGTATCATAAACAGGATCGAACGGAGGGCCTTTATTCGGCTATGGCTCTCCGTTCAGCTAAACATGGCCGAACGAAGGCTCTCTATTTGGTCAAATATGATCGAACAGAGGCCCTCCGTTCGGTCCTATTTGGTCGAATGGTGTCGGAAGGGAGGAGATGTTGGGGCCGGAGAGGACCGGTACCAAGGAATGAAGAAAAGGTGCTGAGGAAGGAGAAGGAAAGGAAGGAAAAAGAGCGATGCCAGAAAAAGGGAAGGAAGCTGTGCCTGAGGGGAAGTCTCGCCATTGGAGTCAAATTTTCTAGGTTTATGACTCCTTCAAATTAGAGGGGTCCCAAACATAAAATCTATATGCTGGGAACTTGCCGTGGCAACTAGATAGTCGTGGTGTTTACAGAGCATGGCAAGGCAGTGAATACTCGAAAAGTTTATGCTAAAGAAATCAGACAATCGCATGGCTTTGAATTTGTAAGGAAGTTGACAGAAATCAACATTGATGATGTGATAACAGCTTTGGATGGCAAGGTGAATTAGATGAAGCCACAGGGCATTGGCTCAAAATCAATTTTTTTTTCCTAGTGAGACAATCAATTTGATGTAGACTTTTATGTTAACAATTGCAGAAGCCCCTTAACCCCCTCTCGTTTTATAATATGACGCAATTAGCTAACATTTAAAATGTGTTGGCATTTCTGAAATTAATCAGAAAATAATCTTCTTGACGCCTGCCACCTAACCTTGTGGTAGGAAATGGTTGGAATGATAGATGGCAGGCAACAAGAAGTTTAGTAACAAACTGTCAAATTTTATTTGCTGGTCTATCATTTCATAATTATTTGATGGCTTGCCATTGCTGCCTTAATTTGAATTGCCTCGTTATTATTATTAGTTTTTTTTTTTTTTCAGTGCTTGGAAGGAAGGGTTGTCAGAGTAGATGTATCTGAACAAATGCCATAAGATGCCTCCTTTAGGTCTGATAGTTCTTCAGTTCTGTTTGGTGGCTGCATCAACACTGGCACGAATGGTCCCTCAATATTTTCATTATTATTATTATTATTATTATTCTTTTCTTTTTGATTTGGTTACTTGATTTCTTTAGTGAAGACATTGGTTATATCGACTTGATATGCAGCAAGAGCCTTATTTTCTCGTCCACATTTGGAGCTGTTTCTTTGTGCATCTTGATGAGCCATGGATCATTCTTCTTGGTTACAACGCCAATGTGTTGAAACTATTAACAGAGCAACCTTATGCGTCATATAAGATTCAAATGCTTGCATTCAACAAAATTCCGAAACTAGATATTATATGTTACAAGAACAGAAAGATTATGATTAGTTTAAGGAAGATGAGCTACGGAAACTAGGTTACACGTGAGACTTTGCATGTTTTGCGGAGCACTAATTGCCCCACAAGGTTAAAAAAAAAAATTCTAATTTTGTGGAACATGGAGCAAGTCTTATTATGAAAGATTCTTGACTTTCTTTCCTGCAATATGTGCGCTTTAGTCAATTGATCATAGCACTTCCTGTATGAGGTTTGCAACCTCTTTCTTTTTTACTCTATCCAAAGATTGTTGAGATTAGATGATAGATGATGCAGCCAGGTCTCGGACCTCGAGAAATGACAAGGGATGAATAGGTGGTCTACCGATTCTTATTTACTATTTAGTCACCAAACTTTCTTAGTATATCATCACTAAGGCTTTATTTGGTCTTTGGAGGGAAAGAGAGGGAAGAGTAAAAAGAAGGAAAGGAATAGAACGGTCAGAAAAGAGAAGGAAGGATTGCTCTTTTTGTTTTGTTTGAAAATGATGAAAGAAGAAAGAAAGATAATATCAATGAAAAATCATGTTATCACATTAGATTTTAATGGACGATAATTGGAAGGGAAGATACTTGGGTTGAGACCAACCTCGAGCTCTCGTAGTGTTGCCTCCAATGAGTTTTGAGAATCCTAGCGCTCAAATAGGAATGGAAGAACGGAAAGTAGAGAATTAATTGTGGGAATGGAAGAATGAAGAGCAAGAAATGAAAGAATATTTTGACTTTTTTAAAAAAATAACTTAAACATTTTCTTCTTCCCTACGTTATTCCCGATTTGGAAGTTAATAAATTTATAGTTGTTGAGAAAGAAATAAGATTTTTTTTCCCCTATTTTTTACATCCTTTCCCCTATTTCTTACATCCTTCTCTTAAACAAAGTAATTTACGACCCTTTTCTTTTGTTTTCGCCCTTTCCTCCATTTCCTTCAGTTGAAACAGTCCCTAATGTGCACTTTGATGAGAAGAGCCCATCAAAGAAAACCTTCACTCTTTGATGGGCTAATGCTTTCAACACCTCTGCAGCAGTCTTATCTTTCATGAGATCGAACCATTTGATAAAAAATTTATTGAGATGACTGTGCAATTTGTCAGAAATAGCCACCGTTACAGTGTTTGCAGGCAATCAAATCTGAGTAAGAAAGCATTAAAGAAGGCTTTGTTGTAATCATCTACCAAATAATGCTTCTCAACAGAAGATTTCATCCATGGATCGTTTATTGGAGAGCCTAGAAAGCAGAGGGGGGAGACGAGCTTCTTGATGGAAACCATATATAGGTTGCTGTTCCCTCATTTGCCTCTTTATTATCTCATTGCTGATGTAGTCCAAGATCAACGACAGCTTTGCTAAGTTTAACCCCCCATGTCTACGGTGGTCAGGGGGCAGCACCAGCATGTGGAATTCTCACAAAAAAAAAAAAAAAAAAAAATTAAAGTCAGTAGAAGGGAATGACAACTCAGGATCTGCCCAAAGCCGTGCATGGAAGATGAGGAAATGGAATCATGGAGTGGATGGATGGACTAATAAAGATGTGCTCTCTTTTGGGTCCCTGTGATGACCCTATGGTGTGTTGGTCAGCCGATTCGAGTTGATCTGATTGCATATAATTTTCTGGCCCTATTGGATCAGTTCATGATACCAGAAGTCCAAAAGGAAAGATCATTGACGGTAAGAATTGTAGCAAAAAAAAAAAAAAGAAAAAAGGTAAGAATCAAGAAAAGCTATTCCCCCTCGGCAATCTTAACATAGATTTTGGAATCGAATCCACGGAAAGGTGGGATGCCGCATCCTAAACTCCCGGAGCTTCTGCGATCTCGTTTCCTTGTCAGCCCGCCTGCTTTCTTTTGTTCAGCGTCTTTTGGTTCACCGTTGGTCAACCGCTGACTGTACTTGGACTGAACTGTACATTGAGATCTTGCCCATATTTGATTCAAAAAGTTAATTCCAAACCCATCCATCAGATCCGAATTTTTTTTCCCCCTATTATCAATTATAATTAAATTAAGATTTTTTTAATGTTCAAATCCTTAAAATTTTATATTGAATTAGACGGGCCACCTAATTCGATGCTTAATGATTGTGCCATGAAAAAGTCTTTGTGCACCACCTTCATCCATCCAAGGCGCACATCAAATGTGCCCATTGGCCGCATTGTAGTTTTTAGGCATTTTTAGGCTGAATTGGATTGAGCTGAACTCAACTCAATTCAACTCAACTTTTCAACTACAAAAGGTTGGCTATATGAATCAGCTTGTTTTATCCTGCTTTATTCAAGACCAAATTACAAATAGTTATATTTTTTTATATTTTTTTATATTAGTTTACGTCTATTTTTAACTTTTTTTTATCATGAATTATTAAAAGAATATTTTTTCTAATGGATTGAACTAAATTGCTTGTAATTTTTTTAATCCCAACTTGATTTTTGAATTGGATATATATATTCTTTTTTTTTTTGGTACACCCGGGCGATCATACATCTCGTATACGGATCAGCCCTTGAGCATCAGAATACAAGATTTATTGAAGAACAAAAGGACAGTGATCTCCCTGTCTCCACCTCCAAAAACCTGAGTGGTGAGCAATAGATGAAGCCACCCAATCGGCCGCCGAATTAGCTTCCCGATAAGAATGGCGAATCTGAACATCTTGGGCCTCGTTCAGCATATTTCAGATATCATCTAAAAGCGGTATA
Organism: Calamus simplicifolius; assembly: GCA_900491605.1. NCBI lineage: Eukaryota > Viridiplantae > Streptophyta > Magnoliopsida > Arecales > Arecaceae > Calamus > Calamus simplicifolius. The sequence goes on along the minus strand of UESW01003838.1, from coordinate 1,294,812 downwards.
GCAGGAGCAAGAAAGCCATGTTCCCTCCGTAGTCACCGAATTACAATCATAGAGTCACCCTCAATGATGAGGTTTTGAACATGAAGAGATCGAACAGCACAAGAGATGCCATCCCAAGCAGCATAGAGCTCAGTCATTGGGACAGAGGAGTCCAAACTACCAAACCCTCCAGCTGCCAATAGATCACCCTCTGGCCCGCGGATGACGAAAGTAGATCCCGCAAGTCTGCCACGAACACTCCCATCAAAGTTGATCTTGACAAACCCTGGAGGAGGGGGTTCCCATGATATAAAAACTGTATGCCGGTTCGCTGCCGAAGCAGCAGGGGAACCCCAGAGGCCAGAGGAGTCAAGACCACCTGAATGGAAGCCACGGGCACAGTCCGATGCCAGGGATCTAATTTTCCATATAATCCTTTGTAATGATATACCTCCATCTGAAAAAATAGTCTGGTTCCTAAATAGCCAGATTGATATGCCATAGAAGCCCAAAGGGCACATTTATACTGGGAGGCCTTCCAGAGGACATCTAAGAAGAGAGACACTGAGAAGTCGTCTGCTCCAATCTATAATGATAGCCCACTGACTGCTAGATCCTACCCGCTCTAGGACAAGAAAAGATGGCGTGCTCAGTAGACTCTTCCTCTAAACCACAAAACGAACATATAGGCTGGATAGGCAAGCCCCTCCTCATAAGCATAGCACAAGTTGGGAGACATTCCCACAAAAGCTTCCAAATGAAGAGCTGTATCCTGGGGCGAATTGGCAGCTTCCATATCCACACAGCATCCACCTGTCCCTGAGGCTGGGGACTGAACATCTTCACAAGATCCTTCATAGGAGCCCTAGGAAGACAGAATCTGCACCACAACCTACAATCCGAAGTAATACCCGAAGTAATCGAAATAGCCAGAATCCGACGAGCAAGCTCATCCCCAAAAAAACGGGACACCAGAGGGTCATGCCAAGAGGAAGGATCAGAAGAGATCAGCTCCTTCACTCTCATACTAGTAGGGACATCAATATTAATGAAGGAGGGCCATCGAGATAGAGGGATGTCAGAGATCCATGAATCCTAATCACCTCAATGGAAGAGCCATAACCAATCATCCACGTAGTATTTTCCATAATGTATCTCCCATGACGACATACCTCCTTCCAGAAGGGAGAATGCCGAGGAGACAACTGCATATGTGAGGAGGAAGTTCAATCACCATATCTCGCTCTCATAACAGAGCTCCATAGGCTTTGCGGCTCCAGAATGAATCGCGAGGCATGCTTGGCCAAAAGGGCCTCCCTTCTGACGATTAAAGACTGAATCCCCAGGCCACCCTCCTGGATCGGCATACAAACCCTCTCCCAAGACATAAGGTAAATACCATGCCCTTCCTGCATAGAGGCCCAGAGGAAATCCCTAAAGCATTTCTCAATTCTCCTGAGACAGGTGATCGGGATGGTAACGTTGGAAAGAAGATACATAGGAAGGGAAGATAGAACAGCTCGAATAATAGTTACCCTTGCCATCATAGATAGGTCCGTAACATGCCATCCCTCTAAACGCTGATGGATCCTCGACTCAAGATCAGCATAGTCAGCACAGCGGGGATGTCTGCCTGTCATAGGAACCCTCAGGTACTGAAGACGGTCAGTCTGAGATAAGATGCCCAGCTTGTGGACAATAGCTTCCCTGTAGCTCTAGCAGTCTTCGGACTGAAGCAGATTGAAGACTTAGATGCATTGACCTTCTGACCCGAGGCCTGATAATAGCGCTGGATGATATCAGCTAAGGAAGAAGCATTGGCTGAGGTAGCTCTCCCCAGTAAATACAATCATCAACAAAGAATAGATGAGAGATCTCAGGACCCGTAGGGCAGGTCATAAAGGAACAATACTACGATCAGTCTGAACCTGGTAGAGGGCACGGGAGAGATCATCCGCCGCCAAAATAAACAGCAAAGGAGATAAAGGGCAACCCTGACGCAACCTACTGAAGAGTGAAAAAATTTAGTCAGACTATCATTAATGATTAGCGAGAAAGAAGGCCTCTGAATATAAGCCATAATCTATTCAATAAACTGATCATCAAACCCAAACTCCTGCAAGAAGTGGAGGAGGAAAGTCCAACTAAGGCGATCATAGGCCCTCTCCATATCCAACTTAACAGCCATAAGGGACTGCCTGGCCGGAGCTCTCTGAAGATCATACATAAACTCCTGTGCAATGAGGACATTGTCCGTAATACTACGCCCTCTGATAAATGCCCCTGCTCCACTGCTATAATCCGAGGCATCACCAGCCGTAGGCGATCAGCAAGCAGACGAGCACAAACCTTATATAAAGTTGTGCAGAGACTGATAGGCCTGAAATGCTGTGGGAGAGAAGCATCGTTACGTTTGGGCACCATGGTAATAAGGGTACGATTTCAATCCACAGGGATGGCCTTGGCTTGAAATACTTGAAGGATAGCCTGAGTCACCTCCAGCCCAACAATGTCCCAATAATGACGATAGAAGAAAGCCGGAAAGCCATCCAGACCTGGGGCCTTATCCTGCCCGAGCTCCCACAGAGCCAGACAAATCTCATCAACAGTGATAGGTCTAGTAAGCATTTCGTTCTCCAGGGAAGAGACCTTCCTGGAATCAGGGACCTGGGTGACCGGAGAACCGAGACCCGAGGATTCCGACCATCTAGCCTGAAAGAAATGTAAGAGCTGATCCCAAATAGAAGGGAAGTCCTCATGATAGTCCCTAGAATCATCAACTAGTCTGCGGATCCTGTTAGCGGCACGCCACTTCAGAGTAGCCTGGTGGAAAAACCTAGTGTTACGGTCCCCTTCACGAATCCACTGGATCCTAGACCGTTGCCTCCAATAGATCTCCTGCTGAATAAGCAGAGAGTGATGTATGCTAGCTTGCCTCGGAGAGTAAATAGGTCAGAAATCCCAAAAAAACCCTCCTGATCTTTCTTAGTCTGCAGAAGACTAATATCAGCTTCAAGATGTTCCACCTGCCTAACCAGATCACCAATTTCATTCTATTCCATCTGGTCAGCCTGCGTTTAGCCATAGTAGACGACGTGAAGATGATATATAACATTACCCCGGATAGGGGTATGCCAGACCTGGGAGATGATAGATCGAGCAGCCGTATATGAAGTCCAAAACTGTTCAAATCTGAACTGCCTCTTCTGATGAATCTCAATCTTTGTAGAGATAAGGATGGGGCAGTGATCATAAGCTATCCTCGGAGATGAGTAACAGAAGCTGAAGGAAATTGTGAAGCCACTGATCCGAAGCCAAAGCTCTATCCAGCCTCTCCCAAACACGAGCTGAGCCCTGGCGGTTATTACACCAGGTAAATTGAGGCCCAGAAAACCCCAGATCCAGAAGACCAGCCAAACTGATGAAATCCCTAAATTCAGTGATATTAGTTGTACCAGTGACCCTTCTACTCCCATGCTTTTCACTAGCTTCAGAGATACAGTTGAAATCACCTGCCACAATAGAAGGGAAGCCCCGAGCAAGAAGGGAATGAAGATCAGTCCATAAAAGCCGTCTTTCCCGAAAGTCAGTACTAGCATAAACCGCTGATAGTAGCCAAGCATCGGCCGTGCCCTCCGTAACAAGAAGGCCAAGATGTTGATTACTATGATGAATAACATCAATCTTCACCATAGAGGAGCGCCAGATGGCAATCATGCCACCAGATAGATCCACAGCCTCCACTGCATACATAGACCAATTCCGAACTACGTGTCTCCGAAACCAGGCTAGACTATCCCTCGACAACCTGGTTTCAAGAATTACACAGATATCAAAATTGTGGATTTGCATCAATCTACCGAAAAAGGATCGAAACGATGGCTTTCGAGCTCCTCTAACATTCCATAAAAGGATCTTCATTTAACAGAAAGAGGAAGCTGGGATCCCCCTTGTACTTCCACCATATCATTGTCAGGGTGACACCCAAAAAATCGAGTGCCGGCCTCAGAGCAGATCCCATGGATCGGACTGATCCATGGATGGACACTTGTGCTCATTTAAGCTCATTCCGTGTGCTCATTTTCAAGTCCAAATTTATAAAGTTTTGGATCGGACTGATCCGTGGATGGACCACTTGTCCATGATCAACAACCATGGTAAGGTTTTCGTGAAGGCCTAGAATTTTGACTCATCAACATAATACGTATAACCTTTGACGGCGTCAAACCTGATGCCTAAACCGTGGATGTAAACTCTTCTCTCCATCAGGGGCTTCGTCGCCGTCTATGGCGTTGTATGATGTCAGATCGCAGTCATCGGAGTCATACGTAAGGTGATGTGATGGCCGTGGCCAAGAGGATCATTCGTAAGTCACAATAATGTAGAACGTAGAAAGTTAAGGTCTTACCTAATCCTTATCGTGCGGTCTCACTGTTTTAAGGCCAATCGCCATCAACCAAAGTGGAGCAATCACTGGTATCAGCTTCCAAAGATGCCTTCTCTTTTATCATCAAAGATAATTAAAATATCTTCTCATCTTCGTCAAGGAAAAGAGAGGTAAAGATAATAATTAATGATTAATAGATTATATAAAATATGATATCTTAAGAACTATGATTACTGAACGGAGACAGCCAACTTAATTACTCCGATAAGTGTATATTCGTAATTTAGCACCTTACATCATTTGATGGTCGAGGGTCCCAACTGGCAATTTCCACCGAGCCTCCTCACGGTCACGGCTTCCTCTCGCTCAGAAACCAATCATTTTATTTTATATTTCTTTAATTTTCCCCTACATAAATCTTCAGATATCTAAAAAAAAAAAAAATGGCATTGGCTTGACCGGAGCTCCTCCGTCAATTTGTTATAATAAACTATCGTTCTTGCTTCGTTCCAAAGGTTTCCGCCTTGTGGACTTGAGGGCCTTATGTGACGGTGTCCTCGGCGCTGGAATGTCTTACAGGTCAGTGAGCGTCCAAATCTGATCTGTTTTAGTATCTGGTTGTTTTGCTTGGCTTGTTTCGACTCTTGGGGGGTAAAAGTAGGATTTTTTTCTTCTTTCTATTCTAATTTGTTGATATTTTGTTTTTGGTTTTTTGGATTTCCTTGATTTGCTTCTCTGTCAGATGTCTTGGTTGGCGTTGGAATTTCTTTTATTCGGTGTGAATTTTAATCTGGAATGGGTTTAGACTGCCTTCTGATCGCTCATTTAGTGCTTTTCGTTACCGTTGTTTTGTGTTCTTGTGTCGATGCTAGGGTTTTGCTGTTCCGTAATCATCTGGGGAATGGCCAAAATCGTGTCTATTTAGTATTTATGGTAGTTGTGTGGATTTTTGGTTTTGTTATGTGAGCTTAGATCGGTTGGCTTGTACTGGATATCAGTATTTTGGGAATTAGATGATGCGTTTTGCTTTTGTTTATGTTTTCTCTGATCGCTTCTTAATGATATATCTTGATTCGTGTTTTTTTTTTTTTTTTTTGTGAGTTTTGACGCGAGATGGTTTAACGCTGCCTTCGTAGCCCTAAATTGAGGTTTCTTTCTTTCTTACTTTTCCTGAAAGTAAGCTCAGAGCTTTCAATCATAGTTGTGGATGTGTTACTGATCCTGATGCTTTACCACGCAAATTAGGATTTTGCTGCTATTTTAATCATTTAGTGGATGTCAAAATTGAGTTTTGGTTCATTTTTGCATATTTTTGTGATCTTGTTTTCTTGATTTTGTTTCTGGATTTGGGATTTGTTCTTTTGTTTGCGAGTTATGATTGTTGGGCTCAAGTAAGATTGAATTATTTTAGAAATGTGCGACGCCTTGGTTTGGTTTTTGTAATTCCTTTGACTGTTAAATTATGTTTTGAGTTTTGTCAGAATTTCTTAATTCAGATTGAATTCTGATTTTTACTCTGATTTTAAACTTCTAATCATCTGGGTAGATGCCAGGATCATGCTCTCCCCAGTGTTCTGGTTGGTTGATATGATTTCATTATTTTTTTTTTTCTTTCAAGACATTGTTTCATTAGTTTACATAAAAAAAGGGAATTGTTTTCATTATTTCATTCATGAGTTTGGATTGCTGGTCTGTGGTAGGTTCCAGATTTTTATTTGCACGATGCATTAATTTAGCATATAATATGTTTTATTCCGAATTCATACTGAAGTCCTCCATATGGACGTATGGTGGTTTGCTTTTGTGCTTTTATTTCATGCGTGCAGATTCTCAGGCTTATGTAGGATCAAATTTTTGGGGTTGCAATGCTCTTGCTTTGCTATGTCATTTGCTTTAACTAAGATATATGTGTTGTTTTGTTTCAAAGTTTGAAAGGACTCTGATAAGAGCTTTTGTTCAATGTGAATGAACTCTATATATTGGACTCTCTGTTTTCTTCTTCTACTTGCTATGTTCACAAAAAAAACGGAAGAAGAAGAAAATATACTAAAAAACACACACATAGAGGACAAAAGAGAACATTTTACTTCTTCATGTTAAGTTTTTATTGGTTGTTTATTTAGCAAATATTTTGGTGGTGTAACACATTTATTTCTTCCGAAATTTGTGATCAAATTGAGAGTTTGGCTTTTGGCTATGTTCAGGCTTTTTAGCTGGTGGAGAGCTTTTATCCTTATAAAGTTGTATAATGTGAAGTTTTCTCAGAGTTGAGTCGTGACAATGGGTGGAAAATGGTCCAAGTCTCACAGCTCCCGTTACTCTACTTATGATTATGGGCGTAGGCCTTCCGGATACAATTCGAGTTATGAGCATAGGTCTTCAAGATACGACTCAAGTTATGGGCATATGCCTTCAGGAGACAGTTCAAGGCATGCTTACCACAGTGAGAGCCATGTAAAGCCTGAAATGGTGGACAGGTTACAAAGAAAATATTCAAGGATTGGTGATGATTACCACACACTAAGTCAGGTATATTATAGCTCTTCCATACATGTTTTACTATGGCTTTTAAATTTTTTCTCCATGTTTCAAACTTTCTTCTGAATTATGTTGGTTTTGTTGTGCAAACTCCAGCTGAAAGAATGGAGTCAAATGATTGCAGCTTTTAAAATGTTGTGATCTCCAACCTAGGGAATGTTGCAGAAGTTTTATAAACATACTTCAACATGTGCCTTTGTCTTCTAAAAGCTGACACAACTCCGTTCTACTCATGATGGTCCTATTGGTAGTTAGGAAACAGGAAGGAAAATAATTCTATGACATGGCAGAGTTATTAAAAATCCATATGAAAATAAAGTTACACAAGAGGGAAGCCAATGGCATATTTATTGGCAATATCTTATTTTATTTTATTTTTTATTTTTAAAGGGAGGACTGTATAGTGTGCTTTTTCAAATCTACTAAAATAAAGATTTTTAAAACATCCAAATCTTGATATTGATGTTCTCAAAATATGATTCTGTGATGGCATATATGATTTTAAAGTATTAGATCCAAGCATATATGTTTGTTGGTGTTTGGTCATTTAAGTATCTAGTTTTAGACTAAGAAGCCGTGGGATGTGGGTGGATTACCTATCAACTATAGCAGCTTTAGGCTTTACTATAATCACACTTGACGAGGCAAGGGGTCAATGTTGACGAGGCAAGGAGTCAATGTTGACTGACTTGAATCAAATGATTGGTTCTTGTAACCAACAAAAGTTGTAGGATTTGATACAACTCGAACTGGCTGATCCAAAGTGAATCTCTCCTCGACCAAACCAATGGTAGTTATGCATAATTGAAGTTGATATGGAGGGTACACTTGTTAAGTTACCTCGGTTTGTGATTGATGGTGGAGAAGAGAGAAGGCAATATGCAATTATGAAGGGGGAAGGGAATGTAGGTAAGATTATATGGTTTTCAATTATTTTAGATGTTTTAATAACAAAAGTTGTGATGCAAATCTGACATCAAATGATCATTGGTGTCCTGAGACTGGCCCAAATTGTTTTAAGTCGGGTTTTATCTTGAGTTGAGTCAAAAGTTACAACTTTTGTGGAAAAAAATTTAAACATTTGTATAAGAAATTCATATGGTGAGTTGATGAAAAATTATGCAATGACAGGACAGAATTGTTAAAGATTTCCTAGCAAGCATGCCTTGTCATTTGATGGAACTTGGTGAGGAATGGGTACTTACCATATCTTAGAAGAAAATTTTCTGAAGGTTTTGCAGAGAACAAGAGAGACTGTTGATTGGACATTTTGCAGTTGTACTTTTAAAGGTCTCCAAATCTGCAATAATGGATACATGCTAATGCCTCAAATCTCAATAGTCCTCTTTGCTAAATTAATATATTTGAAGATATTTTACAGAGATTTCTCTAATAGTTGATAATCATGGTGGAAGTGCAAGCATTTTTACAATGACTACTGTGTTGGCTAAAAAAACCAATTTAAATTAAAACAGACCCTTATAACATAGTTTGTAGAAAGCCAGCATTTTTATGTGACTTTCCTAGATCTTCCAATTGTACTTTATGGAAAAGGCATCCGGCAATGAATTTTATTTTTTTTTCACTTTACTTTAAATTTTCATGCAATTTTTTAGATGGTATTTTGCCAACTTTTTCCAGAACATATAATACAGTTTTTTTATTAAAAAAATATTTAATTCTCATTAAATCAATCTCTGCTATGGCATCCAAACCCTCTGAATTCTATTATATCTTACCAGCTCTTCATAGGGAAACTTAATCTCTTAAATATATATTTTCTTATATCTTTTTGTGATATGACAAACTACTAGGCTGCTCTTTCTTCTTCTATTGGAGAGTAAGATCGAACAAAGGGGGAGGGGGACCCATATATTTTCCTGATGGAAGAGGGAGAGTAAGGCTGAGAAAGTCCAGGAGATTAGGTTTGTGCTTTTTATGGTGAAGGTCCAAGAAAGGGAAGCGGGAGAGTTAAGGCTGAGAAAGTCCAGGGGATTAGGTTCGTGCTTTTTATGGTGAAAGAATATGGTCAGTGATCCAAGCAGTGGAATACCATGTGTGCATCATGCAGTACTTGTGGCATGCAATAACTATCATCAATGCCATTGCGTACGACATCTACATGCCTAATTTAATGTTGTCATAGGTTTCTACTGCTAATTTAATGTTGTCATAGGTTTCTTACATACGCATTGTGTAGTCATAAAATGATTGAATTTCAGTTTTAAGTTTCATCTTCCAGTTTAGAAGTATTTGGTATACTTACTTTTGCTTTATATTTGCAAGACATGTGGATCATGATTAATTGTGTGTTGTTATTGAAAATTGTCTGCTTTGTGAGTACTCAATGCCAGCTAAAATACTACTAAGATATTTTTGGTTATTGAAATGTTGTTATAGAAATCCCTCTCTCTCTCTCTCTAAAAGTACATTTTCATAATCTATACTGCTAACTTTTTGATGTTTCATCAAATGGAAGAAGAAAAAAAAAAAACATTCTACCGCTTTTGTGTTCTTAATTTGCAATGTTTGGATACTTTTGTTTCTTATCTCATAGTCTCTAGTGAATTCTATTGTATTCTAGCTGTAAATGTCAACTCCTTTCAGTTGTAAAAATCAAATCATCAGTGCTAGCTGTGTCAAATCTTCAAGAATGCTTGAGTTGTAACTTGAAAGTTATTGTACACTAATTTACATATTTCTCTTTTATTTTAGGTGACCGATGCTCTTGCACAAGCAGGTCTTGAATCTTCTAATCTGATTGTGGGAATTGACTTCACCAAGAGCAATGAGTGGACAGGTTCACTTAAAGACTTGGTCTACCTTTGGTTGTTCTTATTGACTTTAGGATCATACATCACTACTTCATTTCGGAAAATTGAATTATTAATGAATGTGTGAAATCCATATAAGTGGGATAGGCATTCAATTTTCAATTGCTTATGTTAATAACAGCTTGTTTGTTAATTGAGCCATGTGGAGCAATGTTAATGACCCTATCTGTGTGACACCTTAAAGAAAAGTTTCTCCTTTTTGAGTCTCCTTGGAATTGACTAGCCACCTATTTTCTAAAGCTTGTACATATAGCAGCTTCTTTGTGTGTTAAGATGGCCTTTAATAGAAATGATTAGATCAAGTGGCTTATACATTGATATATCTTAGAAGTAGAAGCATTATCTGAGTGATTGGTTTGTTACTTGCAACATTTGATGAAAAAACTGTGCAAATCTCTAATTTCACTGTGGTGATATGAACCTTGACATCATTCATGTTGCTTCTTGTTTTTTAGGTAAAGTTTCTTTCAATCACCGGTGTTTGCATGATATGGGAAATACTGCAAACCCATATGAGCAGGCAATATCTATTATCGGAAGGACCCTTTCAGCTTTTGATGAGGATAACCTTATTCCTTGCTTTGGATTTGGTGATGGTCAGTTTTATTTTGGTTTAGACAGCCTATTTATCCATCAGGCATATCATGCTCTATCTTGAATTAAATTTATAAGCTAGGATTAGAATTTGTAATCTACTTATAAATGGTAAGATGACAACATAGTTTTGTCTTTATTTTTGTGCAGCCTCCACCCATGATCAAGAGGTATTCAGTTTCTATCCAGATAACCGACCATGCAATGGCTTTGAAGAAGCACTACAACGGTACAGGGAACTAGTTCCACATATCCGGCTGCTGGTAAGTGTAATGCTTATATTTTCTTGTATTCGTTTGTATAAGTGTCCATGATTGTTAAAATCTCAATTTTAATTGTAAAATCATAAAATATTACAATCCTAAAATGTCTCAATGATTCGGATCTTCCATAAAATCGTAAGTGCATGAGACCAATGTGGGATCTCAATTTATCACTAGGATTACAATGTTAATAGGGGATTTTACGATTTCAAAACAAGGAGAATACGGTTTCCATATCGATCACTTTTTTAAAGTTAAATAATAATTTTTTTCTATTTAAATTTTACAAAAAAAAGAATCATAAATGTTGAGTGTTTAAAAGTTTAAAATATATAAAAAGAAAAGTGCTCCATATTTTCATATAGCTATGTAAGTTGTAATCCATGTTATCATGTTATTACATCAAAACTGAAGAGTATATCATCACGAGAATCCCACTTGTCATTAAGCAAACAAAAAAAAGAGAGAAAAATTGGAAACAATTTGTGGCTTATGCCTTTTCAACTTTGTATTATCGTAGCATGATCAAATAAAAAACTAGAATTCATTTATGGTTCTACAATTGGAAAAAAAAATTGATAAGTTCTTGTTTAAATTCTTATTCTTAGGATTGTTGTTTACAAAAATGATATAGAAATTTGATAATTTTTATAATCGTGATGCTATTATTGCTACGTTAAAGCTTTGTTATTGTTATTATTGTTGTTGCTGTATAATTTTTTAATTATGTTATGTTTATTTTCATATTGATATTATAATTTATAATCAATTTATAAATATTAATTTATTGTTAATAAGTGGAATGCAAGAACTTGAACCTTGACCTTAATCCTAGAATTTTTTAGTATACAATAACAACAAAGCTTTAATCCCAAACTAGTTGAGATCAGTTGCATGAATCCTTTTTATCCATTTAGCTCTATTTTAAGTTATGTTTTTTATAAGATGTAAACATTTTAAGTTTTTCTTTATCGATTCCTCTTATGTGATTTTCAGTATACTTTTATCTCTTTTTTCTTTTACATGTATTATGTATTTCCTTCGCACAAGTACATATTTGAATTTATGTTGCATATGTGTAAACCATTTAAGTCATCCTTGCCTTAATTTATCCATGATTGGTTAATTTATCCATGATTGAAACTACATCTATATTTTTATGAATGATTTATTTCTTATTTTATCTTTTTTTTGTATTACTATACATTAATCTCAACATTCTCATCTTCATTATATTCATCTTATATACATGTATTTTTCTAATTGCCCAACTTTCCATACCATAAAGCATAACTGATCTTATGATTGTCTTAAAAAAATTTTCTTCAACTTAGTAGATATTCTACAATCACATAATATTTTAGTTTCATTTCTGCATTTTATCCAGCCTGTTTAAATCTTATGGACAACATCATCCTCGGTCTCTTCTTTCTTATAAATAATCAATCCTAAATACTAAAAATGATCATTTTTAGTAACTTCATTGTCCCTAATTTTATCCTACATTCATTTTCATTTTTAATTGTACTAAAATTACATTTCATTTATTCTACCTTTATCCTACTTAACCAAAAATTTATATTCTAATGCATTTTACGATAGTTCTAACTTACGATTGACTTTAGTCTTAGTTTTATTTACTGATACTATATCATTTGCAAATAATATGCACCATGTCATATTATTTTGAATATATTTAATAAGTTCATCTATAACTAAAGCAAAAGATAAGAAATAAGAGAAGATCCTTATTGTAAATCTACTGTAAAAGAAAATTCTCTAGTACTACTATCAGTTGTTCTTATATTAGTAATTGCTCCATCATATATATCTTTTATTATATTAGTATACCTAACGGGTACTCATTTCTTTTCTCACACTAACCATGAAATTTTAGTGACCTGTCATATGCTTTTTCTAAATCAATAAAAACTATATGAAGATCCTATCTCTTTTCTTTATACTTCTCTATTAATCTTTTAAGAAGGAAAGTATCTTCTATAGTTGACTTTTCTAGCGTAAATAAAAATAATTCTTTGATATTTTGTAGTATATCTCAAGCTATGTTTAATTACTCTCTTCTAAAGTTTCATAATATGATTATGAGCTTAATACCACGATAATTAGAGTAGTTTTGAATATCTTCTTTTTCTTATAAATTAATATTATAATATTTTTTTCTTCATTCATTAGGCATTTTTTTAGTTTTCAAAAACTTATTAAATAAATTATCATCCAAGTTACTCCAACATCACTTAAACATTTTTAAACTTTATAAAAATCTTATTCGGTCCCAAAGCTTTTCCTACTTTCATCTTTTTTTTTTTTTAACCTCATATACTTAGATATCCTACTTTTACGAGTATACATCATAACTTATCCTCAATGGAGTTAGTAGAGCATCCGAACTTATTTACATAACTTTTATTTAATAATTTATTAAAATAGCTTCTTTTTTTTTCTTAATCAAAATTTTTGATCATTATCTTTAATGCATTTAACCTGAAATCTATCTTTAGTTTTTCTATATCTTACTCTTGTAATTCTATATATGTCCTTTTATCCATCTTTAGTTTCTATCTGATAATATAATTTCTTATATGCTTTATATTTAGCTTTTTGTACCACTTTTTTAGCTTCTTTCTTAACAATCTTTTAGTTTTTTATAGCATCCTCTTTTAGCCTTAACTGGTAATTGAACTTTTTTATTTTGCTGCTAAGTTTCCTTATCATATGGTCATTTTTCTTGTAACTCTTCCAACACCTTTATAGTTATTTTTCAATACTAAGCCATCTCTTTACATACGTTATTGATCTCTCCATCTATACTTCATTTTCCTTCATCACTCTATTTTTTTAAGTTATTAGTTTCTCTTCTTCCAAATTTCACCATTTAATACTTGGATTCTTATACTTTGTAGTCCTTCTTCTCCATTTTAAATACATACATTTATAACCATTAATCTATGTTTCGTAATTGGACTTCATCTAGTATAACCTTACAATCTTTACAAAACACTAGATCAATCTTTTTAGTAAGGAAGAAATCTATTTAATTAGTATATATCTACTTTAAAAATTATTAAATAAGAGTTTCTCTTTTTAAAATATATGTTGGCTAATACAAAATCATATGCCATTACAAACTCTAAAATGACATTACCACTTCATTTCTATCTTTAAATCCATAACCCCATATTCTCTTTCAAAACCTATATTATAGTATCCTACATGTCCATTCAAATCTGCTTTGGTACATGTTTTTTCTTCAGTAGAAATTTCTTGAATTAGTTCGTTTATATCCTTCAAAAAAACTTTGCTTTATTGCACTATCTAAATCTATTTAAGAAGCACAAGTACTAATAATATTTTTTAACTCCTCATCTAACACTAATTTAATTAAAATTATTCTATCTTCTATCCTCTTAATGTTTACGATTTCATCTTTTAAACTTTTACTTTCAATATTTCTACTCCATTTTTATTTCTATCTTGACCTATATATCAAATTTTAATACTATCAACCTTTCTTACTTTTCATGTATCTACTTAGTATCGTACAAGCAAGCTATACTAATTCTCCTTTTTATCATTATATCCGTTAGTTCCATTAATTTTCTTACTCAAGATCCTATATTCCAAGTTGCTAAACATATTTTTACTTTATTTTATTTTATTTTTATTTTTTAAGACTAACTTTTTTACCCACACTCATCCATGAAGGTGTAGGAACCCATGCTTACTTTCCATCATACCTTGATGCTGATGTGATTCGTTACTTCCAGGACTGCCTAGTTATTCTTGCCATTTTTACTACATCTAAGATCTAATGCAACATGTCATTTTTGGAGAACTCTATATCTTTATTGATTTTTTCTATTAAATATATATTCATATGGTGTAACTATAGTTTTATATTGACCGTCAACCTACTTCAACCCTCCTCGTTTATTTGGACTTGGGATTAGATTTTTTAGTATATATGTATATTCTTAATATTATTTATAATGGAGAGTAAACTCTTACGATTATACAATTTAATCTTAGTGACCCTCCGTCAATCTTGAGTAAAATCTCGATTTTGACAACCTTATTCTCAATTATATTGAATGAAATCTTATTATTCTCATGCATGACAGGGCCAACATCCTTTGCACCAATAATTGAAACAGCCATAGGCATTGTAGATAACACGGGTGGTCAGTACCATGTTCTTCTTATTATTGCTGATGGGCAGGTTAGTCGGTTTTCTTTAAGTTCTTTTTCCCCCTTTTTTAAAATAATTGTCCTGCTGCATTTCTGTATTTCTCTGCTTATGGAGTGCTTCTTGTTTATATTAAATCTGTCCTTCATGTGCTTGTTTATTGCCCATGCAAGTGTATAGAAATACTCTTCCATCTTTTGTTGGTTTTGGTTCTTGTATTTCTCAAAGTTTTCAAATTGTTTTAGGGTAACATGCTTTTACCCTTATTGACCTAGGTGACACGAAGTGTAAATACAGAGTATGGCCAATTAAGTGGACAAGAGCAAGATACCGTGAATGCCATAGTCAAAGCTAGGTAGTTATCAAATACAAAAAGCAAATCCTTTGCCTTTTTCTTTTCCATTTACATTAGTATCTTCTCAACCCTTTTCTTTATGCTTTTAGTGATCATCCCTTATCAATTGTTCTTGTTGGAGTTGGCGATGGACCCTGGGACATGATGCATGAATTTGATGATAATATACCTTCTCGGGCATTTGATAATTTCCAGGTTAGTCTCTCTCTCTCTCTCTCTCTCTCTCTCTCTCTATGTGAAGAAAAAAAATGTCCAGGAAAGGAATTGAAAGATACAGAACTGATGTTATTATTAGAAATAACTGTGGATTGAAAGATACAGAACTGATGTTATTATTAGAAATAACTGTGGAAGTGTATAATAATTCCTTTGACACGATGCAGTTTGTGAATTTTACTGAGATCATGTCCCGAAACATCCCTACCAGTAGAAAGGAGACAGAGTTTGCACTTTCAGCATTGATGGAAATTCCTTCACAGTATAAAGCAACTTTAGATCTCCAACTCTTGGGGTACTTGGATCTGCATTGTTTTTTTTTTCTTTTTTTTTTTCTCCCCATAGCTTCTAAATTCTAATATAAAGTATACTTTAGATGATGAGCATGATATCTGGCCTTTTTCCCTTTTTTCTCAGCCGACGAAGAGGACTGCCAGAAAGGGTTTGTCTGCCTCCACCAACTGCAAACCGTGGCGCAAACCGTGGTTCTAGATCAAGTGGCTTTGATCAAGGTCTTGGAGACCATAGAAATGCCAACACTGTCTCATCTGAAAGTACTCAAGATGATAAGCTGGTATATGTCATTGGTCTTTAATTTGATATTTGGCTAAGATGAAGGATATCTAAATCAAACATAATGCTATTAAAATAGCCAATTTGTTGAAATTCTAGCATTTGCATCATATTGGGGAGGTTTTCTCACTGGTTATTAAGTATTGAAGCATTGAAGAAATTTATGGGTGTAGAACCACGTTGAACAGAGCGTCTATTTGTACATCATATCCTGCTAGCGTAAATATGAAAAAATGCATTGGATGTAGGAAGCTCCTTTTCTCAGGTAGACAACATATGAGCTCCTGATTTATTTATTTTTGTATGTTTGTGTGTTTACAGATGTGTCCCATTTGCTTTTGGCATTCCAAGATCTTGCATTTGGATGTGGGCATCAGGTAAATAATCTACCTCTTAGCATTTTGAGGATTATTTCTTTTTCGATTTATTTATTACATGAGATTTTAACGGCTTCATTTACAGACTTGCTATGACTGTGGGAAAGATTTGCAACTGTGTCCTATTTGTCAAAGCGAAATCACGACTAGGATAAGGCTCTATTGATGCTCAGAAGCTATTACAGACACTAATCTGTCCGATCCTTAAATGAAATCCAGGCACTTGAATCACTTCGTCTCATAGACATTGGTTGAGATGTGCTTCCTTTCTACAATACCTGATATATACATGGTTGATCTCTAAGTACACTTTTTAAATAGTTCCAATGATGATGCTTCCTGTGTTAATGGTCAGGGTACAAAGCTAGGTTGCAGTCTTCGTGATGAAAATAAATTTCATATTTCCTGTGCATCAAATTTGGAGCATTTACTACTCTTTAATTTTTTGAGACTATGATTGCCTTCTGAAATTTTGTTGTTGTTTTTATTTTGAAATGGCTGAAAGTGTCAAATGGTAAGTACAGTGTTTTATTTATAGGTAAGATTTGGTGCAATAGTATAGTTGTTCTATTATAACTTAAGCACAATGGATTTAAAATACAAAAATATTCTCTCTATTTGCATGGACAAGGTTGTGTATGACTAACCTCCTTCAAATCTTCAAATCTTATGGTAATGGTAGTCTTGTGTGCCAAGTGCCAACCATTCTTTTTACTGTAATATATTTTATCTATTTTAAGATTAAATGTGAAAATTAACATTCGAAACATCTGGACACCATATCATGTGTGTTGACCACGTTGCTTTACCTTAGCATTGCATAGTTTTAGTTTCTTTGATTTCTCGGTTTAAGCTAGTTTTGATCTTTGTGGTTCTTTTTGGCGAGTATATCATATACGAGAGTAAACCCAATGGTAGGTAGGTTGTCAATTTGGGTTAAGAACATGGTCTTCTTTTGTCTAAGTGGTGGGTGGGTTGTCAATTGAATGAAGTGCATTCAATTTTTTTTTTTGGTTATTTCTTGTTTTTTTTTTCTTTTCTTGAAATACAAACAGGCCCTTATGGCCATGCACATCATTGTCCAGTTGACTGGAAGTTATTGAAATTCCACTTTGTCCAATTTTCAAAGGAATTTCACAGTCAAAGACATTTTTTTCTCTATCATGTAGGTTGTGCATTATTGCTTTCTTGCTTAATTAAGCCGCCTGTGTAATATATTTTCTTAAGAAAGTTTAGCTCCAGTACTGGTCCAACATACTCAAGACACAAGCCAAGCAAGAGAAAATTGCTGTATGTCTGATGACTTTCGAGTACGGTATTATTGGCTTTAGACACTCCCAAGGATCAAAAAGCTCAAGTGCACGGATAAATTATGTAACCTCACTTGAGAATTTGATGTTGAATTGGTAGTGCTGTTGCAAGTTAATTGCCACCTGGCTTAGCACGCTAGGTTCGTTTTTTTAATCTCTTCCCTTGACGGCAACAATGAGGCCAAGGGACGATTATATTTGTTAAGTTTAATTATTATTGAATTTTTTTTAGATCACACCAAGAAAGAAAGCAGCTTTAATTATCTGCCATCTATTAGACTCTCCATGGAGAATTTACTTCCGATCCTCTTATTATGCAACTTCCATTCATGTCTCCTCTTCATAATTCCGGTTTTTCTTTCTAATTTTATATGTTTCTCACTTTGTTTTTTTTTTTTTTTTTTTTGGGTTCGTGCCCAGTCCAGCTTCCTCTTGCATCGATAATATCATAAAAAAATATATTTTTTATTTTAATTATAAAATTATTTACAAATATTACATTCTTATTTACTAGATTGAGTATTATATAAAGTTTTTTCTCTAAAAAATTTATTTTTATCCAAATTTTTATCAAAAGTTGAAATTTTTATTAGTCTTTATTTTTTTTTCAAAATGCATTAAGAGTAAAAGATATATAAACAACTGTGATTAAAAGAAAAGAATTAAAAATAATAATGAAAAAAAGAACCGTAATTACTCAAAAATATTTTACTTAATTAATAAGAGACTAACTTAGTTATCTTCCGTATGGGTGAGTTTTTTTCTTAATTTGATAGATAAATAATAATTAAAAAATATAAATCACACATTTGATTTTTTTTTATTGAATAAAAGAAAAGGATAAATAATATAATATAAAAATTAATTAATTTTTTATAAAATTTTCTCCTAAGGTAAGGAGCTCTACACGTACATTCTTATTATTAGATAGGCTTAGAGTTTTTTCCTCTCTTCATTTATGAAAAGAGAGGGCAAAAAAAAAAAATTAATATAATATTAAATTGGTTAGATTTTGTCGTCGATCTTAGACTCTCCTCTTGATATAACTTTGCTTCCTATAGTTTAGAGAGCAATTTATATACGAATTTGCATCATCTATGTAAGGCATGCTGCGAAGGAGAACTAAATCCCACTCCCTTCTTAGCTACGGTTTCCATCGGGCCATTCTAAATTATTAGCTTGAAGTCTCTTGGCCAACAATGTAACAAATGCTTTTATATATATATAAAATGAGTTTTTGGTTGGATTTTGGGACAGATATATATATATATATATATAATGTAACGGTTTGGACCTGCAACACCTATAAACTTATGTCTATTTTATTTAATTAGATATAAACTATTTCATTATTTCTTAATTATATATATATATATATATATATATATAATGTAACGGTTTGGACCTGCAATACCTATAAATTTATGTCTATTTTATTTAATTAGATATAAACTATTTCATTATTTTTTAATTATTTGATGTAAAATTAATTGAAAGGGGCATCACAATTTATTCTTCTTAAGCATCCTTCATAGGCTTAAGAAGTGCATGCTGTTTCGTTACAAAAAAAAGCAGAATGGATAAGGTTCACATCAACTTAAGCCATAACAGTGTAAAAAAGATTTGTTGAGGGGCAAAATCGTTGTTGCATCAATAGTCGTGCAAAGGGTTAGGATCAACCCTAACTCCCGCTTGCTTTGTGATACCTGCTAGGGATGGGTCAGCTTCAGTGGATCAGGGCGTCTTAACCCCTCAGCGAGCCAAGGATTCCCAAGGCACGGATCCCCATTCTCGGTCTCAGCCAAGCTATCCTTATTTCTCGGCCTCAACCGAGCTATCCTTATCTCTCGGCCCCAGCCGAGCTATCCCTGTCTTTCCGAGCTATCCTTGTCTCTCGGCCTCAGCCGAGCTATCCTCATCTCTCGGTCTCAGCCGAGCTATTCCTATCTCTCGGTCTCAGTCGAGCTATTCCCATCTCTCGGTCCCAGCCGAGCTATTCCTATCTCTCGGCTCCAGCCAAGCTATTCCTATCTCTCGGTCCTGGCCGAGCTATCTGTTATGCCTCGGTCAAACTCAGGCGCTCAAGCACCACCGCGAAATCCGGCACGGGAGAGTTCAAATTCGTAAGAATCCAAATAGAAATTATGCCCGAGAGTGGCCTAGGACCCGCGAGAGTGGCCTAGAGCCCTAGAGCCGATGCAATCGCCAAGTCTCGAGACATCAACCAGCTCTCCCAGCCGTCGATCCTCTAACCAACAAGATGCGAATCTTACTGATCTCATAACAAACTGGATTCGAATCCTAACGACTTTCGGACCTACGATACCCCCAAGGAATCATGTGATTCTCTATAAGTAGGGCCATCTCCGGCTCCTCAAGTATGCGCATTGGCTTACTGGCCTACCCTCCTTCTACTTTTGCTCATCCTCTTTCCGTCATTAACGCTCCGCTCAGAGCTCTCGAAAGGTCGCCCTGGAGAGACTCTTCAGCGAGAGCCTTCTCCTCTCGTTTGTTGATTATCGATCATCGCTGACTTGAGCATCGGATGGTCTTTCACGGAGGGCCACCCCCAACGCCTCTCACATGAGGACTATTTTGCAGATCCATCCAAAAGGAAGCCCGATAGCATCCGAATCGAATGACAGATTTTAGCGGCAACAAGATTCAATTGGTACTTATTCATCTTATTTAACTTAATTATAAATTATTTTATTTTTTAATTATTTAATATAAAAATATAGGACTAATTAGGAGAGAGGCATCATAAAAAGCTTTTTAAGTTTTTTTTTGAAACCGTTTCAATACATTCAAAACTTAAAATCCATGTTACAGTCGAAACGGATGAGGACGGATCTTATCGAATAGGAATGAAATTTGCTTGACCATGTCAAAGATGACAGCGTGGAAAATAAGATCCTTCTGTCGATGCCAATGCAGTCTTAGTCTTTTCAATCAAAATCACTGTCACGTACGACGCCACTGCAGCCTTTTCATGCGGTCTTTTTTAGTTGTTTTCGTGAGACGGCAGCGTGCCTAGAAAATGAGACCTGCATCCGAGTCATGGAATTCTGCTACCCACCGATGATGTGACCAAGCTAAAAACTTGGCAACCACGGCAGAATGCTTGATTCGTCATGCCAAAGCATATATCCTGCATGTATTCTCATTATTACGATCTCAAGGGCACAATCCCTTTTGATCATCCCAAGTATACATGGCATGAATGAGATTAACTTGCGAGTGATCGAATGCAAAGTGGAAGTCCCTTTCTGTGAGAAATGTCTGCTAGGCTTCGTGCTTGGACTTATATTGTTCGCATTTCAATATGTGTGCAGTTGCCATCGCTGTTTCGCTGGCCGGCAAAAATTTTCTAAAAAAAGATGCGTGCGTTACATCTCCTTGGCATCAATGCCTGTTATTCATTTTCACCTTCTTTGGCTACCTAAGATTTTCTTCCTCTTTAGTGCCAAATGTGTAGGATAAGTTTAAAAAAAAAAAATAATAATATCCGGATGATCTTACCTATTTGAATCTATTTAAGAAGATATTGTGGCCCTCTCGGAGATAATATCTAAGTGCAGAAAATCAGAGCACGACTATCCTCCAGGATAATGCTCCAATTATGCTTATTACGTGCGCATCCAACGGATGGGATTTGCACCTCCTACGCGCGATGATCACACACGATGCGTCCGATTAACAGATTTTTGAAATCGGCTTTACCGATTCGCATTGGGCTTGGCCCGGTTTGCGCGTGCGTGAGCTTTCTCACGATCATTCAACCAAGCAAGAGAGTAACATAAATATAATTAAGAGTAAGATTTGTATGTTTCCATATAGAACTAAAAAGAGTGGTTTTATGGCAAAAGAAAGGAAAGCTTTTAGAGGAAAACTTTTGAGAAACTTTTGGATATTGAAATATTATATACTATAATTTTCAACAAAATGTTGTGAGGATAACACAAATTCCACCTCCAAGTTTGGATAACATTGAGCAAGATGTCTTGCACATGTTGTATTAATATTATGAGAACCTATATATACTAGTGGGTGTTTAGTTTTGCAGCTATTATGTTTCATTCAGGAATGCATCAAAGTTATATATTACGATCTATTAGCATTGAAAGTTCCATCACAATCGAGACTCAGTCATGGTTCTCTAATTTTTCTGTTAACTAATGGCCTCTTATGTATGGTGATAAAACTCTCTCTTTCTTATCTACTGTTGATAATCTAATTATTAAGAGTGTTGGTTAGAATCACAATCCTTTGGAGCAAGTTTTTCCTCCTCTCATAGTACAGAAAATTGATGGTACTCATGGTGGAGGGAAGCATATCATAAGGATATTATTCTATGTTAGGGACCTAGCTATAAATCTAAATTATCAATGAAAAAGATCTATGGCATATTGAGAGTTAATGATCATAGTACAACTCAAAATCAGATGCAACATTCATTTAGAAATTGAAAGTTCGTCGATAGGTCTTGTATTTCTTATGAAAATTATGACATGGATGCCCAACAACATCATCTGTTCTCGCTTCAAGAATTTCTTTTATTTCTGTTATTTGCAAGGAGTGTCATTAATCCAATGAATATTTTTTACACCTTCCATTTAGTCCAACAAGCATTGGCACTTCGTTTTACAAGACCCAATTAAGGATGAGGATATGAGCAAGGATCATTTCATTCTTTCTTCTACATTTTGGTAAATTTAGAAGGCTCAAAATGAAGCATATTTCTCTAATAAGCATCCAATCTAGTTTGGGTGGCAATGAAAGCCGTTGTTTAGGCTAATGAATTCACAAACTTGACTCCCTTAATTATGAACATATGTAGTATCTGCTATATGGGTCTTTGCTCCACACGAGAATGTGGAATCTTTTATAAAATTTATTTTTCAGTGAGAAAATATAAAAGTGAATTTTGATGGTTCAATGCATCATGAAACATTGATGTAGGAGTAGACATAAGAGACCATTATAGGCATATTCTACTTACACTAGCTATCCTTCTTTTAGTTTCTTCAATTCCTTGTCACAGTGAACAAAAGCTTGATATGGATTAAAAGCAACCATCAGCATCCTAAATTACTTTGTAAGGTGACTCAATAGCTACCGTCTCTTAGATTAATGGTCAATTAAGCTGTGAACATTCATACTTAACGGATATTCATTTTATCATCTCATTTGTTCTAAGAGTTAAGTACTCATATATTTACAGAGGGTTCAACTGATCAATAGCAAACTTCTTAACAAATTAGGTTACATCAAGGAGATAAAAAGTCTAATGGACCCACTTATTTAGGCTTCATTTGGCAGAGCTGTTAGTATAAAACGGTAGACATTTTAAAAGTAAAGCTTTTGGATAAAGTTATTTATATTTTTAAATTTATGAAACTTTAACATATGCTTGATAATCAAATTAAGATATA
>UESW01003838.1:1240764-1269669 GCA_900491605.1 Calamus simplicifolius | reverse complement strand
ACTCGGCCGCTTGGCAAGCCAATTTCAACGGGAATAACAGCTTCGGAACCAAAAACCAGGTTGAATGGTGTTTCTCCTGTCGGCACTCTGGGTGTTGTGTGGTATGCCCAGAGTACACTCGGGAGCTCTTCTACCCACCTTCCTTTGGATGTATCCAATCTAGTTCTTAGCCCTCGTAATATCATGCGATTTGTAACCTCAGCCTCTCCGTTAGATTGTGGATGGCCGACGGAGGTGAATCGTTGCACGATACCGAGGTCAGTACAGAAAGTCCGAAAGGCGTTGTTGTCAAACTGTCGGCCATTGTCAGTGATAAGAGTGTGTGGGATGCCGTAGCGACAAATAATGGCTTTCCAGAAAAAGGTTTTAACTTTAGCCTCAGTAATTTTGGCGAGTGCTTCAGCCTCGACCCATTTAGTAAAATAATCAATGGCCACTAGTAGAAATTTGCGCTGTCCTGTGCAGGGGGGAAAGGGCCGAGGATATCCATACCCCACTGAGCGAAGGGCCAGGGGGAAGAAAGAGAATTTAGCTGAGAAGACGGTTGCCGTTGAATGTAGGCATACCGTTGGCATGAATCACATCTTTTCACTAATTCTGTTGCATCCTCTTGCATGGTGAGCCAGTAGTATCCTTGTCGGAGAGCCTTGCGTGCTAAAGATCGTCCTCCAGAATGATTCCCACAGATGCCTTCATGAATTTCCCTAAGGACATAATCAGCATCTACTGAACTAACACATTTGAGGAGGGCTGAGAGAAGGATTTTTTATAAAGTTGACCTTCTAATAGCACAAATTTAGAAGCCCTCCGCTTAAGCAGCTTAGCTTCTTCAAGATCAACTGGGAGAACGCCGTCTTTTAGATACCGGACATAAGGTTCCATCCAGGTTTCTTTTTGGATAATGGGCAGGACTTCCTCAGTAGCTTCGATGCTAGGTGCCTCCAGATACTCAATATAGGTCTTCCCCATAGAACTATCCATGGAGGTAGCTAATCGGGCCAACATGTCGGCCCTAGCATTTTCGCCTCTGGGTATATAACTAATAACAAAGTGATCCAATAAGGGAATAATGATCTAACTTTATTCAGATATTGAAACATGATAGGGTCACGGGCCTCATACTCTCCTGATACTTGGGCGGAAATGAGCTGTGAGTCGGTGAAGACTCGAAGACTTCTGATTCCCATTCCATGCGCTAGCTTGATTCCGGTCAGCAAAGCCTCATACTCAGCTTGATTATTGGTGGCTTCAAAGAGAAACGAAGAGCATATTCTACTATCGTGCCCTCCGGGCTAGCGAGAATGAGTCCAGCTCCGCTGCCTTGTGAGTTAGAGGCCCCATCAACATGGAGGACCCAGGCTTCATGATCCGTCACCTCATTATCCGACAGAATTCGGGGAAGTTCTTCTTGAGGCTGTTCAGACCAGGTGCATTCTACTAAGAAATCAGCCAAAACCTGAGATTTCAAAGATGCCCTGGGTTGAAATGATAAGTCGAACTCTCCCAGTTTGATGGCCCACTTGGCTAACCGGCCAGAAGTGTCGGGCCGCGACAAAATAGCTCTGAGAGGTTGATCAGTGAGGACGACTATAGGATGAGCTTGGAAATAAGGTCTGAGTCGCCGGGCAGAAACGAATAAAGCGAAGATGACTTTCTCTGCTTTAGAATACCTCTCCTCCGGACCATGAAGTACTTTGCTGGTATAATATACAGGTCGTTGAACGGCATGGTCGCCGATACGCACCAAAACAGAACTAACGGCCTCCGAAGAAGCCGCCAAGATAAAGGAAAAGCTTCTCTCCCTCCTCCGGCTTAGATAGTAGGGGTGGTGTAGACAAGAACTCCTTGAGTTCTTCAAAAGCTTGTTGGCATTCATCTGTCCATTCAAAGCCATCTGCTTTACGCAGGATTTTAAAGAAGGGCAAACATCTCTCAGCTGATCTGGACAGGAATCGGCTTAACGCTGCTATCCTCCCGGTGAGTTGTTGCACCTCCTTCTTACACATAGGTTGTCTCATACTGAGGATGGCTTGAATTTTCTCTGGGTTTGCTTCAATCCCACGCCGGGTGACCAAGAAACCCAAGAATTTCCCTGCTGTAACTCCAAATGCACACTTGCGGGGGTTGAGCTTTATTCTATGGAGCCGGAGGTTGTGGAAAGTTTCCTGCAGGTCAGTGACATGGTCGGTGGCATATGTGCTTTTTGTCAACATGTCATCTACATACACTTCCATATTCCGACCGAGTTGGCTTTTAAACACCTTGTTCATCAGCCTCTGATATGTAGCTCCCGCGTTCTTCAATCCGAAGGGCATTACTTTATAACAATAAATACCCTTCTCAGTGATAAAAGAAGTATGCTCTTCATCTGCGGGGTCCAACTTTATCTGATTATACCCTGAGAAAGCATCCATGAAACTAAGGAGTTCATGACCAGAAGTCGAATCTACTAACTGGTCGATGCGGGGCAGCGGAAAACTGTCCTTAGGACAGGCTTTGTTCAAATCTGTGTAGTCGATGCATATTCTCCATCCTCCGCTGGCTTTCCGAACCATAACAACATTGGCTAGCCAATCAGGATATCGTGCTTCTCGGATATGACCGGCCATAAGCAACTTGTCAACCTCCGCATCAATGACCTTATGCCGCTCAGGAGCAAAACTCCTCTTCTTCTGGCGGATAGGGCGGCAGCTTGGATTAATATTAAGTTGATGAGTAATTACCTCTGGAGGAATTCCGACCATATCCGTTATTTTCCAAGCAAAGACATCCGCATTCATTGATAAGAAAGCCAGGAGCTGGTCCCGGACCTCAAGGGGAAGGAGCTCGCCGATCTGCACGACTTTAGTGGGGTCACCTCCCAGTGGGTAAGATATCAGAAGTTCCGCTGGCTCTCCTCTCCGCTCAGCTTCCCTGGGGTCGAACGACTCGGTCACCGAAGGAACATCAGCCATCTGGGGACTAGGGGCTAAATGATAGCAAGGTCTGACCGAGTCCACCTCTCCATGCATCACACCGACCCCTTGCTTGGTAGGGAACTGCACCAATAAGCGCTTGGTAGATATAATTGCATCTAATGTGTTCAAGCCGGGACGACCAAGAATGGCGTTGTAAGCCAAGGGAACCCGAACCACCAGAAAATCCATCATAACCGTGCTTTGACACGGTGGCGAACCCGCCGTAGCTGGCAGAGTAATCTCGCCCTCCACCCGGATGGAGTCTCCAGTAAAACCAACCAGAGGGATGGCTACGGGCCGAAGAGAATCCAGAGATAGACTCATCCGAAGAAATGCATCATAAGTAAGCACATTAGCGGAGCTCCCGCTGTCTATTAAGATTCTTTTTACAGGATGCCTAGCGATCGTCATTGAACGACGACGCTATCATCCTTTACAAGTATTACCCCCCGCTACACTTCCCTCAGGAAGGGATTACATCATCTAACACTTCTACTCCCTCTTGGTCTCTTGGAAGATGAAGCCTTTCCACGAGAAATCATGCCCACCATCTTTTCTGTTGGGGTGTTGTCGATGCTAGCTTGAGCAGGAGGAGGTCCCATCAAGCCGGCACAGGAGGAACTTCCTTTCTTCTGCACATATTGCCCCAGATATCCCCTTCTGAATCAGCTCTTCGATGGCCTGCTTCAAATTCCGACATTCTTCAGTATCGTGGCCATAATCCCTATGGAAACGGCAGTAGCGACTTCTATCGCGGGCAGTGCCCTTCTTCAACGGGGGCGGACGCCGCAAATAAGGTTCGTTTTCAATCTCCATAAGGATATGACTTCGAGGTGCCAAGAGGGGTGTAAGATGGTCCTCCCTGGGAGCTTGATTCTTGCGGCGATCAGTCGGTCGATGCAAGAGCTCAGGCTTCTTGAGGGGAGGTCCGACCAATTCCGGGCGAGCGGGTCTTTTGCTAGCCCTCCCCTGCACACCTCTCCTGGATGAATCAGCTTCGTCGGCGCGGATGTACTTCTGCGCGCGGCTCAGGAGATCGGCGTAAGAAGAAGGAGGCTTTTTATCAAGAGAGTAAGTAAAACGGGAGGGTCGGAGCCCCCGCTTTAAGCTAGAGTGGCCACAGCGTCCTCAAGATGATAAACCTCCAGGGCCGCCACCTTGAAGCGAGTTACAAAATCCTTCAAGGATTCTCCTTCCTGCTGTTGCACTGAGAATAGGCTGTCTGCCACCCGAGGAATTTTTCGACAGGCGTCGAAGTGAGCCAGAAAAGACCTCTCTAACTGCCGAAAAGAGTCGATACTTCGTGAGGGCAGACGAGAATACCAGACACGAGCCGCCTTGCGGAGGGTGGCCGGGAAGGCAATGCATAAGAGGGCGTCTGTTGCCCCCTGGACCTGCATGATAGCTTTATAGCTTTCCAAATGATCTAGGGGATCAGTGGTGCCGTCATAGGGATCAAGCTGAGGAAATCGAAACCTCCTTGGAATGGGTTCTCCCATGATACGCCGAGAAAGAGGAGGGCGGGCATCATAATCTGATCCTGGCTGGTTATTGATTCTTTGACTGAGTTCTTCCAGCCGACGGTCTTGCTCTTCAAGGCGCCTTTCCATTCTGTCGGTCACGCCTCCTTCAGCCGGTTCAGGAGAACTGGAAGGAGTTCGATGGCGCCGTCGACGATGCCCCGCATAAGGTTCCTTTCCCCGTCGCCGACCGGTAGACAGACCGTCGGGGGAATGGGATAAGGAGCGGGAACCGTCTCGGAGACTCTGGGACCGCCGCCTTCCTGGAGAATAAGAACGGAGAGGCCTCGTCGGAGGAGATCTCCCCCGAGCTGACTGTCGGCTAACAGGAGTAGCCGACCTAGGCGATAGAGGCCGCTCGAGCCGTTGTGGAATCCCTTGAGAGTGTCGTTCTTGCAACCGCTGAACCATCCCCACGAGAGTCTGGACCTGCTGAGTGAGGATTTGCAATTGGTCTTGGGGAATAGCCGGAGTCGGTAGTGGTGAGGAAGAAGCCGGAGGGGTCGACTTCACCGGCTGAGAAGGGCCAAGAGGTGCGAGATCATCATTGGGGGCGAAGGATGCCCCCCAGACCAATCAGTAGGATCTTCTTCCAGAGATCTGGAGCTCATCTTTGTGGAATCGTAGAACAGGCGTATCTCACTGCTCCGACGATAAGCCTCCCCCTCCTGGCGCGCCAATCTGTTGATGCTGGATCACCAGATTTTTGTTTAGGGTTTTCAGATCTCTCTCTCTCTTTTTCTTTCTTTTGAAGGAAGAAGTCCCCCCTCCCTCCTTCCTCTCCCCTTTTTATCCTCCTTTTATTATTATTTTTTTTTATTTCATTATCCTGGATGTCCACGTGTAGGATAAGTGTTCATCTTGCATTACGTGGTCATTCAGTGATAATGCTTAATAAGGATATTAAGAAACTTGCTCATGAAGGAATCCTTTTTCATGATGATCTTGATTATCCCAAAGGAATGTCAGAGGTAGTGGAGACGTCAGAGTGAGGGAAAAGGGATCTGGCTCCAAAATAGAGGTTCAGTGTCCCCTTTTGGGTATTTGTCTTATGCGAACCATTTAAGGCATGATGTTTTTAGCATCTCTCGATTTCTGTTCCGAATATGACGGCTATCTTATTTAATGGTTCTGACGTGGGGATTTATTCTTAAACCGAGGGATCGCCCGAGGCTGGGTGCTGCCTAGACCTTTGGAGGCCGGCTCTTTGACTGGGGGCCGCCCAGGACTGGGGGCCGTCCAAGTTCTAGGGGCCCCTAGACTCGGAGGCCGCCCAGACTTTGGAGGCCGCCCCTGGGGGCCGCCCAGGACTGGGGGCCGCCCAGGACTGGGGGCCGTCCAAGTTCTAGGGGCCGCCTAGACTCGGAGGCCGCCTAGACTGGAGGCCGCCCAAGACTGGGGGCCGCCCAGGACTGGGGGCCGCCCAGGACTGGGGGCCGTCCCTAGGGGCCGCCTAGGACTGGGGGCCGCCTAGGGGCCGCCTAGACTCGGAGGCCGCCTAGACTTTGGAGGCCGCCCAAGACTGGGGGCCGCCCAGGACTGGGGGCCGTCCAAGGGGCCGCCTAGACTTTGGAGGCCGCCCAGACTGGGGCCGCAAGTTCTAGGGGCCGCCTAGACTCGGAGGCCGCCTAGACTTTGGAGGCCGCCCAAGACTGGGGGCCGCCCAGGACTGGGGGCCGCCCAAGATCTAGGGGCCGCCCAGGGGGGCCGCCCAGGACTGGGGGCCGCCCAAGATCTAGGGGCCGCCTAGACTCGGAGGCCTAGACTTTGGAGGCCGGGGGCCCCAGGACTGGGGGCCGTCCAAGTTCTAGGGGCCGCCTAGACTTTGGAGGCCGCCCAAGACTGGGGGCCCAGGACTGGGGGCCGCCCAGGACTGGGGGCCGCCCAAGATCTAGGGGCCGCCCAGGACTGGGGGCCGCCCAGGACTGGGGGCCGCCCAAGATCTTGGGGCCGTTCAAGTTCTAGGGGCCGCCTAGACTCGGAGGCCGCCCGGACTTTGGAGGCCGCCCAAGACTGGGGGCCCCAGGACTGGGGGCCGTCCAAGTTCTAGGGGCCGCCTAGACTCGGAGGCCGCCTAGACTTTGGAGGCCGCCCAAGACTGGGGGCCGCCCAGGACTGGAGGCCGTCCAGACTGCCTTTTATTTATTTAGTTTAATTATTTTGCACATTATCCATATCATTGACCATCTAGATCTTGCCGTTGCTTTCGCTCACCTCTCCCCAACTACTAATGTCCTGCGGTTTGTAAAACACCAAGAAGCTTAGTAAAACCAGAATGTACTAAATTTTTGGTTCATTTTTATTTAAATAAAAATGATATTAAATAATCAGCTAAGTTAATGCCAGTTGGTAAATTCCCATGTTTGTCCTCATTTGATCATGGCTCCCTTAATAGGGTTTATTTAGGAGTGCATACTGCATATGGGTCAGGTCTGATCTTTTGAGAGACATTTTTAGAATCAAGTTGATTGGAATTGGTTTTTCAAAGTAAAAATTAAAATCAAACCAACTATTCTAGTAAAATAAAATGAGTCAAACCAAAATTTTGATTTGATTTTAATTTGGTTCATTGGTTTGCTTATATCTTCTCCATAAGAGCGTGAGATTGATTTTATAGTAAGCTTTATCTGGTAAATGGCAATCTGATTATTCACATAGAGTTCAATTTGATTTATATTAGATATTTCAAAAACTTAAATCAAAGTCGAGCTGAATTTAAATTTTTTTTAAAATCAAAGTTAAACCTACAAAAAAAAAAATTAAATGAAATTTAAATCTGACTTTACGATTTAATCAAATTTTTTACCCACTCCAATGCGCGTAGCTGCTCGAGGTCATCGGTTTTAGATTAAGTTGACTCGATGGCGTGCTTGCTGAGTAAACGGCCCCAGCCGCATATTCTTAGTCTCACCGCATAGAGTCAGTCATCTTCGACGGCGGGTCCGCACCGCAGAAGACTTGACTTGGAGGAAGCTTCGCGCACCGCAACTACCAAACGTGGCCAAAGGGAGCTCGCGGTGGAGAAGTATCGGGAGCAATTAATGCTGGTTTGGCACGGCCCATAACGACGATACCTATTTTCTGATAGCCTTCTTTTTTTTTTTTTTTTTTTTAAGGTTTGTTAAGATAAAATTTGATAGCAGCATTCGTGATGTTGATAATGATGTAGGATATGTTATTTGGCCTGACGATAAAAGACTCGTAACGATATATGGGATATTCTTTTGATAGCAGTATTTATGATATTGATAATGATGTAGGATATGTTATTCGGTTTAACGATCAAAGGCTCGTAACGATCGATGGGATATTCTTTCAAGCCTTTTTTCTGTTTCAAAAACTAAGCTTAAAATAGCTTGGATTGGCATCAGCAAAGCGATCCAATAGTTTCGGGCTCAGCAGCTTCTCATTAAAGGAGATTCTTCCTCGTTAGATGGATTCAGGACAGGATGGACCACGATGATGTACACCCGCTCTTTCATGATATTTGACAGCTCTTACAGGATTCGACGATTATCATAGCCTATTATGTATATCGGTAGGCAAACTGTGCTGCTAGGGCTATAATTGAGCCGAGCCGAGCCGAGCTTTCTGATGCTCAAGCTCAGCTCGTTAACAAATACTCGAGCTCGAGCTCGTTTAAATTTGAAAAATCATGTTCAAGCTCAGCTCAAGTTCGATTACAAAAAACTCGAGCTCGGCTTGAGCTCACTCATTTGGTATGATTAGAAAGCTCAACAAGCTCGACTAAGAAAAAACTCGTTTCAAGCTCAAGCTTGAATTGAGCTCGTTTTAAGCTCGACTCAAATTAAGCTTGTTTAAAGCTTGGCTCGAGAATAAAAAAAAAGAACTCAATTCTGAAACCCAAAAAGCAACCAGAGAAGATGAAAAGATAGAGAAGATAAAAGAACATCTTATTCACGAGCTCTTAATCGAGCCGTCTCGCGAGCTCCTAATCGAATCTGCTTCCATGCTCAAGTTCGGCTCGTTTATCAAACGAGTTCTAAAATGAAGTTCAAGCTCGGCTCGTTTACATGATGAGTCGAACATGAACGAGCTTTTATCGAGCCGAGCCTCGAGTAGCTTGTGAACTGCTTGGCTCAATTACAGTGCTATGTGCGACTAATTAGGTTGTCTCGTTTCAACTTATTACTTTATTGATTGAAGTTGATTTTAAAAATATATATATATATATATATTGATGTATTGTCTTTTGATCTTTTAGATTATTCTCGGCTTCGCACCAGAATTATGTGATGGTCATATGTAAAAAATAAAATAAAAAGAAAAAGACAGAGCTGTGCCGATGGCAAACCGCGTCTCCCTGGCCCACTGCACGCAGTCAGTCATTCAGTCCGAGTCTCTCACCGTCCAGGTTCTTCCAGACGCTTTCGTCGTCCTGCCAGCCCCCTCCTCCATGGACTCAGAGGATCCTCGATCCTCTATAAATAGAGGGCGCATTTCTTGTGCACCCATAGCTCAAACATCCTCCCCTGTTTTCAAAAGAAAAAAACGAACTAATTGGTTTGCAAAGATGGGCAAGGTGAGTACCTCTAACACATAATTAAGGATTGGTGTTTTGTTTTTGCTTTGCTTTGAAGATGTTCTAATCAGTCCGTTCGTCGTGTTGCTCCGTTGCAGCAAAAAATAGTGATGAAGGTCGCAATGGAGGATTCGAAGAAGCGGTCCAAAGCCCTCAAGACTGCTGTTGGATCTGCTGGTAAAAATCTTTCACACAGATAATACCTTCTTTCTGGGGTGAATTTTTTCAGTTTTGATTTGAAGAACGATGCCTTTAAACGTCGCAGTTTCCTTTAAACAATTAGTTGATGGAATTTAATTGTTATGGCATGGCAGGTGTGATATCGGCATCATTCGACGGGGACAAGATCGTGGTGACGGGCGAAGGAATCGACTCGGTTTTCCTAACGAAGTCGCTTCGGAAACGGATGGGCTTTGCCGAGCTGGTCAGTGTTGGAGATGCGGAGGAGAAGAAGGAAGAGAAGAAGGAGGAGCCTGTGCCTGTGGTTCCGGCGTATTACACCTCATATCCATACGTATACCACCAACCGATATACGAGCCCCGCTACGACTCTTGTACCATATTGTAGGAGGGCATGGCTTTGGATACGGACTTGGATGCCTTTTCTTCGGATAGGGTATGGCTGTAGCTTTGGTTTTTTTTTTTTTTTTTTTTTTGCGTGTCAAGGAAATAGAGGTAAAAGTTTTTCCCGTTAATGGGTGTGGCCTTTGTAACTTGGTGAATTACTGAGATTTAAAATGGTATGCTCTGCAGAATAAAGTAATATCTTTTGCTTAAGAAAAATATTGATGGTGTCTTGCTTCGTTTCTTCTTAAAGAAGATGAAGACTCTTCTTTTTTAAGGAAGCAAATAAGGGTAGTACAGAATAAAGTATAGAGAAAAAGAATTAAAAAGAGAAATAGAGAGAAATTCTCGCTGCAACCAAGTCATGTGCTGGCTTTGGCATGCTCGACAGCCTTTGCCAATTCTTAATTCACGTAGTTAATTTTTTCAAAGAAATGTTTATTATTTCTCCCTTGTCGTATACTCCAGACGCGCCGTCTGACCCGCTTCGTCCCCCAAGTGGTGGTCCAAAGAGGTAAGAGAGAAGAGGGACGAACCTTTGCTCCTTGGACTAGCCTTCGCGGCAAAAGATATACAAAATAAAAAAATAAAAAATTTACTTTGACTCTCAAAAACTTATAATGATGTAGTTCAGTCCATTGTATTTTAAAATATTATATTTTTACATAAAATTAATAAAATAATTAATATTTTAAATTAATTTATAAAGCGATCCCTCAATTATTTCATCAATTTTAACTATTTTATTAAGTGAAGCACAGTAAATATATTATTTTTAAATAAAAGAGATTGAAATATAATAATTAAAAATTTAAAAGTTAAAATAAAATTTGAGAATTAGTAGTATATTTTTACCTTTAAATAATATTACTTTATAAAGAAGATGATAAAGGACCAAACCCAACTCCGTCCCAAAGAATTGGCATGCTAGATGAAAAAAAAAAAAATGAAAAAAATTATGCTCTAGGTTACATCAAGTCGTAATCAATTGAGAATTTAAGTCAAAATTTCTAACTTTAGAATCTTTGACCCACTTTGGCCCAAAGAGCTGAGGTTAGCTTTTGTTAGCTTTAGCTACTCGATTTAATCATTGCAGGACTAAAGCTGTATTTGATATGATGGATAAAAAATATATCTCTGGGATATTCCTCTTATCCTTAAATGCTATAGCTACAGGGAATAGTGCTGAAAAAGTTTAACCAGAGAGGATAACCTATGTTTAACCATGGGTTATCCCCTGAACTTATTCCCTAGGAAACTCAGGAATAACTAAAGTTATCTCTTGATGGCAGAGTAGTAATTTTAAAAAGGTCCTTATCCCCTCAGCTATCCCCTGGATAAATGCTATCCTGTACATTTATCCAGAGATAGTCAAAAAGCTATCAAACACAGCCTAAGTGATCCGGGGCTATCTTAGCAATGGCATCCATGTGCTTTGGAGATGAAGTTTTAGGCTATGTTTGATTCATAAAAGGCTATCTTTGGAGAAATATACAGGATAGCATTTATCCAGAGAATAGCTCAAGAAATAACTATTTTTTTTTAATAACAGTTTTATCTTTGATAACTCTAGTTATTCGTGGGTCCCTATGGAATAAGTTAAGGGAATAACCCATGGTTAAACATGAGTTATCCCCTCTGGTTAAATATTTTCAAAACTATTCTCCTTAGTTATAGCTTTTGGAGATAAAGGAGAATATCCATGAGATATTCCTCCTTATTCTCTATATCAAACACAGCCTTAGGTACAATTATTGAGTAGTACATGTTCAACATTTTAAGCTGTGTTTGAAATAGGGGATAAGGGAATATTCCTTGAATTTATTCCCGAGGAAATTCAGGAATAGCTTGAGCTATTTCTTGATGGTAAAATTATTATTTAAATAAGAAGGTTATTTTCTTAGCTATCCTCTGAATAAATTCTATTATATACACTTATTCAGGGATAGCATTTTGGAAATCAAACACCGCCTTAGATCTAGATAATTAAATTCAGAATAAATTTTCTCTCTTTTTTCTAAGAGAAAAAAGAACATCACCAAAGGGCATAGGTGTTACTCAACATCTAAACTTAGTGACTATATTGAGTGAAGTTTGCGTAGAATAAATTCAAATGAAAACCTAATTAAGATCAATCAGAAGTAACAATTCTTGGTACATGCCGCTAATATTTTTGTCTCAAAGAAGGTATGCCACTTGACTATTTGGAACCTAGCTCAAGCCAGAGTGGACAAGACAAGTCGGCATGTTAAAATCCCTCATGCCAATTAAAACAAAGGCCTCCTTGGTGCGTGTATTTTTTTTTCAAAAAAATAATCACATCTTGAGAAGGATAGTTGTAGCTTTTGAGGTGGCAAGATTATGGAGAAAGAAAGAAAAGACCAAAAGCATGCAATAATGAAGCCATAACCATCAAGATGATTTAAATAATATAATGATGACCATTGTTTGCTCTTAGATCCCTTTATCGAAGCCCCTTTTAGAATCTTTGTAGCCACATCATATAATTTATGAAGTTGTTTCGACTGCTGAATTATATGTTGCACGGGCTGGCATTTTTTACGTCATATATATGGCTCGTCGGCTTATCATTGAGGGTGACTCTATCACTGTGGTTCACTGGCTCCGATAGAAAGTGGGCGACTCGTATCTAATCAACCCTATGATGTCTGACATATGGTCGATGATTCATCATACTGATTTTATTCAGATTAGACACATTTATCGGAAAGCTAATTCTGCGATTGATTGGGTTGCTTCCCGGGTTGCTCATCATTCGGGACCATGGTATGCCCATCATTCGGGACCATGATATTGGGTGCCGAAGGATCCATGCCTACCTGTATTTTTTCTTATTTTATCTTCTGATATATTGGATTTGACACAACCTAAATTGGTTTGATTGCTCGTTTGTTTATATATATATATATATATATATATATATATATATATATATATATATATATATATATATAATTTCTGAAGTAAAAATTGTAATAAGTAAATCAGAATGATTTATAAAACCGAGAAGGCCCTCATTTTAATGGTAATATATAACTAACAAAAGATTTTTTATTATGGTTTTGGCTGTACAAGATGGTCTCGAAATTAATAAAAAAAATTAAGGGTACAAGAATAATGGTAGAGATCTAAACCCATTAAATAAGTAGGATTAAATGAATGGGATTAATGCATAGTTTTGAAGGAAAGAAAAAAACAGGATGACTAAACCCAAATAATAAACATTAAAATATCCCACACTATAAATTAAATAATGATTGCCATTCTAAATTATTAGTTATTGACTTGACTAGTTTTTAACTAAATAAGAGTAAAGAAAGAAAGAAAAAAAAAAAGTTGTGTTAAGATTGCTTTGATCAGGTGATAAAAGCAGGGGAACGTCACTGCTTACCTTCTAATAAATCATCAAATCAAAATCCTGAATTATTATATTCAGCATCACTATAACAATTTTTTATGGGACAACAAAGGCTGATAGACTATGAATCTATCTAATTTCTAAATCAACCACGGATGCTAAAAATTACCATAAATCATCGTATTTGTTCATTGAGAGGGACTTGAATGTCATAACATTGAAGCTGTATGGTAAAGTTAGAAATAAAAATCCCTCATCTTTCGCCATGAAGAAATCATTCATGCTTTAAATGTGATGCTAACTTAGGTTTTATCTTAGTCGCGCCCATGAAATTTCACAATTTTCAACCAAGTCTTATTTTCATGTCTACTTGGCTAAATTATATTAAAAAATTCCTTTATTTAAATTGAAAGAGCGCATTCTATATCTTTTTGTACACCTAGACTAAGACATATACATCCATACTGAGATATATCATTATCAGTCTATAATTATTTGACATATGACCGTGACTTCAATACAGTACGTCAGGACTATGCCAACACCCAGTCAATCCTACACAGAATGGACTCTTGAGTCCCAAATGCAAAAGAATTCAAGCAATCACAAAATTTTGAGTCAATCAAAAAATCTCACATGCACGCAGCTATAAAAGGAGAAGATTTTTTTTTTGAATCTGAACTATTTTTTACATCCAATCATTCTTTCTGAACTATTTTTTACATGGTCATGGAAAACTATGGAACGAATCCTTTTCATGAAAGAGAATTTTCCACTCTCCTGGCATGCCTTGTAGTGTTGACTGTTCATAGCATCAATCTTGCAAATGGGACGAACATCATGACCATGTGGCATGCCGATGGTGAACTGAAAATTTTTGGTGCCAGCATTGAGTCCATAATGGTATCGATATCAAAATCCTACCAACGACCAGTTAAAATATTGACGATGAAAGGGTGCTTTGTTTCGTTTAGGCCTACCACCTTTGCATGATTGATGGAGACTGAAATACATGAGATTTGAACTCATCGAATAGATCCCCATTGTTGACCCGAATGAGTCACGGGGTCAATTCGTCCTAAACTAAGTCTTCGTTGGGGTCCACCTTTTTTGTTTTTTTTTATAAGGAGTCCAAGTCTTAGCCTTAGTCGTTGGTTTGTGTGAACGCATGCTAAGCGTCATAACTGTTCCATTGAAATAGATGTCACAAAATATATTTAATGACTTGCTTGACCAAGCAAAACGGACTGTTGGAGCTTAGAAGAGGTCTCGAGTTTGACTCAGATTTTCTTTTCTTTTAACATTGGCCATGGGAGCAAGCTGAATTATTTCTTTAGCTGAAGATAAAGAAGAATTTTCTGCCAAGAATTTCTTTAGGAGAAGCCCCATAAGATGTAGATATGATAGAAAAATAGATATCCTTAGTGGATGCCTCCATAAGATAAATTGTCTCCCATGGCCAAAAGGTCCTTCTGATTAACTCCTCCGATAGATACCTTTTCAATCACAATAGTTATGACGGAGGAAAAATTTGATGAACAAAGATGAATTCCAACAATTACCTTCAAAGAATAGGAAAGACTTGACATTAAAGAGCATTAATATCACAAGGGGCTACCATATGATTAAGAGCTAGAGTATTAAATCATGTATGAACCTCCAAAGGCTTCCCTCTATATACTAGAAAAGTTTTGGGTGATGGAATGGATAATTAAATCGATTCCTGAGGAATTTATACTTTGCTAAGTAGGCTTATAACATCAAACATGAAGAATTTAAAACTAGTTTATTGGCAATCTTACATAATAGAGCCCTAGCTTCATATAAAGATGTTTGGAATCTCCAATCCACCCTATTTTTGGAGTGGTAAAATTCCTTCTAAAAAATTGTATATATTGCTCTAATAACTTGCTCATGGCCCTAAATAAAAGTTCTAATGATGCAATCCAACCAATGTAAGAAGCTTAGAGGGATAACTTCATTTGTCAGAATATGAATAGGTATTGAACGTAGCACTAATTTTTCCAATATGCACCTTTTTGCATACATTAAGAATCTTCACTTTCAAGCAACTAAGCAAGAATTAATCTCATCTTTCAAGCTTTGGATATCATTCATTCTGAGCTTGCCTCCCCACAAAGCGATCCTCCGGTTTATGCCCAAAATTTTCTCCTTCCTACTTTCAAGAATGCCAACTAACACATAAATCAGACATCAAGGAATTCTAGAGCTAAACATCACCATAGACTTGGATAAGTTTACTAATTGGCCAAACTAGGTGGAGTAATAAGTAATAGCCTCTTTGAATACCACATATCTTTGTCGCAGGTTCTAGAAGCATATGGTCTTTAGCAAAGAGTAAATAGTCAATAAGAAGGCTCCTATTTAGTATGAAGCTACAATAACCCTATCTTGGACCTTTGAAGATATTAATCTTGATAAAATTTAGCACATAGGATAAAGAGAGATGGGAAGAGGGGGTCCTTTGCTCCCCATAGGCCTCTCTTGGTTGGTTCAAAAATCTATCTAATTTTTCATAAAGCCTTTTCGAATTAAAAATATCCTCTATATCATGATTATTTAATAATATTAACATATAAACATACATATTTATAAATATATATTAATTTCATTCATTTCCTTTTCTTATACATTTTTATTACCTAATTATTTGAAAAAAAAATCAAGTAAAAAAAAATAAAAACTACGTTCTGTTTTTCAAATTGCCAAATTTCTATCAAGATAGCAAAAAAAAACTAAATTTTACAACAAAAAGGTTTTTCAAATCATTTTCCTTGCAACTAAGCATATCTCTAACAAATAGGATGGCATGACAAGAGAAATTAATCTTCCAAAGTTATGAAAGCATATATCATCTACTTTTATCATAGTCTCCATAGCGTTATTATAGGTATAACATCTATAAGTACAGTTGGAGAGAAGATGGACCAAATTGTTGTCGTCAATGATAGAATTGACTCGGTTGCCTTGATGTTAAAGCTTAGGAAGTAAGATATTTAAAGTTAGTTATTGTTGCACTATCATAAAGATTAAGTTATCAAAATTTGAACTGCTTCAATAACATGGAACAACATATATTTTTAACCACTTGATATATAAATTAAAAGTCATATAATTTTTAATATATAATAGTTTAGAAGGAGTAGATCATATCCAATATCTTTGATCATTGATATAAGACTCCTATTATCTAATTCTTAAAAAATGTCCTTATATATTTTAGACAAAGTATAATTTGATCGTCTATGTATAAACGCATATACATATATGTATATATAAATGCATGCTTGTCTGCATATATGCACATATATGTATTTATATATGTAAGTATATACATATATGTTTATGTTACAAGTATTTTTAGTTATGTTTATGAAGAAGTGGATGTAGTGAGAGGGAAAGAGAGGAAAATATCTATTGACAGTGGATTACATACAACTAACAAAATCTGATTAAAAAGAAAATATACTCCTTATAGCTCTTTGTATCGAGGATTTTCAAACATTTATATGGAAAACTAACAATGATTTATTTCCTCTTGTTGGAAAAAATGATAGTAAACTACTAGATATTTCATGAAATAATTAAATAGGAAATTGTAGCTATAAGAAAATGTTTCTTTTACAATTGGAACATAATCATAATCATAATGTCTTTTTCCAAGAATTTTGAATAGTTTATAAATTCCCCTTAACCATTGCTTTTATTGCAAGCTATTTTAAATCTTCTCACATTTTGCATCTATATAATTTTTAAATATAAAAGAAGAAAAAGTTATCGAACATAAAGTTCTTCTTGATTTGTTTCAATAATTAGAAGATCATTTGTCTAATAAAAATTTAATTAAGGAATCGAAAAGGAAAATGGCCATGCATCACTTAAAGGTTCCCTCTCAAATTGATGCATAACTAAAATTATTTCATTGAACACAAGTTAAGTAATGTTTAAGGGTATTATTCTTCAAAAAATTAAATTTAACAAATTCTTCTATCCAAATTCATGCATCTCTCTTAATAAAATTAGAAAAGAACGAGAGAAACTAGGTTTTTTATGTTTTTTTTTTAAATGATTAGCCAACTTTGCTTCCCAAATTCCCTAGGCTCCTCATCCACCATTATAGTCTGAGCTATCACTTAGTATTTAATACTCAAAATACATGTCCCTTGTTATCCTTAACATACAAGTGAAGTACATATATAACAAATACAATCAATATGATTATTCATTATAACAAACGCAATCAATGTAAATATTCATTATGACATCTACGATTCCTCCTTCTCTTTAGGCATCATGTGAGAAATTATATGATATAAGCATACATGAGGAGCTAAAGTCGAAACATGCAAAGCATGGATAAATTTTAAGGGAATAAAATGTGGAGGGTAAGTTTGAGACCAGGAACGAATAAAATGGTAGGAAGAATAATTTTGGAGAAGCAAATAAATTCTCAATATTTCATTACCTAAGCAAAATTACAAATGGATTACATATTATTTGCTCACTCAATTGCCCTACTTACAAAATGACTAGCTATAGGTGTTTATACAGATATAATAGGGCACTTGTATGTTTATAAATCTACCACTACAACCTAAAAGACATAACTATTAAATGATTATATATAAGGAGGCATTACTTAAAAATACCAAAAGGCATGTTTGTGAACACTATATTAATTAGTACTAATTAGTTTTTCATTAAATTTGGTTTACTTTTCAACATTCTTTTGAACCAATGTTTCTTTGTTTGTCATTTTAAGCACCACTTCTAGCTTTGCCTAGCATTCTCTGATATCCTGACTAGCTTGGCACCTACTTTAACAACAATTTTTTATAGATCTTTATCATGGATGTATACTTTCATGGAAAGCCTTTTATTAGTAGTTATTGTTGTTTAGTTTCTCCCATTCAAATTAGTTAAATTGCTACGGTAGTGTTCAGCCTTAGCAACACAAATCAATATGCCAATATATTCTTCTACTGGTCCTTATAGAGCTATGCTACCACTAATCCTTCTAATGAAGCTCTAATATTATGAGGAGAGTAATGGCACTCACGAAAATGTAGGTAGCCTCTCTAAACTACACATGTAGAGTTGCAGTAGAACCAAAGAAAATAGCAAGAAGAACAAGTTTAGAGATGCAAATAAACACTCACTATTTCAATAAAATTATAAAAGGGACCGATTTGAGACACAAACATACTATTTACTTACTTGATTATCTGACTTACAAAATATTTAGTTACAAAGGATTATATAGATACAATAATGACCCTCTATATGTCCCTGAATCCAAAAGACATAACTATTAAATAACTACATAAAATTTTAGGAGACATCAGTTAAAATTATCAAGTGACATGATCATGAATATTCTATTAGTCTGTACTAATTAATTTTTCAATTAACTTGCTAAATCCACTAAAAAAGTTTAAATTTATTTTTTGGTAGGAATGATCCAGTTTCACTTTACTATATACCCTTGCTTTCATGGCTGCTAAAAGAATATCACATATTATCTTGAATGATATGCACATTTATGACCAACATTTGTATGCTGTTATGGTGTGTGCTTAGGGGCACGTTTGATTCACCAGTCCTAATCTAATCATCATTTTTTTTTTTTTTTGGTACAAGCGGGTAATCATACTAGTCTAGTACGAATTATCCCAGATAGGTCAGAATACAAAATTTGCTGTAAGACAGAGGGGCAGGGGTCACCCAGCCGCCAAATCCAACCAGCAGCATGCTGAGCCACAAAAGCTGCTATCCAATCGGCCGCCGAGTTGGCTTCACGGTAGATATGTCAAATTCGGACAGAACCAACTCTCTGTAAAATAGACCATGTGTCCCTGAGAATAGAAATACTGGGGCCGTTGAAATATTCTCCTTTCTCAGCCATCGAATAACCGTCATCGAATCACCCTCGATAACGAGACGATGAGCATGGAAGTGCTGAGAGGCATAAGAAATACCTGCCCATGCTGCATAAAGTTCAATCATAGGGACAGAGGAATCTAATCATCATTTAATCGTGAGCCCCATTATTTCACCGGCATCTCAAGCAGAAAAAACATAGAATTGTCAATTCCATTCCACTCCTCATATTTGAGGATTCCATCCCACCCCAATTCCACCAATGATTCAAACGCAACTTAAATGTGTAACATTTGGAGGCATAATGTTCCAATGAAGTGCAAAATGGTACGTTTTCGTAGGATATATATATATATATATATATATATATATATATATATATATATATATATATATATATATATGATGATTTTTTTTACAAATTCTTTACTTTTTTTTTTTTGAATTTCACATGACTAGCATTCTTACACCTCCGGCCAAACAGGGAAGTAGTATTTTTGCAGATAATGACATAATACATATTATAACTTACATCAACTTTCCTCTGAAATTATTCCTAATTATCATGATCTGCATGAATAATTAGTTATTTCATCCTGTGGGGAAAGATTTTAAGGAAGACTTGGTCTTAAAATAACCATCCATGGTCATTTATCATTGCCTCAAGTTCTGATTGCAATCTAGCCGAAGTGCACTAGGAAACAGGGGACGGAGTTGTATAGCGGACTCCACTGTCTCACTGTTGATTTCTTAGCATATGTGGTGTCATTTTGCCGGTTATGGTGTGCATCAGTTTTAAGGTAGACTTGGTCTTAAAAAACAATCCATAATTATATACCATTGCCTCAAGCTCTGATTGTAAGCTAGCCAAATTGCACTAGGAAACAGGGGACGGAGTTGCACAGTGAACCCCACTGTCTCGCTGGTAATTTCTGAGCATATGTGGTGTCATTTTGTCGGTTATGGTGTGCATCAGTTTTAGACCTCTGGGCACTATTTGAGTTCACTGTTGTACACTGTTGCACACTATTCTAGACAGATGTTTGGACTGCACAAACTTCATTTCGAACAAGAAACTTCTTGGAAGCGTACTATACGGAACTGTTTTAAAAAGAAAAAAAATTACCTCAACCATCTACTATTGTTAAAAAAAAATTTACATCTATCATCTGTTGAGTTTTGTTCATATTAAATTATGTATTTTCAGCGATTCTCATAGCAGAAAAAATTTATTTTACAAAGCGTCAGAAGATGAATCAACGCATCCCAGATCACAGCATTCATTTTTAAATACATTCCAAAATCTATATATTGCTTATGATCAAGGGTCCATTAATGATTTTGTGCATTCTTGATCAGCTTGTTAAAATCTTGTAAAAGAATTTATGATTGGCTCAAAAAGCATTTCAGAAAGGATAAATAACATTTGAGGATAGTGATTCAATCATGTTCAAAGCTCGATTCTTATCCTTATCTTCATCTTTTGGTTCTTATCCTTTTCTTCATCTTTACTTTTCCTCTTCAAATTCTCAGCACCATCTTCATCTCAATGCCTGATACGTACATTATAATACACTAGTCACTTAACCATAATTTTTTACCTGCCATGGTACAACAGAGGTGGGTATCAGTGTGGCATGTATACTATATTCCCTGTCTCTTTTTGCCAAAATAATGTTTCGTATGTTCTACATTCTTTTTTGAGGAAAAATATGTTCCATATTCTCAAAAGAAAGAAAAAAAAATGAGTCCAAGGCATCACATACACTATGTTATGCATTACAGATCAAATATGCAAGACGTGCCTCCTTCATTAGCTGGTTTCATTAGCTCACATGATTTATTTTCGTATCATAATGCATTATGTGTCTGGAGTGATCAAATGAATCATAAGAAATGAGTCCATACCATGCTCAGATTCGCAGACTAGCAACCCGAGGCAGAAGCTACATGACCTGCTGTCAGTCCTGAAAAGTTTATATGGGTCTTTTTTTTATTGATGAGAAGAAAAATAATCTCCGCCCCTGAAAGAGAAAGAATATGCCACTACCACAATGCCATATCCAAGGTGCAGCTTTCATTGACCCTGGGATTTTAGTCTGTGTTTATTCTATCAATCAGCAGTAGACTAAGCAAACGAACCATTAGAGTACTAAAGCATTTCCCAGCAACAGTACTGAGAAGGAAAAAAAAAAAAAAAAAACTTTCATGCATTGTAATTGAAGGAGCTATATATATATGCTACTGTTCAATGACCAATCATCCAGTGTACAGGCATGACATGTAAGAATCCACATGCAAGATATATATATCGAAAAGGTCTAGCTAGCAGGAATGCACCTGAAACTAGCAGCTGGCAGCCATGATTGGTTGAAAGGTCTGTCTGCATGACTCCCCGAATGCCAACTAGGAGGTGCATCAACCATTTTGACAAACAATCTTAGATGGCATTCAGGGAGCCAGGCAGATCAATCCTTGAACATGAAGCCACACCTGACATCAAGTACAACCTACATGGAACCCCAGATCATGTCAATGCCACGCATCCTAAGGAAGTTACACCCACAAAAATATATATATATCAAGAAAATCCCGCA
Organism: Calamus simplicifolius; assembly: GCA_900491605.1. Lineage (NCBI taxonomy): Eukaryota > Viridiplantae > Streptophyta > Magnoliopsida > Arecales > Arecaceae > Calamus > Calamus simplicifolius. The sequence goes on along the minus strand of UESW01003838.1, from coordinate 1,248,208 downwards.
TAACTTACATAATTCTACTTGCTTCTAAGGAGTATGTCAGCCATGTCACTGGAACCGAAGACACAAGCTCGGAGACTCAAAACTAGTTAACTAGCAGCTCATGATCAGTTCATATAGCTAGGTGGGGAAGTTAAATATTAAAGTAGGATAGAGAGAAGGAAAGGGAGAGGCGTGCCAGGCTAACTTAGAATGGGGCTGTCTGTGCTCTCTATGACTCGCATCTAGCAATAGCAAACGAGATGAGTACTACTATATGAAGGGAGGAAATTAAAGGAAGGAAGAGGAGGGCAGGGAGGACAAGGGAAAGGCCATTCAAGGCATGTGGAAGGAGGGGGAGGCCAGCTTCTCCTTTCTCATAATGGACGGCAAACGTGACCTCATCTGCACTACTTCCACGGGTAGAGCCAAAGGCAGCCTGGGTTTTGCAGGAAGAGGACTTTGGATTCTTCTCTCCTCGTGGAAAGTGAGAGGGAAATGCTATCGAGTCATAAGCTATGGGTAACATAGACTTTGGTCCACATTAAATTTCAAGTACTCGTACTGCTTTGGACCGTTTACTTGGAGTCAATTGTCAACCAGTCGTCCAGTCCTCGGCTCTCCCTTTGGAGTGTTCTGTTGTTCCGATGGAGCATCGTACCAGCGCTTTTAAGCCAACAGGCGGAGTTGACGGGATTGGACGGCGTGAAGATGGCGACTCAGGGCTAAAAATGGATGGGATAATCCATATTTATATTTATATTTTTTTACAAATATAAATATTAAATTTTATTTTTATATTTATTTTAAATATTTATTATATACTGATACAAATACGAATATTTAAATTTGAGTCTTCTTTTATCTAGACTTCCTTAAATTCTCGCTTCAAAGTATTTCATTCAGTCACTTTTCTCTTAATATACTTAATTAAAATAAAAATATTAAAATTTATTTTGATATGATTGTTAAGATAAAATTGAAAATAAATGATGAAAATATAATTTTTTAATTAAATATTTAAATTTAAATTTATAATTATTTTTTTAATTGATTATTTTTTAATTAAATATTTAAATTTAAACTAAAAGTTAAATAACTGAATATGATATAATTCGAACACAGACGAACGCCATCGAAATTTATTCCATCCAATTTTAGCCCTAGGCGACAGCAAGTAAAACAAGGACAGGGCCGAGGCGGTTAGGTAACGGCGGCGTGGGGTGGGGATCGAGGGCTGCTAACCGGGTGGTTCGGTGGTACGAGTCCGTGACCGTCGGACCCGGTTCTGTGTGGTCCGCGCGCTCGTGGTCCGGGGTTGCCGACCAACTTGGTCGTTTCGTACGAGCCCGCTGCACCCAATCCAGATGAAGAGGCGGGGGACAATCGAAGGGAAAGCGTGCAGGCGTGGTCCATCCCACGGAGGAGATCCATGGCAGTGTGTCAGGAACGTCACTTGGTGCAACAGGACTGGGCTAGCCATGGCCCAGGCTCTCAACACTCTTGTGAGGCCTAATCCAAGGTTCTAGAAAGAAAAAACTACATTATTTTTTTTTTTTTGAAAAATTTATTTCAATTTTTTTCTCAACGGAAGTTTGACAAATTGATGAACGCTATTTATTTATTTTTTTCTATTTTTTAAACAATATAGAAATCAAGATTTTGGCATTACTGTTTTATTTTTTGTTTTTTGTTTTGCATTGTTGTTTATAAAAATGAAAGTTAAATTTTATTTTTAGTACTTTTAGAAATAAAAACTTATATTTTTAATATCATTAGTAGTATTACCTTTGTTAGTTCTCCTGTTTGTCAATGCTACTATTAGTACGGATGCTATCATTATGATTATTACTATTTCTACGATGTCGTTTTATTTTATCATCATTGCCACACCCATCTTCTAAACATTAACTCATCATCAACACCACTCTCATCTCTAGTACCTCAATCATTACCATCACCACCATCATCATCATTTTTTTAATAAAAATTACCTTCCTCAGAGCGGAGATGCATTCAAGTATAGGAGGTTCGTCTGAGGGTTGGGTTGTTCCGGCTAAGGTTGCTCGTCGGAGGTCTCCCTTGGTCTCAAAGGTGGCAATATGCCCAGCTGATGCTTCGGCCCTCTCTGAGATGGTTTTGGAATAGGGGAGGGCCATGCCGGGACAGGAGGAGTGTGCCGGTTTTAATTCTCCTGTGAAGGATCTGCTGCTTGCTGAGAATGTTGGGACCCTGGGGTCTAGTCTGAGTCATACCGTGGTGTCCAAGAACCCTTTTGCCTCTCTTGGATCGGTTTCGGAGGGAGTAGGCCACTTGGAAACCAAGGATGCTTTTCCAGGTCCCCTAAAGCGGAAGTTAGTCTGGTTCCGAGGTCAATTTCCAAATCCAAGAAGCGAAAGGGGAAAAGCAAGGCTCCTATTTCTAAAAGAAGTGGGGTGAAAATCTTTTCTCTTGACCGGTTGGCCCTGTCCCCTGATTGCCAGGAAGGAGGGTAGTTAGTGGTCATGTCCCACCCAGATAGGGTTGCTTGTTCTTCTTTGGAGGCTGTAGTAGGGGAAAATCTGGGCCTGGGCTCTGTTTCCATGTCCTCGGCTCAGTCTTCCCGATCTGCTGAGCATGGGTTTGATTCGGAAGGTCAGCAGTCCTGTTCTTCGCAGATATCTGATGGAGGCACCTTGTCAGAAGGGTGTTTTTCTGACAGTGTTATGGTTGAAGACTAGGGAGGGGTCCCAGTTTCATCCAGTCTGTAAATGAAGATATTACTTTGGAATGTTAGAAGAGCTTGAAAGCCTTCATTTCGATCCTCTTTGGTAGATTGTTGCAGTTATATAATTTTGACATATGTGTCCTTCTGGAAACCAGATTGTCGGGTGATAGTCTGGCCCGGTTTCAGAAACAAATTGCCCGTTCTTGGTCCTCTTATGCGGTGGTGGCTGACGGTCTGTCTGGGGGAATTTTGGCCTTTTGGCGTGACTCAGTGGTTAGGATTGATGCTTTTCATCAATGCAACCAGCAGATAGGCCTTGTTGTCTCTGAGGAAAATTTTGACCCCTAGCTCCTTTCGGCTATCTATGCTAGTACGGATTATCGGAAGAGAAGGGTCCTCTGGTCTGAGTTGCTTTCCCTCCTTGCTCAAGGACTTCCAACCGTCATTGCTGGTGATTTCAATTGTATCACCGAGGCAAATGAAAAACGGGGAGGTAGACGGATCACTGGCTCAGCTAACATCAGTGAATTTGGAACCTTCATTGGTTCTTCTGGGCTGTTGGATTTGGGGTATTCGGGGCCCCAATTCACTTGATGTAATAACCGTCAGGGGTCTGCTCGTGTTTGGGAGAGACTGGACAGAGCTATGGCTATGGCTCAGTGGCTTCATATGTACCCTGCGGTTACTGTTACTCACCTTCCTAAGATTGCATCCGACCATTGCCCCATTTTGATATCTACGGAAGTTGATGGCCATCAGCGAAAACAGTTTAGATTCAAGCAGTTTTGGACTGTCCATTCTGCTCCTCAAACTATCATTTCTCAGATTTGGCATCTTCCTATTAGGGGTAATGCTATTTATCGATTATCTCGTCGTCTTAAGATGGCAAGACGTAGACTATCCAGATGGAATAGGATGGAGGTGGGGGATCTGGTCAGACAAATTGAATAGGTTGAAACTGATATTAGTGCATTGCAGGCTAAGGAGGACCAGGATGGGTTCCTACTGGACGTGGACCTCTCTTCTCTTCGGGAGAAGCTAGCCCGTCATCACTCTCTTCTTCGGTAGTAGAAGGTGTTTTGGTGGCAGAGATCTAGATTGATTGCAGTGGATTCATGATGGGGATCGTAATACTAGATTTTTCCATCAAGCTACCATGAAGCGGCGTGCAGCTAACAGGATTCGGAGGTTAGTTGATACTGAGGGGCACTATCAGGAGGATTTCCACTCTATTCGGGACCTACTTCTTCATTTCTTTCAGTCTAGATGGACTAAGTCTACTGGTGACGGGGTCCCGGTTGTTCAGGTCCCTGAGTCCAGGAAGGTTTCTTCCTTGGATAATGATATGCTTGTTAGGTCGATTACTGCGGAAGAGATTAGGGTGGCCCTTTGGGAGCTTGGTTTGGATAAGGCCCATGGACCTGATGGGTTCCCGCCTTTCTTCTTTCGTCACTACTAGGATATTGTTGGGCAGGAGGTGGTTCAGGCTATTCAGATTGTTTTCCAGTCTAAACACATTCCTTCGGAATGGAACTAAACTCTGATTACTTTGGTGCCCAAATGCTTAGATGCTTCTTTCCCACAACACTTTCGGTCCATTAGTCTATGCACTACTTTGTATAAGGTTTGTGCTCGTCTTTTAGCTCGTCGCCTTCATCTAATGATTCCTTGCCTCATTTTTGCTGAACAAGGGGTGTTTATTTGAGGGTGTTCTATTTCGGATAACGTCCTCATCGCTCAGGAGTTTATGCATGATCTTCAAAAGCTCCAACCAGTCGTTGTCTTATGGCTGTTAAGCTCGACATGAAGAGAGCTTATGATAGACTGAGCTGGACCTTTTTGCATCATTTTCTTCAGGAGTTTGGTTTTGATGATCTGTTTATTGAGTGGATTATGGCTTGTATTCAGAGGCCTTCCTTTTCTCTGATTATCAATGGGAGCCCGACTGAGTTCTTCCACTCTTCTGTGGGGCTGCGGCAGGGGTGTCCTTTATCGCCTTTGCTGTTTATTCTGGCTATGGATGATCTTTCACATGCTTTCCATCGGCGGATAGCCCCGTTTATGGCAGGGTGTGAGAACCCCTCGGTCTCTCATCTTCTTTTTGCCAATGATTGTATTCTCTTGGGTCAGGCTTCCATTGACAATACGGCTTCTTTACATTCTATTATTCGGTACTGTCAGGATTCAGGACAGAAGGTTAACTTTCTTAAGTCTTCTATATGTTTTAGTCCAAAGACTTCTAGATCCACCAAGGAAGCCATTATCAATTTGTCGGGTATTACTTCTCAGACTGACAGATTTATGTATTTGGGGATCCCCATAACGGGTAGATGGCCCCACTATTTTGACTCCCATAACGGGTAGATGGCCCCACTGTTTTGACTTTTCTGAGCTTGAGAGGCGGGTGCAGCAGCGTATTGAGGGGTGGTAGGTCACTGGCTTATCTATGATGGCTAGGGTCATTATATTCGTTCGGTTCTTTCCTCTCTTCCCCTGTATCTTATTTCGAACGCTGCCATCCCGATTACTTGTCTTAAGAGGATTGAGAGATGCTTTAGAGATTTTCTATGGGCTTTTATGTAAGATGGTCATGGTATTCATCTTTTATCTTGTGACATAGTCTGTATGCCTATCCAAGAAGGTGGTCTCGGGATTTAGTCCCTGATTGTTAGAAGAGAAGCTCTTCTTGCTAGACATGCATCGCGATTCCTCATAGAGCCGCATTGTCTTTGGAGCTCTCTGATGCGAGCGAGGTATGGTGATTGGACGTCCGGCTTGCTCATTTTGCCGTCCTGGGGCTGTTCCTCCTTTTGGAAGGAGGTTTGCCGGTATGGTCAGTCTACCCTGATAATATCTTTAGATGATTGGAGATAGCTCCTTGATTAATGTTATCCAGGATACTTGGATTTCTGAGATTCCTCTCTCTCGGTGGCTCTCTTTTATTAATGTTGATATCGCCTCCAGTTTAAGGGTTAAGATTTGATTGCCTCTGATCCCCCCGCCTGACATATCCCCTCGTGACCCAATTCTTCGATGACCCGATTCTTCGGTGAGGAGCTTATACCTGGTCGCCTTTCTGACTCCAGACTTTGGCAGAGATCCTGTCTTTCTAGGGCCCCCACTAGGGATCTTATGAAGATGTTCAGGCCTCAGTCTTAGTGCACGAGGATGCTGCTTGGATCTGGAAGCTTCCTATCCTTCCTATGGTTCAGCTATTTATTTGAAAGCTCCTGTGGGACTGCCTTCCAACTTCCCTTTCTCTCGAAGGGGTCTGCCTATCCAGTCGACTTGTCCTTTGTGTAGGTTGGAGGAGGAGTCTTCTGACCATGCTATCTTCATATGTCCCAGAGCTAGACGGATATGGTATTTGATGGGTTATTCTAGCATATTGGATGACTTGGGCTCTCCGCGCTCTTCCTTCCTTCATGATCTCCAGAGGGGCTCTCAGCTTAAGCGTGGTCTTTGTGCTGCCATGACATACCAGATTTGGATGTCGAGGAATCAGTTCATTTTTATGGATGATAGTATTTCTTTACACATGATTGTATTGAAGATTAGATCGTTGACGGCGGACTGTGCCCATGTTATCAATGCGGTTGGTTCTGACTCCTCTGTCCTCTAGGGATCCCCTGCTACTACGGAAGCGAACCGGCGTACGATTTTATTTCCTGGGAGCCCCCCTCAAGGGTTTGTCAAAATCAACTTCGATGGGAGTGTTCATGGTAGAGCTGCTGGTTCTGCATTTATCATCCGTAGGCCTCAAGGTGATTTTCTAGCGAGGTTTTGGTACTTTCGACTCCTCTGTCCCTATGATCGAGCTTTATGCTGCTTGGGCTGGTATATCTTATGCCACTCAGATTCTTCATGCTCATAGGCTCATGATTGAGGATGATTCTATGACGGTCATTTCCTGGCTGTTGAAGGAGAATTGCTCTCATTGCCCCATTATTCTGATTATTAGGGACATGCAGGAGGTTGATAGCTTCCAGATCCGTCATATATATCGTGAAGCCAATTCGGCGGTGGACTGAGTGGCTGCTTCAGTGGCCCAGCATATTGGTTCATGGATCCAGATCCGTCATATATATCGTGAAGCCAATTCGGCGGTGGACTGAGTGGCTGCTTCAGTGGCCCAGCATATTGGTTCATGGATCTGGAGCAACGTTGTCAATTTCGTTTCGTTTCGGCCGTTTCGGCCGAGTCGTTTCGTTTCGGTAGCTTATCCGAAAAGATAAGTACTATGTTTTGTTTCGAAAGATTTTTCGGCCGTTTCGGTATGTTTCGGTATGTTTCGGCCGTTTCGGTAAAATATGTTTTGGAGACCAATTTATGAATTATTAAACCTTTCAGAACCATTTTAAAATATATATATATATAAAAAAAAATCCTAGTTACCCTGTCCTCATTTTAAAATATATATATAATAACAAAAAAATTCTAGTTACCCTATCCCCACGGTCGCATCTCTTAAAAATTCAAACTCTTTATTTTTATATTGTTATTATTATTTATGAAGAATATGAATTATGAATAAATTTTTTATTATATATATATATATCAAATTCTTAAAAACTTAAACTCTTTATTTTTATGTTGTTATTATTATTTATAAAGAATATGAATTATGAATAAATTTTTTATTATATATATATTCCGAAACGAAGCACCGAAACGGTCCGATAATGAAATATTTCGTTTCATAAGCTAAACCGAAACATAATCCGAAATGAAATTGACACAACCTTGATCTGGACCTCTGTC
>UESW01003838.1:1116485-1232266 GCA_900491605.1 Calamus simplicifolius | reverse complement strand
TAACTTCAAGTCTATTCCAAATCTCTTTAGCAGACATGCATGTAGATATACGATTAAACTCATTTGCATCAAGAGAACAATAAAGAACATTCATTGCTTTTGCATTTAATTGAGCTAATTTCTTATCTAGCTCATCCCATTCAGATTCAGGCTTTGCAATATCAATATTATCAATCTTAACAGTGGGTGTGTGAGGTCCATTAATTATGATTCCCCATAAATCATAATCAAGTGCTTGAATGAATATTTTCATTCGTGCTTTCCAATAAGTGTAATTTGTTCCATTGAACAAAGGTGGTCTATTAGTTGACTGTCCTTCGGTCAACATAGATCCCATTTGGATTACTACTGATCTTTAGCTCCAAGCTTATCAAAGCTATAGGAATCAAGAGCACGCTGCTCTGATACCACTTGTTGCCCAGACGTAGTAGCCCAAGAGGGGGGTGAATTGGGTATTTAAAAATTAATTCAATGGATGATATTGACTAACGCAGATATGTGCTTAATCAAATTTAATTCGCAGCGGTGTAGTGGAGTGCACGAAATAGAAAATACACAGATCAATCAAACACAAACACAGCAAGGTTTATAGTGGTTCGGTGCCAAACTCGGCTCCTACATCCACTCCCCAAAAACCTTTGGGAATTTCACTAATCGTATCACAACGATTACAACCCCTAGCCTTCCCCGGCTAGTCCTCTTGTTTTCACGGCACAAGGCAGCCAAATCCCCTAGCCTTCCCGGCTAGTCCTCTTGTTTTACTGGCACAAGGAAGCCAATCCCCTAGCCTTCCCGGCTAGTCCTCTTGTTTAATGGTACAAGGAAACCAATCAAGAAACTAGGGTTATCTCTAACCCTAATACAAGATTTATCAAAAATAGACAGCTCCTAATTTGAGCAAATATTCAAATATAAACTTTACAACTTTTTGAAGCAATACTTCAGCAGCAAATGTTGATTTTCGAAGTAGCTGAAATTTGCACTCGCTTCACCGGATCTGGACGACTTGAGCAAGGGTTGGAGGATGCAACTTCGCAGCACAATATCTTGCTCTTCAAGGATCCGAAAAATATCTTGCAATAAGCACTCTCTTTTGATTTCTTTCTTTTCTCTCTTTTGTGTTCTTGATATGTCAAAAGATGTAAGAATTTCGTCAAGGATTTCTTCTGAACATCTCTATTTAAACCAATCAAAAAACTATCCGTTAGATTCATTGGTAAATAGAGGAAAGGAAAAACGGGAAGAAATAAAACCGTTTGAAATATTTTCCCAAATGATGAAAGCATTAAACCCATTGCTAATGAAGGATTCCTGTCCATAACAAAAAGAAAATGGTCAGCATTCATCAAAGTAGTAAAGAGAGAGAGAGAGCATTAAATGAGAGAGAGGAGAGAGCTGAAATAAATTTCAGCAACTCCCAAAAGAGAAACGTGCGGCCATAATGGAAAAAGGAGGAAGCAATAAGCTAGCTTTTCTCCCAAGCTAGCTAGCTTGTTTCCAAATCCCACGGCAAGAAGAAATCGGCAAAACCATGGAGGGAAAGAGTAGCTAGCTAGCAAGCTAGCTCAATTCAAAGTCCACACGGCTGAGAAGAAACCAGGAGAAAAATAGTTAGCTTGTGAGCCTTGGTTTCATGCTATAAGAAAAGATAGTTAGCTATGGAGCTAACTAAGGCACAAACTAGTTAGCTCTTGAGCTAACTAGCCATGTAAGAAAGCATCCAACGGTTTCATAACCAGAAAAAGATTTAAAAAAGTTAGCTTATAAGTTAGCTATAAAAGGTGTATGAGGCCATGTAAAAAATAGTTAGCTTGTGAGCTAACTCAATCCAAATTCATGCGGCTAGGATGAAAACACTTTAAAAATAGTTAACTCATAAGTTAGCTAAGCCTATTCATGCCAAGAAATAGCTAACTCCCAAGCCATGAAAGCAATAAAGATAGTTAGCTTATAAGCTAACTCCCAAAGGGAATCATGAAAAGATGGTTAGCTTGTAAGCTAGCTCGTTTGAAATTTCATGCGGCTGATTTTGAAATTCAGTGGAGGGAAGTTAGCTTATGAGTTAGCTAAGCTAAAGGTTTATTCTATCATGCATAAAGGTAGTTGACTTGTGAGCTAACTGGGACATGAAAAAGCTAATACCAAGCTAGCTAAGAAGAGAGTTTTTCATGTTACGTACCTTGGAATGAAGGAAGGAAGTTAGCTTGCAAGCTAACTCCTACAAAGCACCAAACGGCCAAGCATGAAGGCATGAACAAACAAGTTAGCTTGTGAGCTAACCTCAAGGGAAAAGTGACCAGCCATGCAAGGGGAAAGAGTTAGCTTCCCAGCTAACTTATAAAATAAAACTCACGGCCAGCAAGAAGAGAGTTAGCTTCCAAACGGCTTGCATGGAGGGGAGGTTAGCTTCCCAGCTAGCTTGTTTCCCAATTCATTCGGCCAGCATGAAAGTAGCTAACTCCTAAGTGGCTAGCAAGGAAGGGAAGTTAGCTTCCCAGCTAACTCATTTCCCAACAAATTCGGCCAGCACAAGGAGTATACTAAAATAGCTAACTAGCATGGAATGGAAGCTAGCTAGCAAAGCCATGCAATAAAATTCAATAGATAGGCAAGTGAATTTTTATATTCTTCACAAGATAAAATAAACTTCATTGCATCATATGAAAAATTCTTGACAATTGTAAACATGAAGATACATGAAGATACTTGCAATATCATGGATTATCATAATTTATTTAGGCTTTATATGTTTTGTAATCATCAAAATCAATTCAAGGGTCAACATCCTTTGTGTAGGTTGGAGGAGGAGTCTTCTGACCATGCTATCTTCATATGTCCCAGAGCTAGACGGATATGGTATTTGATGGGTTATTCTAGCATATTGGATGACTTGGGCTCTCCGCGCTCTTCCTTCCTTCATGATCTCCAGAGGGGCTCTCAGCTTAAGCGTGGTCTTTGTGCTGCCATGACATACCAGATTTGGATGTCGAGGAATCAGTTCATTTTTATGGATGATAGTATTTCTTTACACATGATTGTATTGAAGATTAGATCGTTGACGGCGGACTGTGCCCATGTTATCAATGCGGTTGGTTCTGACTCCTCTGTCCTCTAGGGATCCCCTGCTACTACGGAAGCGAACCGGCGTACGATTTTTATTTCCTGGGAGCCCCCCTCAAGGGTTTGTCAAAATCAACTTCGATGGGAGTGTTCATGGTAGAGCTGCTGGTTCTGCATTTATCATCCGTAGGCCTCAAGACTGTGCCCATGTTATCAATGCGGTTGTGCCCATGTTATCAATGCGGTTGGTTCTGACTCCTCTGTCCTCTAGAGATCCCCTGCTACTACGGAAGCGAACCGGCGTACGATTTTATTTCCTGGGAGCCCCCCTCAAGGGTTTGTCAAAATCAACTTCGATGGGAGTGTTCATGGTAGAGCTGCTGGTTCTGCATTTATCATCCGTAGGCCTCAAGGTGATTTTCTAGCGAGGTTTTGGTACTTTCGACTCCTCTGTCCCTATGATCGAGCTTTATGCTGCTTGGGCTGGTATATCTTATGCCACTCAGATTCTTCATGCTCATAGGCTCATGATTGAGGATGATTCTATGACGGTCATTTCCTGGCTGTTGAAGGAGAATTGCTCTCATTGCCCCATTATTCTGATTATTAGGGACATTTGGTCTATCCTGCAGGAGGTTGATAGCTTCCAGATCCGTCATATATATCGTGAAGCCAATTCGGCGGTGGACTGAGTGGCTGCTTCAGTGGCCCAGCATATTGGTTCATGGATCCAGATCCGTCATATATATCGTGAAGCCAATTCGGCGGTGGACTGAGTGGCTGCTTCAGTGGCCCAGCATATTGGTTCATGGATCTGGAGCAACGTTGTCAATTTCGTTTCGTTTCGGCCGTTTCGGCCGAGTCGTTTCGTTTCGGTAGCTTATCCGAAAAGATAAGTACTATGTTTTGTTTCGAAAGATTTTTCGGCCGTTTCGGTATGTTTCGGTATGTTTCGGCCGTTTCGGTAAAATATGTTTTGGAGACCAATTTATGAATTATTAAACCTTTCAGAACCATTTTAAAATATATATATATAATATCAAAAAAAATCCTAGTTACCCTGTCCTCATTTTAAAATATATATATAAAACAAAAAATTCTAGTTACCCTATCCCCACGGTCGCATCTCTTAAAAATTCAAACTCTTTATTTTTATATTGTTATTATTATTTATGAAGAATATGAATTATGAATAAATTTTTATTATATATATATATATCAAATTCTTAAAAACTTAAACTCTTTATTTTTATGTTGTTATTATTATTTATAAAGAATATGAATTATGAATAAATTTTTTATTATATATATATATTCCGAAACGAAGCACCGAAACGGTCCGATAATGAAATATTTCGTTTCATAAGCTAAACCGAAACATAATCCGAAATGAAATTGACACAACCTTGATCTGGACCTCTGTCCTTTTCTTTTGTAGCAAATTTTGTACTCGAATCTATCTGGGCTAATTCACACGAGACTTGTGTGATCGTCCGCTTGTACCAAAAAAAATAAAATAAAAATTATCTATGTTAAATATAATTATATTTTTAAACATAAAAAGAATTTTAATATTCTATTTTTAAAAAACTGAAAGTGATAAGAAAAAAAATGCTATCATCTTTAATTATCCTCTTTAATTACCCATCTGAGACATTTTTACAACCAATTACATGCTTAGTCAATGTTTGGTTTACGAAAAAAAAAAAAATTGAGTATAAGATTTAAAATAAGTTTAGTGCTTATCAAATAATTTCTTTAAAAGAAGATTAACCAAATTTTTTTTGATCAAATATTATTTAAGACATAACTTCTTTAATTCTAAACCTATCAATTAAAAAAATTAATAATTTTCTAACAAACCGATGGAAAGACAGAAGCTCCTTATCATTAATATCAAAATCTTAGATCAATGATTACAATAATAATAAAATCTTAATTTTAAATATTAAAATTTTACATGAGAAATAAAAAAAGTACTGCTCTGTTGGAAAATATTTTTGATCTTACAAAAAATTTCTTTCTAAAAATTGCTAGAAATATGTTATAAAAATTTAAATATACAAATAAAGTAAAACCAAAAGATAAGATGGATCAAACCAGGACCGAGGCGTGTTAAACGCTGCCCTAAGGATCAGATTTTCGCCCCTTCGTGCAGGTTGTTGGCGATCTGTCCCAAGGTACACGATCCGGCTCGATCCGATCCTTCTACTACGAGCACGATCGTATGAAGGTGCAACCCAACGATTACCTTTAGATGCCGAAGAAAAGATTAATAAAATATATATAAATAAAATGAAATAAAACAAATTATATAGGGCTACTTCAAATCATTCATCTCAAATCATCCTTTTCCATCTTGAATCCTTGCCTATTTATAGGCTCGGCCCATAAAAGCTCCAACGGCTCAGCCCATAATGGCCTAAAAGCCTGATAGCCGTTAGCCCTAAATTATGTTAAAAATGGACTAATAAATTAATTATTTAAGCCATTTGAACATTGATGAATGTTGGCTCACCCAACGTTGCAAACGTTCAGCCCAAGCCCACGCGAGCGTTAATGCTCGTGTGGGTCCCTTTTATTTTTTATTTATATTTTTTATTTAGCTTTTTTTAACAATCTCCAATAAAAGTTAAAAAAAATAAATAAATATAATAAAATTTTAGGGCATCTTATACTGCGCAATAGATGAGGTGTCACTTGAATCTCACTTAGTATTAATTGTATATATCTGAAGGAACCATAGTGGATTAGACCTTGAACTAGGCCCTTTGACTCATATTTATACTAATCACACACACAGTATGGATCAATTAGGTTTAAGCGGTCAGCGCATATTAAAGGCCTTGCGCTCAGTACCTTGATTCTTCATAAGAATTCTTTAAGGTTAGCCCAAACCTTTAGTCACGGCCTAATATGATGATTCTCATATAGGTGAATCCTAAGGGTATTTGTGATAATACCCTGTAGATAACCTACCTCGGATCCATTAAGAGTATGACTCAACCTTATACAAATTTACTTTGTCACTTTATAAGAGCACTCATCATAGGGATGTGATGAAAATTTTTTTAAAAATTTATGCTCTAATACGATCACTCAATCAGCTTCGTTTCTACCACATTGAACCTCATTCATGGGATCTCCAATCATAGAGGTTGGGTATCCACTGCTGGTGATCAAATAATGGGCTTAAGCCCTATCCCCCTCGATGAACTAGGACTCCACTCCTAGATAACTCCTTGATTAATTGATTTGCCAAATTCTTCTCGGCAAATTCCAAAGAGATAAATTTTTTTTCTAGACCTTAAATAAGTGAATCAAGCAAAGATATATTAGAATTGAATATCCAAATACAAGATAAACAATAAATTGGATATTCCAACAGTCATGAGATTATTTAATAAATTATAAAAACTTTTATTAAATCTCATGGCAATATATATCAAGAGACTCAAAATAGAGCATTTATATAATATACCTTGTCACAGCATCCAAGTTCATCCATTCTTTGCCATTTGGTAACATAAAAGATTCACAATAGTAGGTAAGCAATGAGTATTTGTCCAATGCGGTTACTTTTGTTAAGCAACGAACAACACAATAAGGAGATATTAAATATTGACTACTATACCAGAAAATACTTATCTCAAATAAAAAAACTTTTGCATTTATGTAAGAATGGAAATATATATACTAATAACTGCAAGTAAAATAAAAAAAATGATATGAAAATACATCTATATACAAGCACGCTTATATTATGTGCATAAATGTAAGCATGTGTTTTTCAACAAGGCTTTGTTTGCATGCTGAATGTTTAACCACATGTTTGATGACTTCACCCCTTGTCCATCTATCTAGTGAACAAAGTATTTCACTGTCTGATTAGCACTTGCTTAACCCACCATTAATGCAACCATTACTTAATCAACCATTATCTGGTTTAGGGCATTTTTTTTCACTTTCATGGACAAGAATGCCCTCATGCTATGTATAAAGAAGATGGCTCAGCACCTCTCCCTATATAAATATATTAACACTCAAGAAAGCCCTCATGGCATTGTTTTTGGTCATGTAACATTGAAATTTCCTCCCATGTGCACATTTAATTGGTACAGAACAATAAGTGGAAAAATAGCGACTTGTATAGGCATGAAAATTAGGTTCATCATTGGGATACAATGCAGTTGTCCATTAATTGACCCTATGGCCATACCAAGCATGCACTCCTATTGACCACCAGATTGTCATTGTCATGTAAATAATAAGATAACATCAAACCTAATAGATATAAAATAGGGAAAATTATAACTTCAACTTAGGTCCCATTTGGTAGAGCTGTTGGCAGTAAATTTTTTTTTTGGAAGGCAGTAATTTTTTTTTAGAAAAATACTACATGCTGTTAGCAGTAAAATTATAACTTCAATTATACATATTTGGATGCCCTATTCAAATGTCCACAAATCCACTGAACCATCTACGTGTTTGCAGTTAAGAAGGCAAGAAGAAATTGGAGAAATTAAAAATTTGTCAGGCAACCAATCCTGATATTTTGGTGATATGCTGTTCCATCTAAAAGGTGATTTTTTCTTATTCCCAGAAAATCAAAACATGGCGATTAAAAGCCTTCACCATCCCTCTGACTCTCTCTTTCTCACTTCTTCTCGAAAAGAAAGACCTGTACATGCGCAGGCAATTAGCATAAAAGGGCCCTGGGCATCCAAACATCTCCTCATGAATCTCATATGCGTAGCTACCCTAACATTAGGGATGTCTTGTACATGAGAAGAAAGGACAACAATAATATGTATGGCAATAGTGGAGGGATGAGATGGACCACAGTTCCCATAATG
Source organism: Calamus simplicifolius (assembly GCA_900491605.1). NCBI lineage: Eukaryota > Viridiplantae > Streptophyta > Magnoliopsida > Arecales > Arecaceae > Calamus > Calamus simplicifolius. The sequence continues at coordinate 1,224,350 of UESW01003838.1, read as the reverse complement.
TCACAATTTTCATTGCAGTGCAAACTGCCTTCTAAATTGATAGTAGTTTCCCAGATAAGATATGGTTGGTTATGCAGTGCCAGTTACCATGTCTAAGTCTCCAATTTACCATTAAGGCAAAAAGCATCTCATTTAGCAATAAGATCTCTATAGGGTTTTGAGGAGTAGTGGTGCAATGAAGAGAAATATTAATCATGATGGGAAACTTTGATTCATAACAGTCTATATAAGGAAAACCACGTTCATATCGGAGAAAATATGATATAAACAAGAAACTAATAACATTCCAAGTAAATTTACTATCATCAGTCTTGGTAATATATTTGTGGAGTGACCCTCTTAGTCAAGCAGCATGTATAATATCAGAAAAGAAATGGAATAAACATTAAGTCAAATAAAAAATTAGATAAAATTATTTGGAGTCAAGACATAGACAAAATTTACTGTCAACATTATATTAGAAAGCAGTATTTCAAGAGATAATTATGGATGATCATAATTTAGCATAGCACCATTTGCACCATTAATGCACAGGCATTTCAGGGTGGCATGAAAACTTTATATGTTGAGCAAATGCAAAAACAGAATAAGAAGATGAAATGAAAATCTAGCAATTTATAGAAAAGAAGGAAAATCTGATCCTTAGCTATTGAAAATATTTTTGATCTTACAAAAAATCCCTTTCTAAAAATTGCTAGAAATATGTTATAGAAATTTAAATATACAAATAAAGTAAAACCAAAAGATAAGATGGATCAAACCAGGATCGAAGCGTATTAGACACTACCATAAGGATCAGATTTTCATCCCTTCGTGCAGGTTGGCGATCTGTCCCCAAGGTACAACGACCCGGCTCGATCCGATCCTACTGCGAGCACAATCGTATGAAGGTGCAAACCCAACGATTACCTTCAGATGCCCACGAAAAGATTAATAAAATATATATAAATAAATAAAACAAATTATATAGGGCTACTTCAAATTATTCATCCCGAGCGTTCAGCCCAAGCCCACGTGAGCGTTAATGCTCGTGTGGGTCCCTTTTATTTTTTATTTATATTTTTTTAACTTTTTTTTTTTTTTTTTTCTAACATGATCTTGTGCAGAACAGTAAACCAACAGACATGTACATGGAAGCCTAGATCTAGCTACAGATCCATGATTGGGATATTACCCTGTCGCATGGTACGTCTCTCTGCAGCTAAGCTGGCTTTAAAGCCCAGCACATATGCTCATGACTACAATTCTCATCATCATCCAAGAACCACATATTTGGCCACCTTCTTGGTTGCTCTGCTGCATTGGACTGCTCATAAACTCACGTTATATTAATTAATACAGTCTAATCAAAAATTGAAAGAAAAATGACAAAAGCTCAAGTAGTTCAGCCTGGAACAAAATCAGCCTGCTGCAAGATTATGCAAGTCCAGCACTTCTGCAAGACTAACCTCGAGAGCTATATTTCCTGCAATTTATAATCAGTGTCAATTAACATATAACCAATATATCAGCCAAATTACATGCAATTGTTGCAAATCAGGGCATGCCATTACTGCTTTTTTTAGTAAATTTTTATTTTTTTTCTCTCTTTTTATGTTCTAGAGAGAATTAATTGCAAAGAATACGGGGCCATTGGCCCAACAGGCAAAAGAGGCTAGCCACTGAAATTTATTGCGATGAAGTGCAATACATGAAGAATTTACATAGCAGTTTCAAGAAGAATATGCAAGGATATATAGTTCACTGCAATGACCAATTCAACAGCTGAAGCACAAGGGTGAGATCTTGTTGCTGTGAGATTCACCACCAACAACAAAGCTTTAGGAACCCAATCGGGTAGAACATAATTTCCTAGCGAAGATATGGTCGATTGATTCAGTACGAAAGACGCAACCCCAAAGATAATTTGCCTGAGCTTCCTGCTAAGAGCGTCTCTAGTATGCTTATTTTTTTTTTCAAACAAAGCAAACCCAGAGAAAGCTTTTGATTCCCAGAGGTACCCTAAATTCCAGAGTGAGATGGCACGCTTGATAGGCCTTGAATTCAGGAATTTTTAAACGATGCCTTGGAGAACTTGTTAACGCCAAAAGCGTTATCCGGGGTTAAAAAAAAAAAAAAAAAACGCACGCCCATTTAAAAAAAAAAACGTATGCCCATTTAAAAAAAATGAACGCCCATTGGGAAGGGTATTCAACACCAGGGGCATTATTAAAATTAAAAATATATATAAATAGGCCTTCATCCAGCCTTTTATGAAAATTTTTCACTACTCTTTCATATTCTCATTGATCAGCTGAGATTGTGCCACCAAGGCTTCCGGATTGAACTTTGGAGGAGAGCGGAGAGTGTGTTCCAATTTGTCTCTGCACAAAAAAGGGACTAAATCAAATCTCCTTCAGATCTAGAGATGGGCAAATCTCCTTCAGATCTAGCCGGCCATTGAGCCTTGCTAGTACGGCCCATTAAGCCATATTGTACTGAGCTCGAAAATTTGACCCGTCGACTCATGGGCGTACATTTTTTAATGGGCATACGTTTTTTTAAATTTAAATAAAAAAATCAAAATGGTAGGGGTGTACAGTACGGTCCTAAGGGCCTAATAAAAAATTTAGATAAAAAAATATTTTTTAATAAATTAAAAAATTATTAGAAGAATTTATTAGTATGAAGCCACCTTAATCATGGGGGGTTTGACACCAATTTATTAATTTAAAATCAAAATAGTACAAGAAAAGAAAAAATAGATATGACTTATTTTAACAATTAAAAAATAAAATGACTCACTCATCAATAGTATTTGTATCGTCATCATCTTCGCTAGTTAAGTCATATCTACCTATAGACATAATAGGATATTAATTTCTAACGCTCTTTATTATATGCAAAATGTAAATAAAATTCTAATTATTATATGAAAATATTTTTTTTAAGTTTATCATTGCTATTATTTTGACTAAAATGACAATATCAATTCCATGCCTTTTGTTTATTTGCAAGAATGCATTATAATACATATATATATATAATATATATATTAATAAGATAAGTACATAATAAAATTTAGTACTTTGTGTTATTTGGTGCTGTTTCTAAAACTATGGGCTATTATAAACATTTTAACATTCCATAATGCAATATTGTTTTATAAATTTTTTTAAATCATGAATTTAAAAAATTTAAATTTTAATATAATTATAATTTTTTATATTGATAATTTTATCTTCATTTTAAAGATATGAGAGTCAAATTTGCATTTTTTTCATGTATGATCACCTCTAATTACATATAAGAAACTATTTTTAAAACTATTTTTTATGCAACTAAACATATAAAAAGTTGAAATCGGCCTTTGGATAACTTTTACTTAAAAATTATATTATTTAAGCAAATAACAAAGGAGCACTAAAACTCAATTATTTCATTTGCAGCAACTGCGAGTATCTTATCAGTGTATTTGAGTACCGAGGGTCTCTGGATGGTCAAGGCTATCTCGGTAACTTTATCTAAAAAAAATATAGGAGACAATAAGATATATGGATGGTCAAGGCTATCTCGATAACTTCATCTAAAGAAAAAAAAATACAAGAGACAATAAGATATCTACTATTGAAAGGTGCCAATCCAATCCTCTGTCACTTGGCTGAGACTGAGCCAATAAATTTTTTTTGTAAAAAAGTAATATAGGAATTATTTTTTAAAAAAATAAAAGATTGAGCCAATAATTTTGTAAAAAAAAATTGCCTATGCTGGTGGGTTATTTTTTATAAAAAAAAAAAAGATTGAGCTAATAATTTTGTAAAAAAAAATTGCCCATGCACGGCCCACCATAGGCTATGCCTGGTCCGGCATGGTGCGTGGCCCAAAATGGGCCACATATCGTGCTGGGCCACCAAAAATTTTTAACGGACCATGCCCGGCATGGCCCATTAAATTGGCCAGCCCAATGGGCCTATGCCGTGTCGGGCATGGTCTGGCTCAGTGCCCACCTCTATTTAGGGCAGTAGTTATATCCGTCTCTCAGGCCTGCCTCCTAAACTTTTTTTATTGTTTTTGAAATATTTTTTACACCAAATATAGTCTACCACACACCATAAATATTTTTCTAATATATATATATATATATATATATATATATATATATATACACACACATATATATTCCTGGTTGGAGGACCATAGAAATCATTAACTATAACAATCTAAAGGAGATTTTTACAAATTAATTATAATTTAGTTACCTTCCATATTATATATATATATATATATATATATATATATATATATATATATATATATATATATCTTTCACTTATAACAGAATGTCAAGTTCTCTTATTGTGTGAAAAAAAGTTTGAATTATTTAAGAAAATTCGTAACAAAGTCATTTTTATTTTCCAAATCTTCCTTTCTCAACCTAACTTGGACTCCAAGGCAACCCTTAAGGATGACATCATTAGTCTCAGACCGAAAAAATTTGATGGATCCCAATTTAGGAGGTGACAAAGCCAAATGAAGTTTTGGCTAACTACCTTAAGTCTTTGGCCAGTGATTGACAAGTCTATCAGTCCTCTAGTTCAATGACAACCACTACCCTGAAGAGGATTACCTATGTAAAGGTAGAATCCTTAGTGCCCTATCCGACTCGCTCTACGACATTTACCTATCAGCTAAGAATTCGAAGGAATATGGGATACCCTTGAGTCTGAATATGAACTCGATGATGCTGGAGTAGAATGATTTAACACCGCATCATTCCTTAGATTCAATATGTAGATGACATACCTATCAATGATCAAATTCACAAATTCCAAAAATACCTTAAGAAACTTCAGGCCAATAAAGGCAAATTCTCCAAAGGTTTTAAAGTTTCCAGCCTCCTAGATAAAATGCCTCCTTATTGGAATGGCTTTGTCAAAAGTCAACTTCAAAAACAAGGAGAGCTAACTTTGGCTCAATTTCTAAACTCAGGATAGAAGACCAACATAGGTCTAAAACCCATCAAACTAGAATTCCAAGTGTCCAAGCCAACTTATCCGAACAACACCGAACCAACAGCAATCCTAAACGAAGATTAAAGCCTAAATTTTAATCGAACCTCCAAAAACAATCAAACCAAGCCTACCATCCTAAACCAAACAAGTTCAAACCCAAGGATGAAACCTTTAAAACCCACAATACTAGACCTAGCCAGCCTACCCAAGGTCTAAGTAAAAGATTATGTTTTGTGTGTGGAAGGACAAATTATCTTGCGAGAGACTGCTTTCATCGTAAGAGGAAGCCCTTTCGCAAACCTTCTGCTTCCTTCGGACCACAAGCTCATGTAGTTGAAGGTCAAGATGATTCCATCCTTAGGTTAGTAAACTTGAACCCTGAAATAAATCTTACTTCTTCCAACTTTAATTGGTGGTTGGATTCAGGAGCTAATGTTCATATTTGTTTTGATCTCTCTTGGTTCACTACTTTTCAGGACTCAAGTAGAGGAAGTGTGACCCTAAGGAACAACACAGCTACCAGGGTCGAGGGACAAGGTCGAGTAAACCTAAAAATGCCATCAGGAAAAGTTTTTACCTTGATGGATGTGCTTTATATTCCTAATCTTAGAAAAAACCTTGTCAACGGGTTTTACCTGGTTCAGAGAGGATACAAAATTGTTCTTGATTGTAATAAAGTTATAATAACTAAGAATAATGCATTCATAGAAAAAGGATATGTAAGTGAAGGCTTATTCAAACTAAATATAATAAATACTTTTATTAATAAAGCTGAGAATCAAACCTATCTTGTGAATAAGTCTAATCTGTGGCATGCCAGGTTGGGTCATGTGCACCTAAAAAAGGTCGAATACATGATGAAATTAAAACTAATTCCTAAATTGAATCTAGATATATTTAAATGCAAAATATGTGCTGAATCTAAACAACCAAGAAAGCCATTCAAATCAGTTAAAAAAATTTGTCAATCTTGGAGTTAATACATAGTGATGTTTGTGACTCCACCAAGACTACAAGTCGTAATGGCAATAGGTACTTTGTGACTTTTATAGATGATTTTTCTAGATATTGTTACTGTTATCTAATTAAATCTAAATATGAAACCTTCAATAAATTTAAAATTTATAAGAATAAGGTAGAAAATCAACAAGAAAGAAAAATTAAAATTCTTAGATCTGATAGAGGAGGGAAGTATATCTCGAATAAATTTTCTCGGTTTTGTCAAGAACATGGGATAATTCATCAATTGACTTCTCCTTACTCTCCACAGTCCAACGGTGTAGCTGAGCATAAGAACCGTACCCTTATGGATATATTAAATTCTATGCTCATTAGTTTTGGCTTACTCGAGAACTTGTAAGGGGAAGCTCTTCTATCTTCTTGCTTCATTCTAAATAGAATACCTACTAAGGATAGTGGTAAGACTCCCTATGAACTTTGAAAGGAAGAACACCTAACCTAGACTTTATCAAAGTGTGGGAGAGTCTAGCTAAGGTTAATATTCCTGAATCCAAAAGAGAAAACTATGATCCAAAACCTTAGATGTATTTATAGGCTATGCCCATAATAGCAATGCCGGCAGGTTTTTAGTAATAAAATCAGAGATTAATGACATATCTAACAACACAATCTTAGAAGCTAGAGATGCCTCCTTCTTTGAAGATATAATTCTATTCAAGACTAAAATCTCTAGACCCCTAAAATCTGAACCATCTTCTTCTAAAGCCATAGAACCAGAACTAAAAACTGAACCAGAATTAAGAAGAAGCAAAAGGAAAAGATTTAAAAAAGATTTTGGTAAAGATTTCTTCACATTCTTAATAGAAGGTTATCATTCCATATATGATGAAGCAATGACATCATCAGAATCATCATATTGGAAGGATGCTATAGATAGTGAAATTAAATCAACCATAGAAAATAAGACTTGGATTTTAACTGATTTACCTTCTGGAAACAAACCTATAGAACAAAATGGATTTTTAAAAGAAAATTAAGACCAGATGGATCAATAGAAAGATATAAAGCTAGGTTAGTAGTAAAAGGATTTAATCAAAAGAAGGACATAGATTATTTTGATACTTATGCTCCTGTAGCAAGAATAATAACTCTGAGAACTCTAATAGCCTTAGTCTCAATTCATAAATTAATAATTCATCAAATGGACGTAAAAACTGCATTTTTAAATGAAGAATTGGAAGAAGAAATTTACATAAACCAATCTCAAGGATTTGAAGTAAAAGGAAAGAATATAAAGTATGTAAATTAATCAAATCTCTTTGTTTAAAATAAGCTCCTAGACAGTGGCACATTAAGTTTGATGAAATCATCTTAAAAAATAGCTTTAAAATAAATGAATATGACAAATGTGTATATTACAAAAGATAGGATACTAACTTTATAATACTATGCTTATATGTAGATGATATACTACTCCTAGGAACATCATTAAAAATAATTCAAGAAACTAAAAGCTACTTATCAAATAATTTTGATATGAAAGACTTAGGAGAAGCCAATGTAATTCCAGGAATCAAACTTAACATAGTAGATAATGGAATAGCAACAAGATTAGTACACTAAATAAAGAAAATGCTTCAAAAGTTTGAATATTGTGATTTAAATCCTATCTCTACCCTCTATGATCATAACTCTCATTTAATTAAAAATTTAGAACCTATTAATCAATTAGGATATTCTCAAAGAATTGGATCCCTATTATATATTTCAAATAGAACTTGTTTGGACATAGCTTATGCAGTAGGTAGACTAAGTAAGTATATTAGTAATCCTAGTGAAGAACATTGAAAAGCCCTAGAAATAATTTTTAGATATCTTAAGGGAACCATAAATTACTCTCTAGTGTATTCTGGTTATCCTGAAGTAATTGAGGTTTATAGTGATGCTAATTGGATAACAGAAAAATTCGATGTTAAATCTATTACTGGGTATCTCGTCCTATTAGGAGGATCTGCAGTATCTTGGGGCTCATGTAAATATACTATAATCACTAGAAGCACTCTAGAATCTAAGCTAATAGCTCTTGACACAACATGCACTAAAGCACAATGGTTGAAAGACTTAATAAATGATAAAGATATTCTTTCACCAAATATTTTTAATTTTGTTTAAATTGTGATTATAGAGCTCTAATTGATCTATTAAATCAACAGACAACTAATAAAAAGATAAATAATTATATTCTTATCAGGTATAAATCTATAAGAAATAAAATGAAAGAATCAATATCACTGCAATTTATAAGATCAAAATATAATTTGATAGATCTTTTAACCAAATGCCTTTCGAAGGCTACGGTATTTCAGACATCGAAGGAGATGAAGCTTAAGCCCATATATTATGGCAACCCTATGGTTAAGGTTCAAAGGGAAACAATCTCTGAGGTGATGTATAGAAGCATCGTTTTAAGAGTCTGTCTCTACCCCATCCCTATGGTATGATACTTTATTGTGACGGTTAGGTTGAGCATAGCTCTTAATAGATCCAAGGCTATAAGTTCAATAAGGTACGATTCTATTGCACATACCCTTGGAGGATCTACCTTAGTGAGAGTAGTCGTGAGGCCGCGATTATGGGACAGGGCGAATCCCTAATAACTCTCATAAAAATCAAGACAAGCGCATGGCCTATATAGTGCTAACCCGCATTATGATTAGCTCATCTTCATACTATGTGTATTTTGTACTAAATACAAGTTCAAACCTAGAAGGTACTTGCACTAAGTATTGTAAACTTTTAAAGTTTTTTTTAAATTGCTTACTGAATTTAATAATATTAAAATTTTATTTATTTATTATTCTTTTGTTTTTTTTTTTGTAGAGGGTTGTTAATGCCAAAGCATTATTAGGGTGTTTAAAAAACACACGCTCGTTAAAAAAAAAAATGCAGGCCGATTGGAAAGGGTATTTAATGTAGGGGCATTATTGAAAAATTTATTTAAAAAAAGCTATAAATAGGCCTCCATCCCAGCCTTTCAAAGTATGAAAATTTTTTACTACTCTCATATTCCTCCTTTCAACTTTTTCTTTGAAGACAACTAATCGCGTCCTGTTGAAATTGAAATCATGCCACCAACACCAACGAACGTTGGAGTTTTTCATGTTGGAGTTTTTGGCTTCCGGATTGTACCTTGGAGGATAGCGTTGAAATTGAAATAATCTGAAATCGTGCCACCAACAGATGTTGGAGCTTTTGGCTTCCGGATTGTACCTTTGAGGAGAGCGTTGAAATTGAAATCTAAAATCGCGCTACCAATGGACGTTGGAGATTTTGGTTTCCGAATTGTACCTTGGAGGAGAGTATGTGGTTCAATTTATCTTTGCACGAGAAGAGGTTCAATTTATCTTTGCACGAGAAGAGGTCAATTTCTTTGCACGAGAAGATGACCAAAACTCCTTTAGGACAATCGTTATATCCGCTTTCTAGAACTGACTTCTGAGCTTTCTTTTATTATTTTTAAAATATTTTTTATACAAAATATAATCTAACATACACCATAAATATTAATTTTTAAAATATTATATATATATATATATAGTCGGAAGACCACATGAACCATTAACGATAACAGAACTTTCCCTTGCCATTCGATCTTCGGAGAAGTTGGTTGGGTTCCGAGCTCAGGTGAGACTCAGGTATAAGATTCGACAGCTTGCTAAATTCTTGGAGAGAATATCCTCTTGCCTTAAACCACGTCTACATGGAATCTAGTTGCCAATTTCGCGATATTTACAGCAATCTTATGTGACAGAAGAATAAGAATGCTTTCCACCCATCTAATCCAAGTTGGAGGAGAACCTCTATGAAAAAGGAGGGTTAAGAGATCTGCCTTCGAGGAGTCAAGTTTGCAAACAATTCCATCTGTGGCCGATCCCTTTGAGCGAAAAAGAACTTCATTAGCACAAAGAATATTACCTAGAATAGATCTCATCAAAGTCGCTTGAGCAAGGACAATAAGACCATCCATGAGAGGCTTCAACCAATTTTCTAGAACTTATGGTGATACTATTGATATAGCTATAAAAAGGCCACCTCATGTTGCTGTCGAAGAGCTGCTGAAGAACAGCAAGAAGGTCGATCACCACTAGCCAAATCCCATGAAATGCTGGTAAAAACCGATAAAGTTTCCATCTGGGTCGGGACTTTTATCTCCTACGAAATCCAAGACCGCCTTTTCAATTTCATATTTTCTCATTCCAGATCTTGCGGGGCACCTCAACTCTTTGGTCAAATCCCTGAAAAATGCTGTAAAGGAACATTTAATCCCATCCCATTCCACCTTAAGAAATTTGCCACCTTAAGAAAAAATATTAGTTTTGTTGTCACCTTTTTTCAGCAACCTGACCTTGGATTTTTGCTTCCAATGGATCTCTTCCTCCTAGATTTGATGAAGCTCTCCTTTGTATAAAAATCCCAATTTTCTTTTTCAATACAAGTAAGAGAAACTTTTCCCACTTTCTGATCCAGTGCTTGTATATTTGTCAAGCAACACTGATTTGGCCAGTTTTGAAGAGGACCTTAGTTCTCCATGATTTCAATGTTAGTCCGGGTTGCTCTGAGTTTTAAAACCAAGCTTAAAGTTGCGTCTTCAAATCACCCAACAGAGCTCCATGATGCAGAGACAACTTCATTTATAAAGATTAATAGGAGAGCAGCCCTTCGCTTGAGCAGCAGCAAAGTTTAGTTTGACAGGAGCATGATCCACGCACACATGAGCTAGCTAATGCCGATTGTAAAGAGCGAAAACAAAGGACATCCCATTCAGTAGAGATTAGGAACCTGTCCAGCTTTGCTGTTGTCAGGTAGTCCCTTTGATTACATGCGAAGTCCTGTTGTTTAAGGGGGAAGGATAGAGCAAAGAACGAACTGAGATCAAAGGACCTACAAGGCCAGCTAATTTGCATTATATTAGAGATCATTTTACTGGATTAACAACACAAACTCATCATGTAAGAACTGCAATAAGCGTTTGAAGTCAGAAAGAGTATTATTTTCAAAAAAGAAATCTGGCAATTTTCCATTAGCAAATTTAGGAAATAGGCTACTCATTAAAGGATTAATTATAGAACGGTTTGATTTTTTTCGAAAAAAAAAAATAATTACAGAATATGTCCACACTAACACTGACTGCCTTTGGTATTGTAGAATGAAAAGATCCAATGCATATTTAGCATTGCACTTACAAAATAAGCACCAAGTTTGCCAACAAAAAAATTTCTCCACAACACCTCAACCAAAATGCATACAGCATAAAGCAACTAGTTAGTGCTTACTATATTGTCAGAGAACATCTTAGAAGCCAGAAGCACCATTCACAATTAAGTTTGATGGCAACAAACTTACTTAAGATGGAACGCCCTGGCGAAAAGTAAGCAAATCAATACCAAAGTGCTCTTGAAGTCACTTGGATGGGAGTAGCTTTTCCTTCTTGAGTTCCAAACAATATCTCAGGCGAATTAACCTGTCTAAAACTGCTCCAAACATAAGCACTTGATGATCTCTCATGTAAAGCATGGATGGTTCTGCCACAAGCTCCATTCATTTCATTGAAATAAAAATCCCTTGCATTTCTTTGGTTGACATAGCTCAAGTCAGGTCGACATCTAGCAATCAAGTGGCGGACATCTTCCAGATGATTTCCATGTGACCTCAAATATACACTACTAAATCCAATCCTCGGTGGAACAAAAACTCGTGTCGGAGTATGATCTATATTAATTGCAAAAGCAGGTTGTGAACTGCCCCAAAGATAATCCAAGTAACGATCTTGAGGATTCTGAATGGCAACTGGGTGATTAACTCTGCTGGTACTTCTTAGATGATCTTCTATCTCAGTCGCATGAATTCCATGTCTTCCATAGGTACTTCTTAGATGATCTTCTATCTCAGTCGCATGAATTCCATGTCTTCCATAGGTACAATCAATGCTTGATGTTGCTGCTATCGTATTTTTGCAGGCTTTCTTCATTTTCTGGACATCACCAATCCTGAATTTGAAGGTGCAGCAAGCACCCAAGGGAAACGGCTGGTCACACCTTGCTCCATCCCCTCTTTTGTTACTATAACCAGGGTAGTCTTCAATCTTAAAATTAGAACATTTCACCAGAATAAGAAAGTTCTTAGAAGCAAGTTCCTCGAGGTTCCACTTGCGAAATGGGCCTCCCATCTTATGGCTTATATGAATTCACCATAGGGTCGAAGCATGTGGCTTGCATTTTTAAAGAAGCCCTGAACTAGTTTCCTGTGCAAACTAAACCCCGCATAACAGAAAATACGGATCAGTCACCAAATATAACCTTTAAACACCACCAACACTAAAAATAGTAGCATAAGGATGACATATCAAGCATGCACACTCTTTACACACCTTACATTCTATGATTAAAAGTATGCAGATGCTTATCTGGGTCTGTAGATATCATTTCTAGTCTGGAGGTTAGTATAACCACTAAGCGAGTAATGCATATAGAAAAAAGAAAAGCTTCATTTCATAAGAAGCATTATGGTTGAAAGAACATCATAAACTTAATCAATATAAATCGACTGTCCCAAGAAAGCAAGGCAATTATAATTTGAGTTTGAATGAAAGAGTATAGTTATTATCAAAGATATACAATCAACACTAGATCAGCTTGTCTATGACTAACTCGTTGCTTTAGCACTGCATTCTGTGCACAGTTATACGTACAAGCTTTAACTGACCAATTTTCAACCACCTATGCCTAAGTCATGTGTTAAAAAATGGTAGTAGATGGATCATTCTGTTACTCATTTCTCGAAGTAGTCATAGAACTTATTCATTTACTGTCTTTCCACCAACATAAAACTGTGATCTCATTTGAGTATAAGGACTAAAGGGAGAGAAACAATAGGATTTCAAAAGAAAATAACAGTTTCTAGATGGAAGGGCTATTACTCGGAAAATGCAAGCTCTATCGGCTTTACACTTATCAATCAATAGCGTCATCAGATGATACCAATCCTTCTCACATGCCAAACCATTCAAACCCTTCATGGCAGCTATCTACTCTTTAAGGGTCTTTTCCCCTCCTCTTCCTCATACCTTCTACACAAGAAAGCACAATCTCATTCTGGCTTTTCTGATCTTTTTCAGCACTTTTCTGCACCTTCTCATCAGTTATTCATCAACATAGTAAAAGAACATATGAAGAATAAGATCACTGGGGTAGATTAGGTTCAAAATATACTTAGATACAATAGATTTTTATGCTACCACCATGACCCTAATTAATTCATTCAAATTGAGCAATCCATCATGGTTCCTACGCAAAATGAGATAATTGTAACAAAAGCAAAGACATGATTTAATGGAGGGAATTGCATTAAGGTACCAGCTTGCCAAATTGGTACCCTTGTGTTGACACGAGACCTAGGTTCGACCCTGCCCTCGCTCCAACTCTCTGATAGGCTTCCATCTTTCCTATTTCTTGCAAAAAGAAAAAGGGAATTGTGTACATGTCTATGGCATCGATGGAGATAACTGTCAAACTATATATAGTCTCATAACTATATTTATGCTGCTACATATAATTTCTGTTTTTGTAACATGATTCCTTGCATCATTCATTAATATCTTTGTAATACTACTTAATTCTTTGTTCCGCATCATCTTGTTACAATAATAAATTGTCACAAGAAACTCCTTCCCTGAAAGCAGTTTGATAGAAATTAGCTTATTATTCAAGATTATCTCCAAACTCCTATCCTCTGTAATACTAGGTATCCATTCTTAGAATTATCTAGATTATATTAATCATGCATGCCCTTAAACTTTATTTTGATTTGAGTTATTTCGTTGCACACAAACTGTCACTACAAACTGTCACTACGGCCAAAATTGATTGTTGTCTGATTCCAAAGAGAAGGGTATATAGACATCACTAATTAGAAACATTAACATCAAGGAGACGGACATGAATATAATCAGAGAGCTACAACTTGCAGAAGTAAAATGGCAACGAATATAAAGGAGGAAGCTAAGATCTAATCAATAAAAGGCCTTTCTAAAACTAAAACTAAGAAAGACATCACTAAGTATAAACTGCACTGCAAAAGACAGAAACAAATAGAGGCCCTATATATGAATGATTTCAAAAAAAAAAAAAAGAAGCCAATTACATATATGTGTTATAAGTAAGGTCTTCCGTACCCACCCGTGCTGATCGAATACACTGGTAAGATACTAGAATGGTATTGAAGTTTGATTCGATATCAATCAAACCAATTCAAACCATCCCAGACCACTTGGACTGTCTGATATGTAATAGTAATATAACTCAGAGTGCAAAAATATACTAACTTTCTGCCTCAGTGCTGGATACATATCATACCATATACATCATATCATATAGAACCAATAATGTACCGGTACAGTTTTCTAGTTTTCAGTACTTATTTTGCAGATCTTGATTATAAGTGTACTATGTTCTCATTCTATAATTAAGCATGACTACAAATGATGTTAACTGGATGTGTCTATAAAAGTTTTGAAAAATACACAATTGTTTTTACTGAATGAATACCTACCCTAGTTTATTTTCTCTAGGTCACAATAAGATGGCTCATACAAATGCACCAGAATTTACACAATGAACAATGTGGGACTTTAAATGATATTTATTACATGAATTCATATACAAGTACATAAGCTAATCTTTTGGTAATTGGTCAAACAAGTCTGGACATTGATGCAAATAATATGAGTAACTAGTGATACATACTTGATTATCTTTGTTTCCCTTCCTTTAAATCCTGCATGAGGAAAGTTGAACACAATCCTATCAAACTTCCGCATCTTCAAGTCACTGTGAAGTTTCATTTTTGTGGCATCAACCTCATGTAAAATGGTTGCTCCCATATTCTCAGACTTTCCAAATGTGCCTTCGCTTTTGCATACTTAACCACCACAACATCTGATTTGAGATGACCAGAACATTTAAGAGAGTGCATGAAGAGGGAATATCAAAGAACAAAAGGTTAAAACACAAAATAATTTCCAAGCAAATGTTAATGTCAATATGGCAATGAGAATGACTTTCAACCACTTATAAACTTAAAAAAAAGGGGAAAAACAATTCCTTAACGATAGGGATTAGTTGTCATCCAGTCTCCCAATCTCTTGAAACCATTCAAGCACCTCTGAAACTCAAAAACAAAAGCCGGGAATATCAAAGAACAAAAGGTTAAAACACAAAATAATTTCCAAGCAAATGTTAATGTCAATATGGCAATGAGAATGACTTTCATCCACTTATAAACTTTTAAAAAAGGGGGGGAAAACAATTCCCTCGAAGATAGGGATTAGTTGTCATCCAGTCTCCCAATCTCTTGAAACCATTCAAGCACCTCTGAAACTCAAAACAAAAGTCGGGAATATCAAAGAACAAAAGGTTAAAATACAAAATTATTTCCAAGCAAACGTTAAGGCCAATATGGCAATGAGAATGACTTTCATCCACTTATAAACTTAAAAAAAGGGGGGAAAACAATTCCCTTGAAGATAGGGATTAGTTGTCATCCAGGCTCCCAATCTCTTGAAACCATTCAAGCACCTCTGAAACACAAAAACAAAAGTCTCCTGCTGGAGGTCTCTTATTGGACCCATAGTATCTTCCAGCATCCAAAGAGCCCCCTTCAAGTTATTGTGAAGTTCCAACAACATAAGTAGAAATCTCCTATATAAAACGAACCCCTGAAAAATGTTTCGTAAAAACACTGCAGCTCAAATGCCAGACTCTGAAAACAAATCCGAAAAAAGGCCTGGAACAATGAGCGAAAGACAAAATGGCAACACATAACCCTCATCAACTCTTTCAACTTTGCAAGCCTTTATAATATAAAGTGGGATGAACTTAGAAAAAGCTAATAGAAAAATTAAAGAAGACATTTTAGGGGTTAATATCAAAGACAAGGAAAAAGGCAATGCATGTCCAACATCCATAAACATTACTAATAATCCAACGTG
Source organism: Calamus simplicifolius (assembly GCA_900491605.1). Lineage (NCBI taxonomy): Eukaryota > Viridiplantae > Streptophyta > Magnoliopsida > Arecales > Arecaceae > Calamus > Calamus simplicifolius. The sequence goes on along the minus strand of UESW01003838.1, from coordinate 1,208,354 downwards.
ATTTGGCACATCTACGTCGCTATTTATAACACAGGAAAATAGAAACAAAGAGAGAGAATGAGAACGAGAGAGAGAGAGAGAGATGGTGAAAGAGAAGGGAGGGTGACCATGTGAGTCTAGAGAGGTGGCAACGATATTGGAGGCAGAGCCAAAGGCATTGGCCAGAGAGAGGGAGAAGGAAAAGTCTCCTTCCCCTACCAACAGTATCTCATGCGATGAGGAGTAGTGCTTCATCCATATCACCTTGTCCATTCTCTCCTCCTCTCTGAAACACTCTCCTCCTCCAACGCTCGGCAGCAAGATTTTAAGGCCGGCCGAATAAATAAAACGTGGAATTTGAAACGGTCCGTCGGCCGAGCCAGTTTTTTTTTTTTTTTGGCCTTTTTCCAGGGATAGTTTGTAGCCAAGTTTCGGCTCGGTTTCCTGGCTATTGACGAGAATGCCACTCAGAAGTCCCATTTTTTTTCCCGGACTGGCAAATAGCTTAACGTTGATTTCCAATGTAGAGCCGTTTGATTTCCTGAACGGTACTTTTACGAGTTAATTTTTTATCTTCTACGTGATGTGATTCAAATTTTGATTTTTTAAGCGTCCGTTGGTTTTTCTTAAAAAATTTTCCAATAAAAAGGTTTCCTAGGACCATTTTTCCATTTGGTATTTTCCAAACGCAAACATTTTCCCACAAAAAAATTTACCAATGAAAACAGTTTTATATTTTATATATTTAATTGAAGATAATTTTCTATAAAAAAATATCAATTTAACAATAACATCTCTAACATAAAGATTTTAAGTAGTTATTTTTCTTTATTTTTACAAAATAATTAAATAGATCATTTGATATTCATTTTCATATTATTTTGTTAGTCTACTTATATATAATTACATAAATAAAAATATTTATAGTAATTAATTTATTTAAAATGTATTTAATATATTTATTTAGAATAGTAATATGAAAAAAAAATATTGAAAACAATTTTTACACTTTAGTACCAAAATATTTTCATATATAATTTTTTAATGAATAAATTCGATCATGAGTTCTAGATGAAGATCAAAATCGGATTTAGGTCTAACCTTTTTTTTTTTTTTGTATATAATGTGAATTTTAACTCTGGTCTAGATTAAATAAGATACCAACCTATAGCAATCAATCCAATTGATTACTCTAATTTGACAAGCCCCTCATTTTATCCTGCTAAATAGTATTTCTATCACCCATACAAACTTCTTGATTTATATTGATAGAGCATGCACCGAGTTCGGTTGTCAAGATAGTAAACATAACGTTATAATTTCAGCAGTAGCCTTTTAAATACAATCAATCAACCTTCAATTGAAAAAATACAACCATTCTATCAAACATTATACTCGAAGCCATGCTCATGAAATTTGTTTCGAAAGAATATTTCAGAATCAAAAAACGATAGGCCTGTGCGAATTCGTTGTATTTTTCCTCCACCTTCCGGAACTTTCTTTTGCCGTGGCTATTATTACATAATATATAAAATGAATCAAAGAACCTTCAAGAAAAAAAAAAAAAAAAAACCTAATTGCCCCGCTTTGCAACGTGCGACACACCGTTCGCGAATGATCGCGAAAAAGATACGCATAACTATGCAATTCGGCTGTTCGTCCCAAACAGCAAACAGATGAAAGAACAAGGAAGAGAGCGGCAAATGGCGCCAAGAGTCGAGGGTCACCGTCAAAACCTTCGGACGTGGGGGGAACGGAAGCTGAAATGACGCCTGCTCGGCGGCCAGCGATGGACGACACCTCGACTACCTATAGGTAGTAGGCTTCGTACGAAACGACGATTTTGAGGCGTGGTCTGTTACGTGGCAGCAGGCACCAGTACGGATCTTGCAGTGGCTTTGCCTTTTATTTTACGCTTGCTTTATTATTTGTAGGCTTCATGATGCTCATCGGAGGTCGGCAAAGCAAGGCACCGAAAATTAAAATAATTTTTTTTCGAAAATTAAAAAAAATTAGAAATATAATATTTTCATCGTTTTATCCGTGCGTAAAATGGAAAAAAAAAGTAAAATAATAAATAAAGGACATAGTGCTGCCAGTTCTATCAAAATAGTCAATTAGAATTATTATAATAATATGAATTTCTTTCGAAGTAGAAGGATGCTTTTGTTTATTTCGCAACAAAATTGATTGTGAGATGAGATAAAAAACGTGGATGATCTGGATGATCATTTTAAAAAATAAAATTTCTACTGCATCACGTGTAACGGCTGATCGTTCGTTCGTACAGAAAGATAGATAAAATAATATGAATTAACTTAGCTGGCAACAAAGCTACTCAAAGACGGAACCCGTGAAAAGTGCTCTTAGGTAAGGGGATAAGAAGGGATATTCTCGGACCTTCTTATTTCTAAATGCTATAGCTAGAAGGGATAGATCTGAAAAAAAATTAACCAAAGGGGATAACCCATGGTTAACCATGGTTAACCATGGGTTATCCCTTGAACTTATTCCCTAGGGAACCAAGGAACAACTAAAGTTATCCCTTGATGGCAGACTTGTAATTTTTAAAAACTGCTTATCCTCAGCTATCCCCTGAATGATCCCGTACATTTATCCAGGAATAACTTTTGAGCTATCAAACACTACCTTAAAGTCACCGGGACGGAAGTGCTTTTCCTTCTTCAGCTCAAAAAAAATATCCCAAGTGAATTAACCTGCCTCCCTCCGACCGTGGTTTAAGAGTTTAAAAGAGCGTCAATCCATCGCAAGCTTAACATACAAGGCGTTCAATAACATAATAAATAAAATAAAAAATAATTATTATTATTTAAAATTAATAATTTTAATAAAATTATAATTATAAATTTTAATTATATATTAAAATACATAAATCAATAGAATTATAATAAAATATTAGATTTAAATTATTCTGATAAAAGCTTCAATTATCCTATATCTCCTTTAATTTGTGGCTATGAAAAACATTGTAAGATTTTAATGAGCTCACACTAAGTAAGTAAGCCTACCGTAACATTTCAAACTTTTAGTAAATCAGATTTTTCATACGTAAAAACATATTTCAAATATATTTCATCATATTATCAAATCATTCATATTATATGCTTAAAATAATTTAAAAGCAAATGCTATATAGTATTTCAGAAACATACAATTTCAAATCAAATCCACTGTACCACTGTAAATAGTGTTTAAATTTCATTTTATACCAATATCCTCCAGTTATACATTACATTCATATAAACAAAACACCCAACAGGTGTAACCTCCTTAAACATCCTCTATGAGGCAAGGTCCTGGAACTAGCGTCATGTTACATGTAATATTCTATCACAGCACACTCTAGGAGTGTATGTTCTCCATATATACCCCTGTGGAGGTGGATGTTAAAGTCAAGTAGTATATTATGTCATATCCTGTCACAGCACATCCCATGGATGTGTGTCTTCACATATTCCCCCTATAAAGATGGGTCCGATTGTAACATCATGAAAACTTTATAATTTTTGGTAATATTAATGTCATTTTCATTTGTAATGAAAATTGGATGGTTTCAATGGTGTGTGGATGTGTTGGCCACTTGATAAATATGAAAAAAAAAATAGGGTGTAAATGAGTATATTTTTGTGTGCTAATGATTTTGATTTAAGAATTTGAGAGATTTGAGTTTTAATAGGCTTAAATTACAAAAAAAAAATCAAGTTTAGTTTGAGTTTTGCCCTTAAGTGTTGTTTTTAGCAATTGGAGTCGACTCTAATTGGTGGGAAGTTGACTCTGACACAGTTTAGAACTTCTGGCGCGCTTTGGAGTGACTCCTACAGAAAAATAAAAGTCAGCATTTTGTTTCATGCTGAAGCCGGCTCCAGATTCTACTCGAGCCGACTCCAAGATTGCATATTTTCTGGGTTAAATCTTTAAAATTACATATTTATTCCATTTTAAGTCCGATTTGAGTACTGTTTGAACAGTTGGATTCCTAAAATCGAGCTCTTCGAGTTGACAAGGTTGTTTTCTAAAAATATTATATAAAAGTATCAAATTTAAAAGAATAATAATAAATAACTATCGAGGATAAAATAAAAAATTCGTTAAGTCACTATTCATGCCTTAGCCCCAAGCAACCGGAAATATAATGGGAAAAAGGTGGTTTTGGCCAGAGAAAAAAAAGAAAGATAGAGGAAAAGAAAGAAAGAAAAGAAGAGAAGAGAATCGACTTGGGAAGAAGAAGAAGAAGGAGGAAAGGGAAAGCTTGGGGAGGATTTCGGTGGCCGTGTTAGCTTCTAAGGTAAGCTTTTGTTTTTCTAAGCCCAGTATAGCATGGATCTTACTTAGATTTGTTGTTACGAAGACGATAGCAAATGAATCTTTGAGGAATGAAAGGGTAGAAGAAAATAATGAGATGTTTGAAGATTTAGCATGCATATATGCAGTGTTTCAAGGAAACCTTTCAAGCATGAACCTTGATGATGTAAATGTATATATGTGACAGCATAGGTCTAAACGTAGTTTCAGGGAGCTGAAGCACAGAAGATGAGTATCAGTTGGGATGCTAGCAGCTAAGGTGAGTGGTTTCTCATCTGGCTATGTAGTTTATTTTGAAATATTGTATGGATGTTTGCTATAGCATAGATTTAAATGGTGCTATGTAAAGTATGATATTCCAAAAGAGGAGTTTTAGAAATAAGGGGAATGAGAACTAAAGTTATATGTGTATTTCCATAAAGTATGAGTTAAAAAAAAAAAGAATTAATGTATAGCATGCCTTAAAGCACAATGTGAGATTTTTTGAAATATGGGTTTAGAAAGATTTCAAGTATCAAAAGAGATATGAGATATAGGAAGAATATGAACTTCCTAGAAGTATAAATATAAATATGGAGAAAGAATACAAGTGTATAAAAGAATTTGAATATTAGGAGAAGATAAAAATGAGAGAAAAGAGTTGGGAATTCAAGAAAAGAACATGAATGTCATAACAAGAGTATCAAATAGAGTAAAGAATAAGAGTTATATGATGAGCATGATATGAGTTTATATGTATGAATTGATAGCTTGAGTTAAAGCATATCAATGTTTTAAGAAAAAAGAACATGCATTGTAGAGGTATGAAGGGATGCCTATTAAGATGTGAGGATGATATGATTCCAATGCATAAGTTTGATAGCATGAATATCAATGAAAAGTATAGCTTAAGTTTTAGAAAGAAAGTATAAATATGAGTTTCAAGGATGTTATGACATGTGATAGCATTATGATGCTAGTCTATGATATGAAAGGCTTAGTAGAACATTGTATGTGGGTTGGATTGAGAAAGGAGAACCTAATATATGATAAATAAGAGCATGATAATTGAATGTGAGTTAAGGTATGATTCCAAGGAAAAAGTTAGAATATATGTTATAGCTTGAGTTTAATGCATGTGTCTAAAAGTTGAAGAAGGGTTATGAGTTTTACAAAGAGAATGAGATTGAGGAAAGAGTATAAGCTATGATAGGATCCTGAATTTGAGGCCAAGATATTAGTCTGCGGAATAATCATATGATTATAGAAAAAGGTATATGATGTGAAAAAAGAAAAGAAAAGCCTGGATATATATGAATAGCCGATATGGGTTAAAGCTGGATTGAATGAGAGTATGGATGTATATTGTATGTAATGTATGACAGAAATTGTGGTATGATTTAAAGAAGACATGTGTTCATGATATATGTAAAGTAAGGTATGAGTTAAAGTATGAATTTGAAAGCCTGAGTGCAAAGCATAGATTTAAAGTAAGCTTGAGTATATGTACCCAAAAAAAAAAAAAAGTAAGCATGAGTATAAGATATAATTGAAAGAAAACCAGTGGTCATAGCATATGAAAAGCATGACCTAAGCTTAAAGCTTGAGTTAATGGAACTTGGGTGCACATTATATATAAAGCAAAGTATGAATTCAAAATAGGAATAAAATGCATGAGTTTCAAGAAAAAAAAAGGAAATGTTATAGCTTGTGGAAAGCAGAGCATAATCTTGTAACTTAAAGTAACAGAAGGTGTACAGAGAATATGACTTGAGAGGTATGCATGGACATATATATATATATATATATATATATATATATATATATATGCAAGGTAAATGTAAAGTACTTTGTAAAATGAAATGTGAGCCTAAGCTGAATTTTTAAAGCATGAGATATTAGCATATGTTTAAAACATGAGTTAAACATATGTTTAAAGAAAAAGTTTGATCATGAGTTTTTATACATGAGCTTCTGATGTCTGTATGGGTATTTAGCATATTTTTATAGCATGAGCTGCAGTACATATTACAACATGAGTTTTAAAAGCAAAAGATTTGATATGTGAGTTTCAGATACATACATGGCATATGTGCATGAATAGAATATTAAAAAGAATATGTTTTAATGCATGGATCATGCAGAGCATTTATGTAGCTATGGGGCTGATCATCCTATAGACTATGCTATAGCATGAGCATTGCACACTACTATTGAACCGCACCTCCTTACGATTCGATCGTACGATGATCCCTAGGATCATGGGTGAGTACACGCTAGACCAAGCCCAGTGGGACAGGTTGCAAGCAGCCCATGGGGACAAGAATCATAGCTCAGTGAAGCTGGTTATTATATAGCCTATCGGGGCAAAGAGGAAACCCAAGGTTACAGGGTTAATGAATAAAGCACTTTGCCGGGTGAACCGCATGGGTAAGGGGTGTTATTTGTACGAGGATCCTGTTGCTAGTTCACGCATTCGATGAAAGTACACCTGCAGGAGAGCGACTATAGGATAGTATCTTGAAGGCATCACACACTGCCCAGCACCATGATGGTTTAAAATTATGCATATGATTTTATATGAGAGGCCAGTGGGCCAAGTGTAGATCTTAGTGGGGATTAGAGAAGTTGAGAAAAAGAAAAGCTGGGCTGCATAAAAAAGATTTTTATGGTTTATAAAGAAATGCATCATTCATGGATTTTCATATAAATGAGTTATTTTCGATAGAAAAAGTTATTTATAGAGTATTTCAGTACTGATATATTATTTAAAGAATAAGCTATATTTTACATTATCTGATATCATATTAAAAATATACTTTGATTTCTACATACTATATTGTATCAGCATACTGTTGAAAATGTGATTATTATGGCTTTCTATTTTTTCCATGGTTAGGTGATTATTCAGTCACTAGGACTTCGGTTTCACCCCTCTATGGTTGATGTTTTTCTTGCAGATTAGTGAGCGGGATAGCAGGATTAGGCGATTGGCCTTAGCTTTAATTCCGGTATGAGAGTTGGTAATTGTACATTGAGAATATTGTTAGATTGAAAGAATTTAGTATGGATGTTAGAAAGGTAGACATAGTCTTATTTGTATATGAAAATGAGAGTTATATATGTATTTGTATAGAGGTGTTTATACAGTTGTTACTCTGTGTTGTATTATGAACCCTTATGAAATGAGATAAAGTCTTCTATTCTTGAGGAAATTATGAGTATAATCTATGTATTAGTGTGACTCATATGTTAATTGTGAATAAGATCTTATAACTGCCTAAAGATGTTACAGGAAATATATATATATGAGCAGGGACACATGATGCTGTGATATGATGTTATGAATGAATTAAATGAATAGGTATGAAAAGTTTTTATCATGATAGATTTTTGAGTAGGTAATTTATGGCAATTAGATAGAGTTCACTAATACTTTATGGTGGTAACATAAAGGCAAGTAGAACTCTACCCGATTTTCATAGGTGGTTATCAGTTGTCCTGGAGAGACTGACACTGATGAACCAGAGTGTAGCATATCATATTGTATCCTATCACATCTAGGGATGTGTGTCCTTTACATATTCTCCCTATGGATGGTAGGTTCTAAAGTCATATAACATATCATGTTATATCATAATAGACCATAGTGGGACATATTACTATAGGCACATAGTATCATTTTCATATCACATTTGCAAAATAGCATATATTTTTGCCAAAAGCATAACAACATACTTTCACATATACAATGATTTGAATACATCAAAATACACATGTAACCGTATATAAAACTTTCAAAAAATTTTAATACCATGTCAAATAATCATTTCATGTAAGGTTACCAAATAATTTATCAAAAATTAACACTTTCAAATAACTATATAAGATAATCATTTGCAGGTAGTACCAAATTTATTTTTTATTTTTAAATAATACACTATGTATCAGTATAGCATTTAAATCCATTATTTTTATATTTTAATAATTTATACAAATTATGATAAATGGCTTACTTATCTTCTAGCACTAATTTAAATATGTAAATCAACTATTTAGGTGTTTGGATACCTACAACATAATTTTTTATTTTTTTATTTTAATCTTCAAAATCATCGTATTAAAATAACTTCTAAATTTTATCCAATTTAATCCTCTACCCAACATGGAGCTTAAATATCTCTAAATATATAAGCCCAAATGAAAAAAATAAAAACTCCCTAAGAAACTAAGATTAACTAAGATTAACACAGATCCAAACCCCACATCGCTATTATTGGGCACGGCCCAATTTTAGGCCCAAAAAATCGGCCCCAAAGGATTCAATGGGCTGGGCCAAACCTGGGCCCAGCCCTCCTTTTCTTCTACTTCACCCCTGGTTCGGCCAAACAAGGGGGAAGGGAGGGCATGGCCGGCGGCCTAGGGCCGCCGCCAGCCTTCCCAGGGCTTGCCTGGCTGCCGGCGACCAGCCCCCTTTTCTTTCCCTTTCTCTCTTCTTCCTTCTTTCTTCTCTTTCTTCCTCCCCTGTTTCCTCTTCCTCCCGTTTCCTCTCTTTCTCCTCCTCCCTGCCCGTCATCATCTCCCCTTGGGCGGCAGCACGGCCGGTCGGACCTCACTGGATGCTGCCCCGGCGTCGGTGGGGGCCGCCGTCGGGCTCGGACTGATGCGGAGCCAAACCGGCTCCCGCTGCAAAGGGCTCCTTCCCTTCTCCTGGCAGACCCGAGCGGCCAGCCACTCCAACCACTGGACGCCTCCTCCGCTGCGGCGGATGGGACAAGGCCTTCGGTGCTCGGCCACGGTACCATGGCTGCAGTCACAGGGCTCTTGTAGGCCGGCCCTCTTCTCCCTTCCTCTATGCCTACCTTGCCGGCATGGAGGGGATCGGTGTCGAGCGGCGGATGATGGGTGAGGAGGGGGCAGGCGCGGCCCCACGCACGTACGGCCACAACGGCGCTGCGAGCTGCCCCAGACGCTAACGTATACGGCACGCCTTTTTTTTTTTTTTTTTTTGTTTTTTCGAGGGTTTACAGAAACAGCTTAAAACATAAGTACTTGATGATCTCTCATGTAAAGCATGGATGGTTCTGCAACAAGCTCCATTCATTTTATTGACATAAGCATCACTTGCATTTCCATGGTTGGCATAGCTCTAGTCAGGACCAAACCTAGCAATCAAGCAGCGGACTTCTTCCAAATGCTTTCCATATGACCTCAAATATACACTACTATCTGATGACGCCAAGTCACCTCCTTCGAACGTCGGGGAAAACGAACGTCTCGCTCCGAGAAATCCTGCAAGAAAAGTCCCCGGGGACCGGTGGCACCGGTGGGGACCCTCCGACGATCAAGTTAGGGGCTTGGGTTCAGACAAGGAACCACTCCAGCGAAAAGAAGCTGAGGCAGTTAGGGTTTTTTGCAGGGAGGAAGAAAGCTCAGAAAAACCAGAGTTCGGGATCCCACTTACAGCGTGAATGTGTGTCTTTTATACCTGTCCGAATACAGTGATTTGCTGCTTTGAAAGATCTCTGTTGTATCGTCCCCGATGGATATGACTGGGCTCCGTTGCCAGAGGCAGCGAGTCGTACTCCCTTGTAAGGCATGGTGACGTACAGAGGCATACAACGCGCCAAACATCGTTATGAGGCATGACCCTCCGTACTGGGGCACAATCACAGGAGGTACTGGGTGATATGCTGCGGTAAGGCATGGTCATGCACAGGGGCATGCAACACGCCAAACATCGTTATGAGGCATGGCCCTCCGTATTGGGGCACAATCACAGGAGTACCGAATGGTACCACGGCCAGGCACAGCCATGTGCTGAAAATCATGTGTGAGCACCGTGCATCCTGATAGTTGCCGTTTTCCTCAGTAGTTGAGTAGCGTGTTAGCGATGCACCCCGGGGGTTAAGAAATGATGGCCCCACCCCCGACCACGAGGGGGTGCCGGGGTGGGGGAATGACGATGCACCCGGGGGTTAAGAAATGATGACCCCACCCCCGACCCCGAGGGGGTGCCGGGGGTGGGGGAATGACGATGCACCCCGGGGGTTAAGAAATGATGGCCCCACCCCCGACCCCGAGGGGGTGCCCGGGGTGGGGGAATGACGATGCACCCGGGGGTTAAGAAATGATGGCCCCACCCCCGACCCCGAGGGGGTGCCGGGGGTGGGGGAATGATGATGCACCCCGGGGCCGGTAGGGGCCCCGGGGTTAAGAAATGATGGCCCCCACCCCCGACCCCGAGGGGGTGCCGGGGGTGGGGGGAATGACAGTGACTGCCGTTATCTTTTCTGACGACGTTGGGATCAGTCATATCAGATGCCCCTCGCCCTTGGGGCGAAGCAGGTCCCGCCGCTGAGGCCCAAGGGGCGTTCTCCACGTGGCTGATCCCTAGCCTTGTTCTTTATGCGGACGGTACGGGGGATGCAAAGAGACGGCCCTCCGTACCACGCCATCCACGATCGCCCTCGAAAGTGAGGATTAGCTCATCGAAGCCCGCGCGAAAAGGCGTGTAATGATTTCTTCTCATTACGGCGACACCCACGGGGGCCCCACCATCGGTTGGGGGCGTACCGCACACGCGCCGGGGCACTCCTCGAGGCAAGTCAGCGTATGGCAAAGGCCGCGTGGCCGACGGGACACGGCGGAACGTTTTGAAAATCCAACAAAGCCAGGCGAGGGGGGGATGAACTGACGCCGCATCACCCCCATCATCGTCTTCTTCGCCTGCTCCCCAGTGCCCCCGCAACCTGCGAGCTCGCGCCCAGCTTCTTTGCTCTCCCAGGTCAGCCCCTTTCGTTTTAATTTTCTTTATTCATGAGTCTACCTTCCTGGACCTCGGAGGACGGTTCTGAGGACCGTCCTCCCTCTGTGAGGCTCCAGACTCCTTCTCCTTCTCCTCCAATCGAGTGGTCCTCTGATTCAGAGGACACGTCCCTTTGGCCCGGCGACGGGCCGCTGGTGGAGCCGCCGGTGGAGCTCCGTTGAGGGGCCGCCGGCCGGGGTCGGGACCTCCTCGAGGGTGGAGGAATCCCCAGGGGGGTAGCCTCCTCGCTGACGCGGTCGGATCTGGAAAGGATCCGGGCCCGCTATCGGATCCCTCAGGAGATCAACCTATTTCTGCCGACCCCCGACGACCGGGTTATCTCTTCCCGACCCGGTCGCGTAGCCTTCTATGAGGTCTGCCTACAGGTAGGCCTCCGTCCTCCTTTCCATCCTTTTTTCATCACCCTCCTTGACTTTTATTCTTTGACCCCTTCCCAGCTAGTCCCGAACTCTTGTCGGGTAATTAGCGCTTTTGTCATCCTTTGCCATCGTCTAGGTATTGCTCCTAGGGTCAGTTTATTCCGCAATTTCTATTCTCTTCGGGCCCAGAAGGGATGGTGGGTGTTTCAGCCCCGATCCAACAGGGTCCTTAAGCTTCTTTTGCCTTCGTCAATTAAGGGGTGGAAACCCCGTTTCTTTTTGCTGATATTGACCAAGTCCGGCCCCGGTGGGGGGACCCCGACCTCCGAGGGAATGTTGCGGCTGTCCAGCCTGGGGACCGGGAGGCGATGGGGGCATTGCTGACCACCGAGATCCCCCGGTACACCCTATTGCTAGGGGAGGAAAACTTCGAGCTGGCAGGCCTCGTCTCCCATCGGGGTAAGTCCTTTTCGCATTTAGCTAGAAATCCTGCCCTTCTTTCTTTTTTCTCTTCTTCTTTTTTTTTTTTTTTTTCAGCTCTGAAAACTTAACTTTATGTTATGCAGCGATGAAGATTCCGACCGCGAAAGTGGTAAAGGCCACTAAGAAAGGGCCCAAGAAGGGCCGCCCAGGGACCAGCGGGCCCCGGCCCCGAAACGCCCGGCGGTCCGGGCCTCCTCCCGGCACTAGTCCCTCCGCCCCCGGCCCCACCACATGCTCCAGCTGTACCGGAGGTCGACCTTACGGCCGACACTCCGCCAGAGGTGGAGCATGTGGTGGGGCCGGGGCGGAGGGACTAGTGCCGGGAGGGAGGCTCGGACCGCCGGGCATTTCGGGGCCGGGGCCCGCTGGTCCCTGGGCGGCCCTTCTCGGGCCCTTTTCTTAGCGACCTTTACCACTTTCGCGGTCGGAATCTTCATCGCTGCATAACATAAAGTCAAGTTTTCAGAGCTGAAAAAAAAAAGAAGAAGAGAAAAAAGAAAGAAGGGCAGGATTTCTAGCTAATGCGAAAAGGACTTACCCCGATGGGAGACGAGGCCTGCCAGCTCGAAGTTTTCCTCCCCTAGCAATAGGGTGTACCGGGGGATCTCGGCGGTCAGCAATGCCCCCATCGCCTCCCGGTCCCCGGGCTGAACAGCCGCGACATTCCCTCGGAGGTCAGGGTCCCCCACCGGGGCCGGACTTGGTCAATATCAGCAAAAAGAAACGGGGTTTCCACCCCTTAATTGACGAAGGAAAAGAAGCTTAAGGACCCTGTTGGGTCAGGGCTGAAACACCCACCATCCCTTTGGGCCCGAAGAGAATAGAAATTGTGGAATAAACTGACCCTAGGAGCAATACCTAGACGATGGCAAAGGATGACAAAAGCGCTAATTACCCGACAAGAGTTCGGGACTAGCTGGGAAGGGGTCAAAGAATAAAAGTCAAGGAGGGTGATGAAAAAAGGATGGAAAGGAGGACGGAGGCCTACCTGTAGGCAGACCTCATAGAAGGCTACGCGACCGGGTCGGGAAGAGATAACCCGGTCGTTGGGGGTCGGCAGAAATAGGTGATCTCCTGAGGGATCCGATAGCGGGCCCGGATCCTTTCCAGATCCGACCGCGTCAGCGAGGAGGCTACCCCCCTGGGGATTCCTCCACCCTCGAGGAGGTCCCGACCCCCGGCCGGCGGCCCCTCAACAGAGCTCCACCGGCGGCTCCACCGGCGGCCCGTCGCCGGGCCAAAGGGACGTGGTCCTCTGAATCAGAGGACCACTCGATTGGAGGAGAAGGAGAAGGAGTCTGGAGCCTCACAGAGGGAGGACGGTCCTCAGAACCGTCCTCCGAGGTCCAGGAAGGTAGACTCATGAATAAAGAAAATTAAAACGAAAGGGGCTGACCTGGGAGAGCAAAGAAGCTGGGCGCGAGCTCGCAGGTTGCGGGGGCACTGGGAGAGCAGGCGAAGAAGACGATGATGGGGGTGATGCGGCGTCAGTTCATCCCCCCTCGCCTGGCTTTGTTGGATTTTCAAACGTCCCGCCGTGTCCCGTCGGCCACGCGGCCCTTTGCCATACGCTGACTTGCCTCGAGGAGTGCCCCGGCGCGTGGCGCGGTACGCCCCCAACCGATGGTGGGGCCCCCGTGTGTGTCGCCGTAATGAGAAGAAATCATTACACGCCTTTTCGCGCGGGCTCCGATGAGCTGATCCTCACTTTCGAGGGCGATCGTGGCTGACGTGGTACGGAGGGCCGTCTCTTTGCATCCCCCGTACCGTCCGCATAAAGAACAAGGCTAGGGATCAGCCACGTGGAGAACGCCCCTTGGGCCTCAGCGGGGGACCGCTTCGCCCCAAGGGCGAGGGGCATCTGATATGACTGATCCCAACGTCGTCAGAAAAGATAACGGCAGTCACTGTCATTCCCCCCACCCCCGGCACCCCTCGGGGTCGGGGGGTGGGGGCCATCATTTCTTAACCCCGGGGCCCCTACCGGCCCGGGGTGCATCGTCATTCCCCCACCCCCGGCACCCCCTCGGGGTCGGGGGTGGGGTCATCATTTCTTAACCCCCGGGGGTGCATCGTCATTTCCCCACCCCCGGCACCCCCTCGGGGTCGGGGGGGGTCATCATTTCTTAACCCCGGGGGTGCATCGTCATTTCCCCACCCCCGGCACCCCCTCGGGGTCGGGGGTGGGGTCATCATTTCTTAACCCCGGGGTGCATCGTCATTCCCCCACCCCCGGCACCCCCTCGGGGTCGGGGGTGGGGCCATCATTTCTTAACCCCGGGGTGCATTAACACGCTATCAACCGAGGAAAACAGCAACTATCAGCATGCACGGTGCTCACGCATGATTTTCAGGCACATGGCTGTGCCTTGCCGTGGTACCATTCGGTACTCCTGTGATTGTGCCCCGTACGGAGGGCCATGCCTCATAACGATGTTTGGCGCATGCCCCTGTGCATGACCATGCCTGTACGTACGTGATTGTGCCCCGTACGGAGGGCCATGCCTCATAACGATGTTTGGCGCGTTGCATGCCTCTGTGCGCCACCATGCCTTACTAGGAGTACGACTCGCCGCCTCTAGCAATGGAGCCCAGTCATATCCATCGGGGACGTACAAAGAGATCTTCCGAAGCTGCAAGTCACTGTATTCGGACAGGTATAAAAGACACATATTCACGCTGTAAGTGGGATCCGAACTCTGGTTTTTCTGAGCTTTCTTCCTCCCTGCAAAAAACCCTAACTGCCTCAGCTTCTTCGCTGGAGTGGTTCCTTGTCTGAACCCAAGCCACTAACTTGATCGTCGGAGGGTCCCCACCGGTGCCACCGGTCCCCGGGGACTTTTCTTGCAGGATTTCCCGGAGCGAGACGTCCGTTTTCCCCGACGTTCGAAGGAAGGTGACTTGGCGTCATCAGATTGGCGCGCCAGGTAGGGGGGGCAAGAAAGACTTCGAACCAGCGCTTTTCTTCTCTTGTCTTCAAGACCTTAAGCCATGGTGACAACTCGAACGAAGGGAGTTTCAGCCGGTCGCGCTGGGGGCAGCGCTGCGGGGCTGGTCCACCCGCGGAGGCCCCCCCGGCTCTCGTATCTTGTTTCCCAGAGCCTCCGAACCTCCAGGGGGCAGGGCCTTCTGCTCCGCAGAATGACGCCCCTGCGTCTGCTCCACAGCCACTTCAAGAAGATCGATTCGCTGCCCTGGCCACCCAGGTCCAGTCGCTGGCGGCGGTGGTCAAAGGCATGCAGCAGCAGCAAGCGGCCTTGCGGCAACCGGAGCCGAACCCGTCTGTCCCTGGGTGCAGCCTAGCCAGCACTCCTCCCGCCGGAGATCGCCCGTTCCTGCAGATCATCACCGCCGATCCCCGGCCAAGCCGCATCACCGCGAGGCATCCAAAAGGCCCCGGTCTCCTTCTCGCCACGCCAGCGTCTCTCCTAAGCGGCGGCACGGAAAGGAGGCGGAGCGCCCGCGCCGGCATCGCCGCCCCCGCTCTTCTTCTGAATCTTCAGGGGAGGGCTCCTTTGATGGCCGGATGCCTCGCCGAGCTGAGCGTCGACTCGAGGAGTGCAATCAGAAGTTGGAAGAACTTAGCCGTCGAATCACCCACCTGCCGGAGACTGATTACGACAGTCGGCCTCCCCTGTCCCGCCGCATCATGGAGGAGCCAATCTCTACCCGGTTCCGCCTTCCTCAGCTGGACCCTTACGACGGGACTACGGACCCCCTGGACCATTTGGAAAGCTACAAGGTGCTCATGCAAGTTCAGGGGGCCACTGACTCCCTTATGTGTGTGGCCTTCCCGCTACCCTGAAAAAAGCTGCCCGGGCCTGGTATTCTCGCCTGCCGCCACGGAGCATCGACTCCTTTCGCCAGTTGGAGAGGGCTTTTCTGGCCCACTTTGACGCCTGCCGGAAGATCCCGAGGGTGGCGGACAGTCTGTTTGCCGTCCAGCAGAAGAATGGCGAGTCCCTGCGAGACTACGTCGCCCGGTTTAAGGAGGCCGCCCTGGAGGTATATAACTTGGAGGACTCGGTGGCTACCTTGGCTCTGAAGCGGGGGCTCCGCCCTTCCCGCTTCGCATATTCTCTTGACAAGAAGCCGCCGGGTCCTACTCCGAACTTTTGATCCGCGCCCAGAAGTACATCCGGGCAGACGAAGCTGACTTTTCCCGGCGTGAAGCCGGCGGGAGTATACCCCGGAAGCCAACCCAGCCAGAACCTGCGGAAGCCCGCCCCAGGAGGCCCGAGCCTCCTCGCCGACCAGACAACCGCCCTCGACCTCCTGCACCGAGAGACGGGCCTTACACTCCGTTGCTTGCTCCCATATCCCAGATCCTGCTCGAGATCGAAGGGGAGCCCTACCTGCAACGTCCTCCTCCCATCAACCCGAAGATCCCCGGAACAAAAACCTCTACTGCCGCTACCACCGGGACCATGGCCACAACACCGACGACTGCCGGCAGCTGAAGAAAGCCATTGAAGACCTCATTCAACAAGGCCACCTGAGGAAGTTCGTCCAAAGGAACAACCCAGGAGCTCCTGGCCCGTCAGCGCCTGCACCGCCGATGATTGATAACGCCCCGACGGAGAAGACGGTAGCGATGATTTCCTGGGGGGCAGGAGGCCCGCCGAAGAGACCAAGGGGGGAGGGAGGAGCGGAGGCTGTAATTCCTTTTTTCGAAGAGGACTTAGGGGGTTGTAAATAAAGATGATGATAGCGTCGTCGTATCCATGACGATTGCTAAGCACCCTGTAAAACGAATCCTGTCGACAGTGGAAGTTCAGTAGATGTTTTGAACTACGACGCCTTTGTTCGCATGAACCTGTCGCATGATCTACTTCGACCTGTCGTCACGCCTTTGATGGGATTCACGGGGATTCTGTGAGGGTCGAGGGGGAAATTACTCTTCCCGTGACAGCCGGAACGGCTCCGTGCCAGAGCACTGTCCTTATAAAGTTTTTGGTGGTCCGTGTGCCCCTGGCGTACAACGCGATTCTTGGGAGGCCCGGGCTCAACCTCTTGGATGCCGTCATTTCCACCAAGCGGCTCCTGGTGAGGTTCCCAACCACCAGCGGGATCGGCGAGATGCGAGGAGAGCAGGACCTGCCGGCGCTATGCTATCACTTGGCCCCCAGTCCCCAGGGGGCAGTGCTTGCACCACCATCTGCATCGACACCGAGACCCTTGACCCACGAGACTTGGAGAGGAGGGGGGAACCGGCCGAGCGGCTGCTCACTTTCCCCCTCGGGGAGGACCCCGCGCAGACGGTTCGGTTGGAGCCTCGCTTCCGGACGAAGCCCGTGACCGGCTCCTACCTTTCTGCGGGCCAACGCCGACGTCTTCGCGTGGTCAGCATCCGACATGCCCGGGATCCCGGAGGAGGTGATTACACATCAGCTCAACATCCGACCAGAGTGCCGGCCCATCAGGCAGAAGAAAAGGAGTTTTGCCCCGGACCGGCAGAAGGCTGTTGACGAGGAGGTGCGGAAGCTGTTGGCGGCTGGCCACATCCGTGAGGTGCGCTACCCCGACTGGTTGGCGAATGTCGTGATGGTTCGGAAGGCCAGTGGAAGCTGGAGGATGTGCGTGGACTTCACCGACCTCAATAAGGCGTGCCCCAAGGACAGCTTTCCGCTCCCCCGAATCGACCAGCTGGTGGACGCCACCTCCGGGCACGGGACGCTCAGTTTCATGGATGCGTTCTCGGGGTACAATCAAATCAAGATGAGCTCAGCAGATGAAGAGGCAACCTCCTTTGTCACGGAGAAGGGGATCTACTGTTACAGGTGATGCCCTTTGGACTGAAAAACGCCGGGGCCACTTACCAAAGATTAATGAACAAGGTTTTGAGAATCAGCTGGGGCGCAATATGGAGGTATATGTGGATGACATGCTGACCAAAAGCACCAGCGCAGAAGACCATGTGACCGACCTCGGGGAGACTTTCAACAATCTGCGCCGGTACCGGATGAAGCTCAACCCCCACAAATGCGCCTTTGGAGTAGCGGCTGGCAAGTTCCTGGGTTTCATGGTGACCCAGCGCGGGATCGAGGCCAACCCCGACAAGATCAGAGCCATCCTGGAGATGCGGCCCCCGGTCAGCAAGAAGGAGGTGCAGCGCCTGACGGGGAGGGTGGCGGCCTTGAGTCGTTTCATGTCAAGGTCGGCGGAGAGGTGCCTACCCTTTTTCAAGGCGCTGCGCAAGATTAACGGCTTCGAGTGGACGAAAGAGTGTCAGGGCTCCTTTGAAGAATTGAAGCAGTTTCTCTCCACTCCACCGCTGCTATCCAAGCCCGAAAATGGGGAGGAGCTCTTCCTATATCTGGCCGCTTCCCCGGAGGCCGTCAGCTCGGTGCTGGTGCGCATGGATACCGACGGAGCTCAGAAGCCAATCTATTACACCAGCAAAATACTCCATGACGCGGAGACCAGGTATTCAAAAACTGAGAAGATCATCTTCGCTCTGGTGGTCTCTACTCAGCGCCTTCGGCCTTATTTTCAAGCTCATCCCATCGTGGTGCTTACGGATCAGCCCCTGCGAGCTATCCTGTCTCGCCCCGACACCTCCGGCCGGCTGGCTAAATGGCCATCAAGCTAGGCGAGTTCGATCTGTCCATCCGGCCGATCAGCCATGAAGTCCCAGGTGTTGGCGGATTTCCTAGTCGAATGCTCCTGGACCGAGAAGGACGTGGAGGAGGCGCAACCGGAGTTTGGGACCCTCCCCCATCTGGGGAGGTGGAGGATTGGATCCTGCATGTAGACGGAGCGGCAAACTCTCAAGGGAGTGGAGCCGGACTCATCTTGCAAGCCCGGAGGGAGACGTGGTGGAGTACGCCCTCAGATTCCAGTTCCCGGCGACCAATAATCAGGCGGAGTACGAAGCCCTGCTGGCGGGGTTGAGACTAGCTAAGGAGCTGGGCGCGGGGCGCTTGAGGGCCTTTACGACTCTCAACTCATTTCTGGGCAAGTTACTGGTGAATACGAGGCTAGGGACCCGACATGTCCCGCTACTTGAGCAAGGTGCAGTCCCAGGCGTCTCATTTTTCTTACTTTCCGTGTCAGCTATATCCCCAGGGCAGAGAATGCCAGGGCTGACTCCCTGTCCCGCTTGGCCACTTCGGTCGACGGGACGTTAGGGAGGACATACGTGGAGCATCTACCAGTCCCAAGCATTGAGGCCGCGGATGAAGCGTTGCCAGTGGAGCCGGAGCCCTCCTGGATGGATGCCTACATCCGATACTTGACCGACGGTACCCTCCCGGGGACCCGCGGAGGCCAAACAGCTTAGGCGAAGGGCCCCGAGATTCTTGATGATGGACGGGAAGCTTTATCGAAGATCATTCTCATATCCGGTCCTTAGGTGTGTGGGGCCAGCGGAATCGGATTATATCCTTAGGGAGATCCATGAAGGCATATGCGGGAGTCATCTGGGGGGCAGAGCCCTGGCTTACAAGGCTCTGCGCCAAGGGTACTTCTGGCTGACGATGAAGGAGGACGCGGCCGAGCTTGTCAAGAAGTGTGATATCTGCCAACGTCATGCCAATATCCAGCGACAACCGACATCTAACCTGACCCCCGTGGTGGCGCCTTGGCCCTTTGCCCAGTGGGGCATGGATATCTTGGGTCCATTTCCCCCGGCTTCCGGGCAGCGAAAGTTCCTCTTGGTGGCGGTGGACCACTTCACCAAGTGGGTCGAAGCTGAGGCTTTGGCCAAGATTACCGAGAGCAAAGTAAGATCTTTCTTCTGGAAGTCAATCATATGTCGGTTTGGCCTGCCACGCACTGGTCACCGATAATGGCCGTCAGTTTGATAATGCACCTTTTCGGGAGTTCTGCTCCGAGCTGGGTATTTTTCAAAGATTTACTTCCGTCGGACATCCTCAAACCAACGGGGCGGCTGAAGTGATCAACCGAATCATCTCCAAGGACTGAAGTCTCGGCTGGACGGCTGCAAGGGACGTTGGGTAGAGGAGCTCCCCAACGTGCTATGGGCCTATCATACGACGCCTCGAGCCCCCACTGGAGAAACGCCATTCAGCTTAGTCTTTGGCTCCGAAGCTGTTATCCCTGTGGAGATCGGAGCACCCAGCCCCCGGGTGGAGGCTTATAGTGAAGAAGGTAACCTGACCAACTGAGAGCCAACCTCGACCTGGTGGAGGAAGTGCGGGACAGGGCGCGGCTTCGAATGGCAGCCTACCGGCAACGGGCCGCGAAGTACTACAACGCACGCGTGCGCCCCCGGACGTTCCTACCAGGAGATCTAGTCCTCCGGCGGGCCGAGGTCTCAAAGCCAACTGAAGGAGGCAAGCTAGCCCCTAACTGGGAAGGACCTTACCGGATCACCGAGACGCTGCACCACGGAGCTTATAAAATTGAAGAACTTGATGGGACACCACTTCCTAGGACGTGGAATGCGGATAACCTCCGCCGGTATTATCAGTAATGTATCCATCCTTTCATATTAAGCATCGTCTCCTGTTTGTTTGGGTTTCACCCCTTATTCAATGCTAACAAGATTCAATTCTAGTTATCTGAATCCACCAAAGCCCTGCACCAGCCAGGCATAAAGCCCAGTGTACCACTGGCAGAGCAGTGTACCACTGGCTCTCAACAACAAAAGCCCGGCACCCCGTCGGCACTCAAAGCCCTGCACCAGCCAGGCATAAAGCCCAGTGTACCACTGGCAGAGCAGTGTACCACTGGCTCTCAACAACAAAAGCCCGGCACTCCGTCGGCACTCAAAGCCCTGCACCAGCCAGGCATAAAGCCCAGTGTACCACTGGCAGAGCAGTGTACCACTGGCTCTCAACAACAAAAGCCCGGCACCCCGTCGGCACTCAAAGCCCTGCACCAGCCAGGCATAAAGCCCAGTGTACCACTGGCAGAGCAGTGTACCACTGGCTCTCAACAACAAAAGCCCGGCACCCCGTCGGCACTCAAAGCCCTGCACCAGCCAGGCATAAAGCCCAGTGTACCACTGGCAGAGCAGTGTACCACTGGCTCTCAACAACAAAAGCCCGGCACCCCGTCGGCACTCAAAGCCCTGCACCAGCCAGGCATAAAGCCCAGTGTACCACTGGCAGAGCAGTGTACCACTGGCTCTCAACAACAAAAGCCCGGCACCCGTCGGCACTCAAAGCCCTGCACCAGCCAGGCATAAAGCCCAGTGTACCACTGGCAGAGCAGTGTACCACTGGCTCTCAACAACAAAAGCCCGGCACCCCGTCGGCACTCAAAGCCCTGCACCAGCCAGGCATAAAGCCCAGTGTACCACTGGCAGAGCAGTGTACCACTGGCTCTCAACAACAAAAGCCCGGCACCCCGTCGGCACTCAAAGCCCTGCACCAGCCAGGCATAAAGCCCAGTGTACCACTGGCAGAGCAGTGTACCACTGGCTCTCAACAACAAAAGCCCGGCACTCGTCGGCACTCAAAGCCCTGCACCAGCCAGGCATAAAGCCCAGTGTACCACTGGCAACAACAAAAGCCCGGCACTCCGTCGGCACTCAAAGCCCTGCACCAGCCAGGCATAAAGCCCAGTGTACCACTGTGTACCACTGGCTCTCAACAACAAAAGCCCGGCACCCCGTCGGCACTCAAGGCCCTGTGCCAATCAGGCATAAACCCGGCTAACCGCTGGCGGAGCGTGCCCCAACGATTCTTCACAGCCAAGACCCGACACCCTACCGGTCAAAACAAAGCTAAGTCCCGCGGGCATCAAGCTGCGCGCCAGACCACACCAGGTCCAATACTTGACCGGGCATTACGCCTATAGCTCCGAGGGAGCCTACCGGCCTAATCCCCGACAGCGGTGCCCCCGCTCCCAAGATTCAACCCTACCTAGCTCTAATCCGCGGGTCCATGTAACTAAGGCGGAGTGGCGCAGGTGGGAAGGTGTCCCCGGAATCGTCGGGACGAACAAGAGTCGTGGGGCCACGCATCAATTGATGAGGTTAACAATAACACGAAGATCATCGTGAAAAGTATTTTCATTAATTAGGAACTACACGGGGTCGGGCTTACAAAAGAAAGAAAAAAAAACAAAATCGCAGACGCAGACTCATGGCTCTGCCGGTGCGGGCTCATCATCGGAAGAAGTCTGGTCTGACAATTCGATCTCCAGGGCTCGGGGGAAATTCAAATCCCTAGGCCACCCTCTCCTTAGCATGCTGGAACCCGTCGAGGTATACGGCGGCCGAAGCTTCGGCCAGGTCATCTGCGAAACGCTCAGACGCCTTGTATTCTTCAATAAGTCCAGCGGCCCGAGCTCTCCGCAGTAAGGGCCTCCGCCGTGGTTTTTTCAGCCTCCCGAGCATGGCTTACCTCCTCCTGACTTGTCTCCTCTTGAGCTCGGCTCAACTCTTCCTCACGACGGCAGGCCTCTTCCCTTGCCACTCTAGCTTCCTCCGCCGCCGCACCCGCTCGTTCTCGGCCTCCTGGAGCGCTAAGGTCAACTCAGAGATGTGCATGTCCCTGGCCATGACCGCGCCCTCAGCCTCCATCATCTGGGAGAGCGCCGCGCGCGCACGATTGGCCTCCATTTCCGCCGGCTCGGCGGCCCTCACCTCGTTTGCACAGGCGTCCTTGACTGCTCCAGCGCCCTTTCTGCCTCTTCCGCGGCGCTGGGCCTCCTCAACCTCCTTCTGCGTCTCCCGCAGAATCTTCTTCCCCCCGTGGATTACCTCCCTGGCGGCCTTCAGGGAGTGCGCGATCTGCACACAAGCCCAGGTCAACAGAATATATACATATAGGAACAGAAAAGGGGAAGGAACGAGAAAATTGCTTACCTTGACCACTGCGGCGTAAGAATCCCGGAAGAATGTGCCCGCCCCCAGATGGCTGAGATCCTCGATGATCCTGAGATCAAAGACCGGGCCCAGGGCCCGCTCGGCCCAACGGCCATCGTCCAAAGAGTCTCGAGGCGCCTGGGTGCGCCCTCACCTCCCTCCGCCGTTCCTGATGGCCCCGGCTCTATGTGCGGACCACTTCCGAGTGGCCCCTCGGGGGATGGGCTCGCGGGGCCAGATGGTCCCTCGCCCCAGTCCCTGGCAGCGCTGATGGGGTCGCTCTCGGGGACCGGGAACTCCCCGTTGGCACATACGCCCCCACTTCTGGTTCCTCGGGTGGCTCCCGCAGTCGCCCCCACTTCTCCGCGGTGGCTCCCGCAGTCGCCCCCACCTCTGGTGGAGTGTCGGCCGTAAGGTCGACCTCCGGTACAGCATGTGGAGCGGAGGGACTAGTGCCGG
Organism: Calamus simplicifolius; assembly: GCA_900491605.1. Taxonomy (NCBI): domain Eukaryota; kingdom Viridiplantae; phylum Streptophyta; class Magnoliopsida; order Arecales; family Arecaceae; genus Calamus; species Calamus simplicifolius. The sequence goes on along the minus strand of UESW01003838.1, from coordinate 1,185,163 downwards.
GAGGGAGGCCCGGACACCAGGCGTTTCGGGGCCGGGGCCCGCTGGTCCCTGGGCGGCCCTTCCGGGCCCTTTTCTTGCGGCCTTTACCACTTTCGCGGTCGGAATCTTCATCGCTGCATAACATAAAGTCAAGTTTTCAGAAAAAAAAAAAAAAAAAAAAGAAGAGAAAAAAAGAAAGAAGGGCAGGATTTCTAGCTAAGTGCGAAAAGGACTTACCCCGATGGGAGACGAGGCCCGCCAACTCGAAGTTGTCCTCCCCTAGCAGTAGGGTGTACCGGGGATCTCGGCGGTCAGCAATGCCCCCATCGCCTCCCGATCCCCAGGCTGGACAGCCGCGACATTCCCTCGGAGGTCGGGGTCCCCCCACCGGGGCCGGACTTGGTCAATATTGCAAAAAAGAAACGGGGTTTCCACCCCTTAATTGACGAAGGCAAAAGAAGCTTAAGGACCCTATTGGGTCGGGGCTGAAACACCCACCATCCCTTCTGGGCCCGAAGAGAATAGAAATTGCGGAATAAACTGACCCTAGGAGCAATACCTAGGCGATGGCAAAGGATGACAAAAGCGCTAATTACCCGACAAGAGTTCGGGACTAGCTGGGAAGGGTCAAAGAATAGAAGTCAAGGAGAGTGATGAAAAAAGGATGGAAAGGAGGACGGAGGCCTACCTGTAGGCAGACCTCGTAGAAGGCTACGCGACCGGGTCGGGAGAGATAACCCGGTCGTCGGGGGTCGGCAGAAATAGGTCGATCTCCCGAGGGATCCGATAACGGGCCCGGATCCTTTCCAGATCCGACCGCGTCATCGAGGAGGCTACCCCCCTGGGGATTCCTCCACCCTCGAGGAGGTCCCGACCCCCGGCCGGCGGCCCCTCAACGGAGCTCCACCGGCGGCTCCGGCGGCCCGTCGCCGGGCCAAAGGGACGTGGTCCTCTGAATCAGAGGACCACTCGATTGGAGGAGAAGGAGAAGGAGTCTGGAGCCTCACAGAGGGAGGACGGTCCTCAGAACCGTCCTCCGAGGTCCAGGAAGGTAGACTCATGAATAAAGAAAATTAAAACGAAAGGGGCTGACCTGGGAGAGCAAAGAAAGCTGGGCGCGAGCTCGCAGGTTGCGGGGCACTGGGAGAACAGGCGAAGAAGACGATGATGGGGGTGATGCGGCGTCAGTTCATCCCCCCCTCGCCTGGCTTTGTTGGATTTTCAAAACGTCCCGCCATGTCCCGTCGGCCACGCGGCCCTTTGCCATACGCTGGCTTGCCTCGAGGAGTGCCCCGGCGCGTGGCGCGGTACGCCCCCAACCGATGGTGGGGCCCCCGTGTCGCCGTAATGAGAAGAAATCATTACACGCCTTTTCGCGCGGACTTCGAAGAGCTGATCCTCACTTTCGAGGGCGATCGTGGCTGGCGTGGTACGGAGGGCCGTCTCTTTGCATCCCCCGTACCGTCCGCATAAAGAACAAGGCTAGGGATCAGCCACGTGGAGAACGCCCCTTGGGCCTCAGCGGCGGGACCCGCTTCGCCCCAGGGGCGAGGGGGCATCTGATATGACTGATCCCAACGTCGTCAGAAAAGGTAACGGCAGTCACTGTCATTCCCCCCACCCCCGGCACCCCCTCGGGGTCGGGGGGTGGGGGCCATCATTTCTTAACCCCGGGGCCCCTACCGGCCCCGGGGCGCATCGTCATTCCCCCACCCCCGGCACCCCCTCGGGGTCGGGGGTGGGGCCATCATTTCTTAACCCCGGGGTGCATCGTCATTCCCCCACCCCCGGCACCCCCTCGGGGTCGGGGGTGGGGCCATCATTTCTTAACCCCCGGGGTGCATCGTCATTCCCCCACCCCCGGCACCCCCTCGGGGTCGGGGGTGGGGCCATCATTTCTTAACCCCCGGGGTGCATCGTCATTCCCCCACCCCCGGCACCCCCTCGGGGTCGGGGGTGGGGCCATCATTTCTTAACCCCGGGGTGCATCGTCATTCCCCCACCCCCGGCACCCCCTCGGGGTCGGGGTGGGGCCATCATTTCTTAACCCCGGGGTGCATCGCTAACACGCTACTCAACTACTGAGGAAAACGGCAACTATCAGATGCACGGTGCTCACACATGATTTTCAGCACATGGCTGTGCCTGGCCGTGGTACCATTCGGTACTCCTGTGATTGTGCCCCAATACGGAGGGCCATGCCTCATAACGATGTTTGGCGTGTTGCATGCCCCTGTGCATGACCATGCCTTACCGCAGCATATCACCCAGTACTCCTGTGATTGTGCCCCGTACGGAGGGCCATGCCTCATAACGATGTTTGGCGCGTTGCATGCCTCTGTACGCCACCATGCCTTACAAGGGAGTACGACTCGCTGCCTCTGGCAACGGAGCCCAATCATATCCATCGGGGACGATACAACAGAGATCTTTCAAAGCAGCAAGTCACTGTATTCGGACAGGTATAAAAGACACACATTCACGCTGTAAGTGGGATCCCGAACTCTGGTTTTTCTGAGCTTTCTTCCTCCCTGCAAAAAACCCTAACTGCCTCAGCTTCTTTTCGCTGGAGTGGTTCCTTGTCTGAACCCAAGCCCCTAACTTGATCGTCGGAGGGTCCCCACCGGTGCCACCGGTCCCCGGGGACTTTTCTTGCAGGATTTTCCGGAGCGAGACATCCGTTTTCCCCGACGTTCGAAGGAGGTGACTTGGCGTCATCACTATCCTTGGTGGATCAAAATTTCGTCTCGGAACACGATCTACATTATTGCAAAAGCACATTGTGAACAGACCCAAAGATCATCCAAGTAACGAGCTTGAGGATTCTGAATGGCAACTGGGTGATTAACTCTGCTGGTACTTCTTAGATGATCTTCAATCTCAGTTGCATGAGTTCCATGTCTTCCATAGGTACAATCAAATGCTTGATGCTGCTGCTATCATCTTTTTGCAGGATTTCTCCATTCTGGACATCACCAATCCTGAATTTGAACGTGCAGCACTCACCCAAGGGAAACGGCTGGTCACACCTTTCTCCATCCCCTCTTTTGTTATTATAACCAGGGTAGTCTTCAATATTAAAATTAGAATATTCCACCTGAGTAAGAAAGCTCTGAGAAGCAAGTTCCTCGAGGTTCCACCGGCAAAATGGGTGACTCGTCTTATGGCTTACATGAACTTCCCCATAGGGTCGAAGCATTTGGCTTGCATTTTTGAAGAAGCCCAGAACTAGTCTCCTGTGAAAACTAAACCCCGCATAACAGAAAATATGGATCAGTCACAAAATATAATCTTTAAGCACCACCAACACTAAAATAGTAGCATAAGGATGACATATCAAGCATGCACACTCTTCACACACCTTACATTCTATGATTAAAAGTACGCAGATGCTTAACTGGGTCTGTAGATGATATCGTTTATAGTCTGGAGGTTAGTATAACCCACTAAGCGAGTAATGCATATAGAAAAAAGAAAAGCTTCATTTCATAAGAAGCATTAATGGTTGAAAGAACATCATAAACTTAATCAATATAAATTGACTATGTCCCAAGAAAGCAAGGCAATTATAATTTGAGTTATAGTTATTATCGAAGATATATATTCAACACTAGATCAGCTTGTCTATGACTAACTCGTTGCTTCAGCACTGCATTCTGTGCAGTTATAAGTACAAGCTTTAACTGACCAATTTTCAACCACCTATGCCTAAGTCCTGTGTTAAAAAATTGTAGTAGATGGATCATTCTGTTACTCATTTCTCGAAGTAGTCATAGAACTTATTCATTTACTGTCTTTCCACCAACATAAAACTGTGATCTCATTTGAGTAGAAGGACTAAAGGGAGAGAAACAATAGGGTTTCAAAAGAAAATAACAGTTTCTAGATGGAAGGGCTATTACTTGGAAAATGCAAGCTCTATCGGCTTTACACTTATCAATCAATAGCATCATCAGATGATACCAATCCTTCTCACATGCCAAACCATCTCAAACTCTTCACGGCAGCTATCTACTCTTTAAGGGTCTTTTTCCCCTCCTCTTCCTGATACATTCTACACAAGCAAAGCACAATCTCATTCTGGCTTTTCTGATCTTTTTCAGCACTTTTCAGCACCTTCTCAATCAGTTATTCATCAACATAGTAAAAGAACTTATGAAGAATAAGATCACTGGGGTAGATTAGGTTCAAAATATACTTAGATACAATAGATGGTTTAAGCTACCACCATGACCCTAATTAATTCATTCAACTTGAGCAATCCATCATGGTTCCTACACAAAACGAGATATTTGTAACAAAAGCAAAGGAAGGCATAATTTAATGGAGGGAATTGCATTAAGGTACCAGCTTGCCAAATTGGTTCCCTTGTGTTCTTGCGTACATGTCTATGGCATCGATAGAGCTAACTAGTCAAACTATATAGTCTCATAACTATATTTATGCTGCTACATATAATTTCTGTTTTTGTAACATGATTCCTTGCATCATTTCATTAATATCTTTGTAATACTACTTAATTCTTTATTCTGCATCATCTTGTTACAATTATGAATTGTCACAAGAAACTCAATCCCTGAAACCAGTTTGATAGAAATTAGCTTATTATTCAAGATTATCTCCAAACTCCTATCCTCTGCAATACTAGGTATCCATTGTTAGAATTATCTAGATTATATTAATCATGCATGCCCTTAAAATTTTATTTTGATTTGAGTTATTTCGTAGCACACAAACTGTCACTATGGCCAAAATTGATTGTTTTCTGATTCACAAGAGAAGGGTATATAGACATCATTAATTAGAAACATTACCATCAAAGAGACAGACATGAATATACAACTTGCAGAAGTAAAATGGCAACGAATATAAAGGAAAAAGCTAAGATCTAATGAATAAAAGGCCTTCATAAAACTAAAACTAAGAAAGTCATCTCTAAGTATAAACTGCACAGCAAAAGACACAAACAAATAGAGGCCTATATATGAATGATTTCATAAGAAAAAAAAAGAAGCCAATTACATATATGTGCTATAAGTAAGGTCTTCTGTACCCACCCATACTGATCAAATACGCTGGTAAGATACTAGAATGGTATTGAAGTTTGATTCGATATCAATCAAACCAATTCAAACCATCCTAGACCACTTGGACCCATACTGTCTGATATGGAATAGTAATATAACTGAGAGTGAAAAAATATACTAATTTTCTGCCTCAGTGCTGGATCCATATCATACCATATCGATCTTATCATATAGAACCAATAATGTACCAGTATACTTTTTTAGTACTGATTTTGCAGATCTTGATTATAAGTGTACTATGTTATCATTCTATAATTAAGTATGATTACAAATGATGTAAACCGGATGTGTCTATAAAAGTTTTGAAAAATACACAACTGTTTTTACTGAATGAATACCTACCCTAGTTTATTTTCTCGAGGTCACAATACGATGGCTCATACAAATGCACCATAATTTACACAATGAACAAAGTGGGACTTTAGATGATATTTATTACATGAATTCATATGCAAGTACATATAGGTCAAACAAGTCTGGACATTGATGCAAATAATACGAGTAACTAGTTATACATACTTGATTATCAGTGTTTCATTTCCTAAAAATCCTGCATGAGGAAAGTTGAACACAATCCTATCAAACTTCCGCATCTTCAAGTCACTGTGAAGTTCCATTTTTGTGGCATCAACCTCATGTAAAATGGTTGCTCCCATCTTCTTCAGACTTTCCAAATGTGCCTTCGCTTTTGCATACTTAACCACCACTGCATCTGATTTGAGATGACATGAACATTTAAGATAGTGCAAGAAGAGGGAATCTCAAAGAACAAAAAGTTTAAAACACAATTATTTCCAAGCAAATGTTAATGTCAATATGGCAATGAGTGTTGTAATTTAAAAGATGAATGCATGCGGAAACAAAAGGAATTTGATTTGAGTTGCTACAGCAGAGCTCTGATTCCAAAATTTTTCTTAGGAATCTATCTCTCCACATCTTCAGACTTGTTGTTTTTCAAGAGCAGAGAGCTCTAGAGTTTTCTATCCTAGAGAACATAAGCTCATAGAAACTCTAATACAGCATTAACTTCCACATTGAAACTAGAAGAAAGTGCATTAATTCCAACAATGAAAATAACTAGAAGGAGACCTTCCAGTCTCCCAATCTCTTGAAACCATCCAAGCACCTCTGAAACTCAAAAACAAAAGTCTCCTGCTGGAAGCAATAGTATCTCGCAGCATCCAAAGAGCCCCCTTCAAGTTATTGTGAAGTTCCAACAACATAAGTACAAATCTCCTATAGAAAACGAACCCCTGAAATATATTTCCTAAAATCACTGCAGCTCAAATGCCAGACTCTGAAAACAAATCCAAAAAAAGGCCCGGGAAAATGAGCGAAAGAGAAAATGGCAACACATAACCCTCATCGACTCTTTAAACTTTGCAAGCCTTTATAATATAAAGGTGGGATAAACTTAGAAAAAGCTAATAGAAAAATTAAAGAAGACATTTTCAGGGGTTAATATCAAAGACAAGGTAAAAGGCAATGCATGTACAACATCCATAAACATTATTAATAATCCAACGTGATTTGGCTTATCTACGTAGCTATTTATAACACAGGAAATAGAAACAAAGAGAGAGAATGAGAACGAGAGAGAGAGAGATGGTGAAAGAGAAGGGAGGGTGACCATGTGAGTCTAGAGAGGTGGCAACGATATTGGAGGCAGAGCCAAAGGCATTGGCCAGAGAGAGGGAGAAGGAAAAGTCTCCTTCCCCTACCAACAGTATCTCATGCGATGAGGAGTAGTGCTTTATCCATACCACCTTGTCCATTCTCTCCTCTTTGAAGCACTCTCCTCCAACGCTCGGTAGCAAGATTTTAAGGCCGAGAATAAATAGAGCGAGGAATTTGAAACGGTACGTTGGCCAAGCCAGATTTTTTTTGCTCTTTTTCCCGACATACTTTGTAGCCAATCTTCGGCTCGGCTTCCTGGCTATTGAAGCCACTCAGAAGTCAGAAGTCCCCTCTTTTTTCCCGAACTGAAAAATAGCTTAACGTTGATTTCCAATGCAGTGCCGTTTGATTTCCCGAATACTTTGCAAGTTAATTTTTAATCTTCTACGTGATGTGATTCAAATTTTATTTTTTAAGCGTCCGTGGGTTTTTCTAAAAAATATTTTCCAATAAAAAGGTTTCCTAGGACCATTTTCCCATTTGGTATTTCCCAAACACACACTTTCCCAAAAAAAAAAATGCAAAAAAAATTTACCAAAGAAAATAGTTTTATATATTTAATTGAATATAATTTTGTATAAAAATTATCAATTTAATTATAACATCTCTAACATAAAGATTTTAAGTAGTTATTTTTCTTTATTTTTTACAAGATAATTAAATAGATCATTTGATATTCATTTTCATATTATTTTGTTAGCCTACTTATATATAATGCATAAATAAAAATATATAAATAATTATTTATTTAAAATTTATTTATTATATTTATTTATGCGAGTAATATGGAAAAAAATATTAAAAATAATTTTGACACTTTAGTACCAAAATATTTTCATACATAAATTTTAATGAATAAATTTGATTTGAGCCCTTTTTTCATTAATATATAGATCACATAAAATTAAATTTATGTGATTAAATTGATCTTATTATCCAAAAACAGAGTTAGTTCTACATTAGATCCAAACTTAGAACGATTGGTTCTAGATGGAGATCAAAATTGGGTCTAGGTCCACCTTCTTTTGTATATATTGTCGCCAAGATGCCTTCTCAACCATCGGCGAGCCTCCGATCATCTTCTCCAGTAGATCAAGGATCCTTCGATGCGCTTCTCTTGATCGAGAACATGTAGAAAGTTTCTGGACCAGAGATTTTGGCGGGAATACTCCGATGCTTAAGTCAGTGCTCTGGGCAACAACTGTAAGTTTGAAAAAAAGCTTAAGCGTTTGAACGTGTAGGTATTACTTGGTCGAAGATCCTTCTTACCCATTTATGAAAGCTACTAGAGCTCATGAAATAACTGAATTAGCGAGATTTGCTCCTCAAGCGTTGTAACAGTTGTCAGGATTCACTCCCCATACGCTATAATTATTGGCAGGATTTGCTTCTCACGTCCATGGTGAAAATAATATTTTCGTTGAGATTCAGGATCATGCAAACCATCATAAGCGGTAGGAGTTATACACATGGGTCCCACAAGAAGTCTGATATCGGTGGTTGATTGGAGGCTCTACTCGGGTAGCCGACTAAAAGTGTGATCACTAACGTCTATTGGGTGCTATTCTATCAGATGCCCCTCCACTTCTAAGCTTGTGCGACCACGTGCCTTGCATCTGTCAAGCGAAATGAGTGCAATGTTTCCTTGCATCAGGATTCAGGTAGCATCGGTCGTAGAGCCTAACACGTGCGAAGGGCATGCCTTTAAGGAAGTATGGTCTTTTCACACTGAGGAGAGGGGTGAGGTAATGAGACACAGTACCATTGGCAGACGGTGAGTCGCCACATAGAATCAAGGAGACATTCTCGAATGGCGAGGAGCCGCACACCATCATTACTCTGCCGTGAATTGCATTCGCCCATGCGTCGCCGAAATGCCACTTTCCAAGCGTTGAAGAGTCGTTCTTCGGTTGAGATGCCAGCTCCCAATCGCGACCGTCTACATGGCCATGCCATTGGGCGGGATGATTTTTTCGTTTTAAAAATCTCTGAATAAAAGCCTTCTATCCTCTCCATCGATCTTTTGTGCTTCCAGTGCTATCAAAGAGAGAAAAACAAAGTTCGTCTTCCTTCCTTAGCTCTCTAAGTCCTCCGGGTGCTTTTCTTTGTTCCGCATGTTGGTTTTCTCTTTCTTTCTTCGAGTCACCCCATTAGATTCTTTCTGCCCTCCTTTAGAGTAGCCATGGTCCCTAGCCCCCTTTGTACGAAGGGCAAGAAGCCCGTAATAAAAGTTCTTCTTCTTCTTCTTCTTCTTCGTCTTCTTCTTCTTCTTCTTCTTCTTCTTCTTCTTAAAAATGACATTCCTCTTTGGATACACCATAGGACTGCTAGCATAGCAATATGTGAGTCCTCAATGGTCCGGCTTGTTCTGCGCCTCCTGAGGCCAACGCTCCGAGCTCGGTCGGTCCGAAGAGCATCCCTTCGATCATGACCCGATCGAAGGTGAAAGAAATTAGGGTCGTGTATAGGGTAACGAAGGAGATTAGGTTGTCTAACCCTAGTCTCGATGACAGAGTGACCGTCGGCCCTACTGGAGGAGTTGCCTTGTATGAGGAATTCTTTAGGGCAGGACATCGCCTTCCCTTCCATCCCTTCATATCAAACCTCCTAAAGAGGTATGACCTTCTTCCGACATAGTTGTCCCCAAACTCTTTTAGGACTATTGTGCCTTTATAATGCTCTGCCACTTCCATGGCTTAGTAGCCAGAATTTCTTTGTTTTGAGCCATGTATTCCCTCTATCGCCATCCGACTGAGGTAGGATGGTGGTTTTTTGCTTCCCGATAGGGGAGAGTATTCAAACTTAATCTTCCTTTTTTCTATCAAGGGATGTGTTGACCTCATACTGATTTTGATGATTACAAAACAATGAAGTATGATACTAATGATCTTGTAGTTAAGTTAAACAAATTTCAGGTGAATCATTAAGATGATGTTACTCCAAATTGGATTACTCTACATATCAAAAGAAAGGTATTACAAAGGTAAAATAAAGGTAATGTGATTGTATTTTGCAAGTCCAAATATTTAAAAGGGCAAATGAATTTTTCAAATGGACTTTTGCTTCAAAGGTATCACAAAATATTGTTTTATAAATGACTAAAACTACCTTTGCTTGAACTATTGTATTGTTTCTTATAGCATGAAAACATTTTTAAATGAGCCAATGAATTTGTATTCCAATGTTTTTCTTCAAGCCAATGTTTTATCATAGTTCTTCATATTTGATCATTCATTTCTCAAATTACTAAATATATTTGATAATTTAACATGAAAAAATTGTTTCTCAAAGCATTGCATGGCATCCAGTAATTCCACTAAATGCAGTCAATGGCATTTCTGTAAATCCCACTGAAGGCTATCAGTGGCATTCCTGTAATCTCATTGAAAGCTGTCAGTGGCATTTCTGTAAAATTCAAAACCGTGTGGATTTGTGAAACGGTTAACTGGTTAGCTAGCTTGGATCCCTTCTTAGCTAGCTGAGTTCCCTCTCTAGTTAGCTACTTTACTCTTACCTTGTTAATTAGCTGGTTAGCTAGCTATCTCTTTCTCTTAGCTAGCTGAAATGTGTTGTTAGCTAACTACTTTTCATGTTACAGTATTGGCCGAACCATGCTTATTTTAACTAACTGGGGAGCTAGCTGGTTATCTCTCTTAGCTAGCTAGAATGCATTGTTAGTTAACTACTTTATCTTGTGAGCTAACTATTCCTCTTTGTTAGCTAACTAATTGTTGCAGGACTTCTCCAAGCCGTGAGGGTGAATATTTTAGTCAGCTAAAGAGCTAACTACCTCTCTCTTCAAGCCATGTGGATGCAAGCCTTAGTTAGCTAAAGAGCTAACTACTTTTTGTGCCTCTTCTCTTCATGAACGTTGGATGATTGCTTAGTTAGCTAAAGAGCTAACTACTTTTTGGATTCCCTCTCTCCTAGCCGCATGACTTTTTGGCTCGGTTAGCTAGAGAGCTAACTAGCTTTTGCCTTAGTTAGCTAGAGAGCTAACTACCTTCTCATAGGATGAATATCAAGCCGTGGACTTTTTGCCTTAGTTAGCTAGAGAGCTAACTACTTTTTGGCTTAGTTAGCTACAGAGCTAACTAGTGCTTCATGAAACTTTATCTTGGCTGTGTGATGCTTTATTCTAAGCTAACTGGAATGGCATTCAGCTAGCTAAGGACTCATGGCTATTTCTCCCTGCACGATGACTTTTGTTCTTCAGCTAACTAAATCTTCTTCTAGTCAACTAGGAGCTATTTTGTGATTCTCCTGTGCGTGCTTCTCTTCATCCTTGCTAAGTTGATTTTATTTCCCAACCGGCTGAAAATCTGCCTCGTTTGAAAAATGTTAGAAGCTCTCTCTCTATTTTTAGCGACTGTCAATACATTCAATGCTCAAGGGAAACATTTTATAACAGTTATATTTTCTTTCCATTTTACTTTCCATTTATTCCAATTGAGTCTAACATATATTTTTGATGTTGGAATGCTTTAAATAGCTACGATTAGAAGAAGAAAATGGAGGATGAAAAAGAGGAGAAATCATGTGAAAAATCTTATTGAAGATCTTTGTGAGAAGTTTGTGTTGAGCTTTCATTGTGAATCATTTCAAGAGTTATTGGAGTATTGATTCAAGTGGTTGATAACATTTAAAGAAGAGATTTGGTGCATTCAAGAGCTTACAAAGAGGAGTTTCAAATTTATTGAAGGCATCATCCAAATCTCCAACAACCACAAAGGCTTCATTCATTCCTCAAAGCTTCATCCCAAAGATGAAGCCAAAAGCTCCGAATCTGTAAAGTGATCTTTCATTATTTTATTTGCTCATTTTAGGAACTTCTTGTACTTAAACCTTGATATTCTTGTAAGGCTTCCTTGTGCCATAAACAAGAGGACTAGCTGGATAAGGCTAGGGGTTGGCTTCCTTGTGCCATGAAACAAGAGGACTAGCTGGGGAAGGCTAGGGGTTGGCTGCCTTGTGCCGTGAAACAAGAGACTAGCCGGAGAAGGCTATGGGTTTGACTGCCTTGTGCCGTATAAATAAGAGGGCTAGCTGAGGAAGGCTAGAGGTTGTAATCTGTGATACAATTGGAGTGAAATTCCCAAAGGATTTCTAAGGAATGGATGTAGGTGTTGGGTTTGACACCAAACCACTATAACCTTCTTGTGTTTGTGATTGCTTGCATAATTTCTGTGATATTATTGTGTTCACATCACTACAACCGCTGCCGATTAAATTTTGATTAGTGATAAGCACATATCTGCGCAACTATTTTAAATACCCAATTCACCCTCCCTCTTAGCTTGCTACATCTGGGCAACGGATGGAACTAGAAGTCTCATTTCTTCTTCGCCCATGTAGACAGAGTGAGAGAGAGGTGGGGGAGCCAGACTAGTCTCCGAATAAAAACTCGGCAGTAGAGCAGGCCGACAGGGAGGTGTTTAACCAATTGTTGAACTCTCAAGTCCCTCCCTATCAGGCTCTTTTAACCGAGAAGAACCTGTTCGATACGGTGTGAATCCAGCGCCAACCCTAGGTAAGTGCATGGACATTCTCTTTTTTTTTTTTTGCTTTTCTTCTCTTTTCTCCTTTCCTTTTCTAACTTCTATGTGCTTGTCGCTGGGATGAAGTCTCCCTCGATCAATTGAAAGGGGTTGGCAAAAAGAGGAAAGGGTCGGCCAGCGACGCAGGGAAGCAGGAGATAAAGAAGCCTCGCTCGTTGGGCCTGATGCTGTTTCTACCTCAAGGGTCTGCAATGAGATGGCCCCAACTGGGGAGGCCCAGGTTGCCCGCTCAAGGGCAACTAACCCCAACTCGGCTACCTGCCCGATAGTGATGGTGGAGCCGAGGGCAAAGAAAGCTCCTCCACAACTAGGGGTGTCAGGCCGGTGGCGGCCCTAGTGCTAGTGCCCACAGTGGCGAGGACTCCCAAGTCTATAGTGGTGCCCCCATCCATCAGCGATGCCCCACCCATAAATGACGCTTCGGTTGCAAAGGGGGTGGCTCTCGATAGCCCTGTCAGCCTGTCAGTTCCCTTGGTTGTTCCTGCGGGGGAGTTGACAACCATCGAGCACGCCGAGGAGGTGGAAAACATGCAGGTTTTCATCTCAGTTCCCTCGGGGGCCTAGGCATTCCATGATAGTCGGTTGGCGAAGCAGGATGCTCTATGGCTGTTGGAGAGCATCATGCTCCTGCAGGACCAGGAGGAGACCCGCCATCGAGGCATGGGAGAGATCCTGGGTGATCTCTTCCCCCAATGCTTCGGGTAAGTAGCTTCCAACTTAGATGTTTGACTTGCTTTTTCTATAGCTTGGTGTGCTGACCTTGCTTCTTTGTTTTGTAGATGGTGAGCAACATCTTCTCCATGTGGGTGGCGTGCCTCTGGACCGTAGCGTCCTACCATGCCGCCCGAGGTAGGCTGCCACCGCCTAGATCTAGGCGGAGAATGTGGTGTTGGAGCTTGCTACCGTCTTAGCCCACGAGGCAGCCTTAGACCAAGAACTCCAATCCACTATGGAAGCAAGCCGAGGGCTGGAGGCCCGGCTTGCGAAGGTGGAGAAGAAGGCTAGAACAGAGGCCGAGCATTTGGCGACCGCCGAGTTAATGTGAGCCGATGCCATGGCCCAAGCGATGGCGTTTGAAGGCCGGCTCGATCAAGTCAAAATAAGGGAGGAGCTAGCGGAGGCGAAAGCTAGGGATGCCAAGGCTACCAAGATCATCGCTTAGGCAGTGAGGGAGGAGGCTGCTCAAGCTAGGGAGGAAGCTTCCCTAGCAGGGGCTAAGGCCCAAGCTGCAAGAACCGAGGCCGCTAAGGCCGTGGAGGCATACAGAGGCTCCACCAACTTCAGTGATGAGATTGCAGAGGCGGCGTATGATGCGTTCCTCAAAGGATTCAAGAAATGTAAGAATAAGGTGTCCCGGGTTCTGCACATTGAGGACTTGGACGCCATTACCGTCGAGGACCTTGAGGAGTTGGTGAGCGCAGCGGTCGAAGTGGTCGAAGACGATGATGATGTAGCCGAAGCTAGAGGTTGTGATGGTAATGACACTACGAGCACATCATTGAAAGGTACCACTAGGAGCATGCCACCACCACTCGAAGGGGAGTTGGTCCAGGAAGTTGTTTGTCGAACGATGTCGGAGGTGGGCATCATAGTGGAGGCGGCAGTGGAAGCAATCAAATCAATGGAGTCAACCAACCACTAAGAATCCACCTTCTTCTTAGATTTCCTTTATATTTTGCTTGTTTATTTCCATACTTTCTCTGTAATTCAGCTCTGACCAATTCTATCATTGTACTATATACTCTACTTAACAAAGAGATATTTTCCTTCAAGTATTGGCTTTCTGAATGCTCGTATATTGCTTTGTCTTTGCTTTTACTTTTGCTTGTTAGCTTCAGCTCCAACTCCTTCCTATGGAGATATCCCTTTCTTTTTGCACTACTTTGGGTGTTGATGGTTTTCATCTGTTTTGTACGAGTTCATGACCACATCCGCGTGTCCTCGAAACTGTCTATTCGCTTGCTTGAAGGACTTCAAGCAAGGTTGGAAGCAGGTTGGTCATGACTTGGCCGACTAGGAGCAGCCAGCAATCGTCTTTTGGCTCGGAGTCAAGAGGTAGTCCTCAGTCAGCGGGGGCCGACTGGGTCTTCTTGGCCGGTTAAGAGTGGCCAACTGTCATCTCCTGACTTGGAGTTAGGAGACAACCCTCAATCAGCGAGGACCGATTGGGTCTCCTTGGCCAACTAAGAGCGGCCAGCTATCATCTCCCGACTTGGAGTCAGGAGACAATCCTTAGTCAACAAGGACCGACTAGGTCTCTTTGGCTGGCTAAGAGCGACCAACTGTCATCTTCCATTTTGAAGTTGGGAGGCAATCTTCAATCAGCAAGGACCGACTAGGTCTCCTTGGCCGACTAAGAGCGGCCAGTGATCATCTCCTGACTTTGAGTCAGAAGGTAGGCGTCTGCTAACTGTGAGCCAAGAGCTAGATCTCTCTCAACTGTGAGTTGATTGGACAGTCATTCCCTGATGCGGAGTCGGGAGGTAGGTGTTCGCCAACTATGAAATAGAAGGTAGATCTCTTCCAACTATGAGCGGACTGGACAGTTGTTCCCCAATGTGAAGTCGAGAGGCAGGCATCCGCCAACTATGAGTCAGAAGGTAGATCTCTCCCAACTATGAGCCAACTAGATTCATCTCCCGATGCAAAGTCGGAAGGCAGGCATCCGCTAACTATGAGCAAGAAGGTAGATCTCTCCTAACTGTGAGCCGACTGGATTCATTTCTCGACACGGAGTCAAAAGGCAACTGTCCATCAACTGTAAGCTAGAAGGTAGATCTCTCCTAACTATGAGCTAATTGGACTCATCCCTCGACGCTGAGTCGAAAGGTAGGCATCTGCCAACTGTAAGCCAAAAAGTAGATCTTTCCTAATTGTGACCTGACTAGACTTATCCTCTGACGCAGAGTCGAAAGATAGGCATCCACCAACTGTGAGGCAGGAGGTTGATCTCTCCTAACTGTGAACCAACTGGACTCATCCCCCAACGCGGAGTCGAGACACAATCTTCAATCTATAGGGAAGCCGAATGATTGAACAGTATATTGAAAATCCTTTGTACTTCCCTCAAATGGATTCTCACATGTTATTGGTAATATATAAAGAGATTTTCTACATTCCATGTGCGGGGTATTGGCTTTCCATCGAGCTCTTTGATCTGGTAGTCTCCCTTATAAAATATCTTGGCGATCCGATAAGGTCCTTCCCAATTTGGAAAGAGTTTGCCTCCTTCTGTTGATTTGGAGACTTTGGCATGCCTTAGGACAAGGTCCCCGGGGTGGAAGGTCTTGAGACGCACACGAGCATTGTAGTATTTTGCAGCTAGCTTGCTAGTGAAATGCTGCTATCCTAATTCGCGCTCAGTTGTGTGCTTCATCGATGAGGTCGAGATTGGCCTTTAGCTATGTTGGGTTATCTTCTTTGTTGTATGATTCTACCCGCAAGCTTGGGAGACCAATCTCGACTGGAATGATTGCTTCTGGTCCGAAGGTCAGGCTGAATGGTGTCTCTTCAGTGGACATCCTTGGAGTTGTACGGTAAGCCCATAGCATGCTCGGGAGCTCCTCCACCCATCTACCTTTGTGTTGACCCAATTATTGATTTTGATGATTAATAAAAGACATGAGTATATTCACTATGTTTCTGATAAATTTAATAAGTGTTTTAGGGATTAAAAATGTTTAATCAAGCAAAAGGTATAAAAAACAAGTTTTGAATCAAAATGTTAAAAGATTTTTTCAAAGTTCAGAGCTTGGAGTCGACACCCAAATTGTCAGGAGCCAACCCCAAGGCGTATCAGAAGTTTTCTGAAATTTTGGCATGGTCTGGAGTCGACACCCAGAGTTTCAGAGCCGACTCCAACCTGAGATACAGAGAAGTGTATTCTGTTTCAGTTTCCAGAGCCAACACCTAGTATTCGGGAGCTGACACCTGAGAATTCGAGAGCCGACACCTGAGTTTCTGGAGCCGACTCTAACCTGAGAACAGAGAGCGTGTTTTTATGAGCATTTCTGGAGCCGACACTTTTGGTTTGTGAAGCCGACTCCCGAAAGCGACGAGCCGACACTTAACTTTATTGGAGCCGACTCTTCAACAACTTTTTATTTTCTATTTTTGGATACCCGATTTGGAGCCGACATCTAAAAAGTTGAAGCCAACTCCAACCTGTCAGGAATGGATTTTTTATTTGTCAGAACGGACTCCAACGGTAAGATTTTTTCTACCTAACCTCTAACGGCTATTTTTCTTTGTGTGTAGAAAGATCCAAGCATCTCACAACGGCTATATTTCCCACCTAATCTTGGATTAATAGATATATAAAGGGGGAAACCATTCGTTTGAAAATAAGAGAAAAATAGAGAAAAAAATAGAGAAAAATACTTAGTGAAAAAGAAAGAGAAATCAAGAGGAAAGTCTCAGAGCTTAAATCCATCAACCCTAGAAAGCTCAAAGAGAAATCCACAAGCTTCTCAAGCTCAAATCAAGGAGATTTCCATCATTAGAAGAAAGGAATCAAAAGCCCCAAAATCCTCAACTTCTCAACTGCAAATTCTGTGAAGAATCTGAGCTGAGGCCCTGATTCAATTTTTCAAAGGAGAAGAGGAAAAGAAGAAAAGAAGAAAAGCATTCACTCAAAGAGTTTCAAACAGACTTTTCTTATCCTTGTTTACTTTATTATTTATTTGCTCATTTGAGGAGTTCTTGTGTATTCATAACTCTATTTTTCATTATTATTTGCTAGTTCAATCGGAGGATTGAATTAGTGAGATAGTATACCTCGGTACAAGCTAAGGATAGCTTGTGGTTGGGTTGTATGCTGGTGAGCTCGAAAAACCAGCTGGGTTCGTTGTGATCCCAGGGGAAACAATAAGTTTTGAGTTGTGAGCTTGTAAAACAACTCGACTGTAATCAAGTGGATTATAGTGTGGACCCAAGTGAAGCTTGGGAGTGGACGTAGGTGTTGGATATACCGAACCACTATAAAATCTTTGTGTTTATCGTGCTTTGTCTCTTTATCTCTCTCTATCTCATTTAGTTGTGATTAGCATTTATTTATACTTTGCACTCAAGCTCTTTCATATCAAAGCAAATAGTTTTTAAAAGAGTTAAATTTTTAAGAACCAAATTCACCCCCCCCTTGGGTTGCCATCTGGGCCAACAATTGGTATCCGAGCTAGCGCTCATTTCTTGTTTGATCCAACGATCAAGAGTTAAAGATCCAAATGGCAGCTCAAGGTGGATCTTTATTTGCTGAAGGTCATTCTACTAATAGACCACCTTTATTTAATGGTTCTAATTATTCTTATTGGAAAGCTAGAATGAGAATTTTTATTCAAGCTTTAGATTATGAGCTTTGGAGTGTAATCACTAATAGACCTAGCACACCCACATACATAATAGGTGGTTCAATAGTTCCTAAACCCGAAAGGTATTGGAATGAGAACGATAGGAAAATGACTCAGCTCAATGCTAAGGCCATGAATGTTTTATTTTGTGCTTTAGATGCTAATGAGTTTAATAGAATTTCTACATGTATTTCTGCAAAAAAAAAAATTTGGGATAGACTAGAAGTTACCCATGAGGGTACTAATCAAGTTAAAGAGTCTAAAATTAATATCTTAGTGCACAAATATGAATTGTTTAGCATGGAACAAAATGAAACTATCACATGCATGTACACTAGATTTATTGATATTGTAAATGGTCTAAAAGTCTTGGTAAGACCTATACTAACTCTAAATTGGTTCGTAAAATCCTTAGGTCTCTTTCAAGATCATGAGCGAAAGTAACTGCCATCCAAGAAGCCAAAGATTTAAATACATTACCTTTGGAAGAGCTACTTGGATCATTGATGACCCATGAACTGACCATGAAGCAACATCAAGAGGAAGAAGTCAAAAAGAAGAAAACGATTGCCCTTAAAGCTGTAGAAAAGGAAACAAGTAGCAGTGAGAAAAAAGAGGAAGATGATGAGATAGCCCTTCTTGCAAAGAAGTTCAAAAAATTTATGCAAAGGAGACCCTTTAACAAGAAAAAATTGAAACAAAGGTGGAAGGTGAAAAAGAAAAAGAAAAGGACATAGATAAAGAGAAAGACCCCCTCATATGCTATGAATGTAAGAAACCGAGGCACTTTAGATATGATTATCCTCAATTAAAAAAGGGACACAAGAAAAAGAAAAAGGCATACGTTGCAACATGGAGCAATAGCGAAGAATTCTCATCCGAGGAAGAACAAAAGGAAATTGCAAACATTTGCTTTATGACAAATGAAGACGATGAGGTATGTACCGAAACTCATGACTTTACCTTTGATGAATTGTTTGATGCATTTAATGAATTAGTTAGTGATTTTAAAATTCTGAAAAAGAAAAGCAAAGTTTTGAAAAATGATAATTTAAATCTTATCAAAGAGAATGATAAACTAACTCATGAAATTGAAGAATTGAAATATGAAAATAAGAATTTATCAAAAGACAAAGAGTCAATTTCTAATGAACATGTTAGTTTTAGGAAAGAAGTTGATAAATATAAAAATATAGTTGATAAATTTACATATAGTTATAAAAAATTAAATTTGTTATTGAGTAATTAAAGAGCTGTATTTGATAAAGCTGGATTAGGTTATAGGCCTAACAAGAAACAAAAGTATGTTAAAAATTTCTTTAGAAAAAAAATGGATAAAAATGATGTTTCATGTTATTGTTGTAATAAGAAAGGACATAAAGCCTATGAATGCAATTTTAGAAAAATTAACAAGAACTTAAGTATTAAAGAAAGAAAATATGAGTTTCGAAAGGAACAATCGTTGTTACTACTAACCATGAAGGACCCAAGAAAGCTTGGGTACCTAAACAGAAAGTTTGATCACTTTGCAGGAGTGTCTTGCAGCCAAAAGATCAAAACGAAAGTGGTATCTTGATATCGGCTGCTCAAGGCACATGACGGGTGACAAGGAGCAATTCATCACCCATGAGGATAAAAGAGGAGTTGTTACATTTGGAGATAATGGTAAAGGCCAGATTATGGATTTGATAAAATTCAGATAACTCCCTTCACTTTTATTGAAAATGTTCTTTATGTAGATGGTTTAAAACATAACTTAATTAGTATTAGCCAATTATGTGATAAAGGATTCAAAGTTTCATTTGAAGCTTCTATCTGCACTATTTCTAATCCCATTGACAATAGCATTATATTTGTTGGTAATAGAAATGGCAATGTATACTTAATTGATTTAGATAATTTGTCTACTAGTAATCATTGCTTAGTTGCTAATAATGCTAGTGTAAATGAGATTGGATGGCTATGACATCATAGATTAGGTCATGTAAGTACACACTTGATTTCAAAATTGATTAGAATGGACTTAGTTAAAGACTTCCAAAGTTAGATTTTGAAAATAACCAAATTTGTGATGCATGTCAATTTAAAAACAAACTAGAAACTCTTTCAAATCTAAAAATGTAGTTTCCACTTCTAGGCCACTAGAGCTACTTCACATGGACCTTTTCGGACCTACTAGAATAATTAGTCTAGGAGGAAAGAAATATGGCCTTGTGATAGTAGATGATTATTCTAGATTCACTTGGGTATTATTTTTGGCTCACAAGGATGAGACTTTCTCAATATTTATGAAATTCTTCAAGTCACTAAGGAGAAAAACAACACCATAGCGTCTCTTAAAAGTGTTCATGGCACAGAATTTGAAAATCATTTATTTAAAAATTTCTGCATTGAACATGTCATTCACCATAATTTTTCTGCACCTAGAACACCACAGCAAAATGGAGTTGTAGAAAGAAAAAAATAGAACTTTAGAAGACATGACCCGTACCATGCTATGTTAAAGCAACCTACCAAAATACTTTTGGGCGGAAGCTATAAACACGGCATGTTACATCCTTAACAGAGCCTAATTAGGCCAATTCTCAAGAAAACTTCCTATGAATTATGGAATAATAGAAAACCAAACATTAGATTTTTTCATGCATTTGGCTGTAAATATTTTATTCATAATAATGGAAAAGATAATCTTGAAAATTTTGATGTAAAATCTGATGAAGGCATATTCTTAGGATACTCAACAACTAGTAAAGCCTATAGAGTATTTAACAAAAAATCCTTAATTGTAGAAGAATCTATTCATGTAATTTTTGATGAGTCTTTAGCATCAAGTTCAGAAAAGATTGATGATGAGGAAGATATAAATATACTAGAAAGAGATATTGAAAAGTTAAATATAGATGTATCTTCAGATCATGAACAAGAAGCTAAAGATGATGATTCACCTAGGGTTGATGTTATTGATACTAATCATAATGAAGTAGATCTTCCTAGAGATTGGAGATATGCCTATGGTCATCCGAAGGAATTGATTATAAGTGATCCATCTCAAGGAGTAAGAACTAGATCATCTATAAGAATATCAATAATCATCTTGCATTTGTATCTCAAATTGAGCCTAAAACTGTTAAAGAAGCTGAAAAAGATAGTAATTGGATGCTAGCTATGCAAGAAGAATTAAATCAATTTACTAGGAATAATGTATGGTCCTTAGTTGATAGACCTAAAGGTCATTCAGTTATAGGATCTAAATGGGTATTTAGAAATAAATTGGATGAAAATGGAATAGTAATCAGAAATAAAGCTAGATTAGTTGCAAAAGGATATAATCAAGAAGAAAAATTTATTTTGATGAAACTTTTGCACCTGTAGCTAGATTAGAGGCAATTAGATTACTACTTGCATTTGCATGTCATATGAACATCAATCTATTTCAAATGAATGTTAAAAGTGCATTTTTAAATGGTTTTATAAATAAGAAAGTTTTTGTGGAACAACCACCTGGTTTTGAAGATCATAAATTTTCAAATCATGTTTTTAAATTACACAAAGCACTGTATGGTTTAAAACAAGCACCTAGAGATTGGTATGATAGGTTAAGCAAATTTCTAATTGAAAATAATTTTTCTAGAGGAAATATAGATAAAACTCTATTTTTAAAAAGAAAAGATAAAGACTTATTAGTAGTATAAATATACGTAGATGATATTGTATTTGGTGCTACTAACAATCATTTGTGTCAAGAATTTGCTAAGCTAATGTAGGGTGAATTCGAGATGAGCATGATGGGAGAACTCAACTTCTTCCTAGGACTTCAAATCAAGCAAAGCAAAGAAGGGATTTTCATCAACCAAACTAAGTACACAAAGGAAATTAGGACTTCAAGTTAAGGAAAGCAAAGAAGGGATTTTCATTAACCAAACTAAGTACACAAAGAAATTCTCAAGAAGTTTGGAATGGAATCAATCAAACCCCTTGGAACACCTATGAGTCTTTCATGCAAATTGGATAAAGATGAAGACGGTAAGAAAGTGATCAAAAATACTATAGAGGTATGATCAGATCTCTACTCTACTTAACTACAAGTAGACCTGATATCATGTTTACTGTTTGTTTATGTGCTAGATTTCAATCAGAACCTAAAGAATCTCACTTAATTGCTGTAAAAAGAATACTAAGATATTTAAGTGGAACAAAAAATGTAGGATTATGGTATTCTAGAGATTCAACACTGAATTTAATTGCTTATTCTAACTCTGATTATGCTGGATGTAAACTAGATAGAAAAAGTACAAGTGGTACATGTCAATTTTTAGGAAGTAACTTAATCTCTTGGTTTAGTAAAAAGCAAAATTCGGTTGCATTATCTACTGCTGAAGCAGAATATGTTGCAGCTGGAACTTGCTGTACTCAAATCCTTTGGATTAAGTGACAACTTAAAGACTATGGCATAACACTTGATAAAACTCCTATTAAATGTGATAATACAAGTGCAATAAACTTAACTAAAAATCCAATCCAACATTCAAGAACTAAACATATTTAAATTAGATATCACTTCATTAGAGAACATGTAGCTAACAATGAAATTTGCCTTGATTATGTTAGTACTGAAGAACAGTTAGCTGATATATTTACAAAACCTTTGAGTGAAGAGAGATTTTGTTATCTTATAGGAGAATTAGGGATTTGTGATCCTTTGGAATGATTTTAAAACCCATAAGGAATGATTATCTAGAATTTAATCAATTTCTTGAGATTTCTCTCATGATTTTAAAATCCCTAAGAAAAAATCTTGCTGGGCGAGTCATAACCATGGGAAGGAAGGTAGATTTCGATTTCTTTGAAGCCGAGGGTTTTGCAATCGGTAGATAAATTAAAGAGCTCGGTTGGGATAAGGTATGTTCTTTGAATGTTCCCACTTATCCGGCCCTAGTTAAGGAATTTTACCTAAATTTATCAAGGGGAGATGATGGAATAGTTAGTTCTGTAAGAGGGAAAAGGATTCATCTCACATTTCAAACTTTAGGAAATCTTTTAGGAATTCCTGTCACTGGGCTTACTGCAAACATTCATAGTGAGAGATTAAATGCTTTATCAAGGATGTTAGGAAGGGAAATAACTGAGTTTGAGGAAGTTAGGGAAAATCAATTGCCACTTGAGCTTAGACTATTGCATAACATTTATGGTAGGATCCTATTTCCCAAGACTAGTCGTTTTGAGTATCTCTCAGAGCGAGACATAGTGATTATGGATAGTATCTTGACGGGTCAGCCTATCAATCTTGCTGGAATGATGATATGGTATATGGCTGAGGCCGGGGGCAAAAGAAGATCTTCGTTGCCTTATGGGATGATCCTAACCATGGTTTTTAGAAGTCAAGGAGTTGTTATTTTTGAAAATGAGCCATCGAAAAACCTAAGGCACACTGACTATTACAGCTTAGCAACTGTGCACAGAATGGGGTTTGTAAAAGTGAATGGTAGATGGGAAAGGAAAGGTCATCTGGATGAAAGAGCTGATATTAGGGCCACTGCACCATCTGAGGTAGGTCCATCAGTGAGGCATCCATCACCAGAGCCTAGCAGATCATCACCACCACCGGCATCTACTCCAGCTCCTGCACATGTACCACTGCCTATGTCATCCATTGGTTTTTCTAATATTCAGTTAGAACAGCTTAAAAGTCTATTTGCTACTCACAAGGAAGAAATGAAAACAGAAATTGATAATAGTTTGATGAATTTAAGAGAAATATACTATTCTTTGGATGAGAGAGTTGGTAAAATTGAATCCACACTTGGAGCCTCCGCAGTATCTTTGAAGAATGATCTCAAGAATATTTTTGAAGAACTTAAAGATATTGGAGGAGATTCAGAGACTTACTCCAAATGCAATGCTGAGCTTCAGGACAAAATTATGACTGCATGTGCATTTGTTGATAGAAGACTAAAAAAATTTGTTCAAACTCAAAGTGAAGGAATGAGAAAAATAGTAGAAGAATTGCAAAGGCTTCTTAAAGCTAATTTTGATTATCCTGTAATGAAGTTCTTTGATGTTATTAAAAGATGATGTTTAGTTTAGTTTGATGTTGATTCACTTTTTTCTGAAGTTTTGATGTAATAGAGTTTCTTTTTGTAATATGATGTAATGCTTGACTTTATAAAGTATGTAATGAACTTATTTGATACTTAATGAATATCATTTGATCTTTGAAGCATCTCTCAATTCTGTCATTTAACTTGAAACTTCTTAACCTTTTTGTTGATTACAAAAAAGGGGAGAAGTAATTGATAGTCGTATATGCATTAAAAGTTATAAAGAGGAAGAAGTATTTAATATTTTCATTAGAACAAATAAGCTTAATTAATTGTTATTGCATATAAGGAGAAGTAATTGACATATGTGCATTGAAAGGAAGAAGGTTACCTAACTTAATTTGATACAATTTGATATGATTGTTTAATTGGTATCAAACATTAAAAGTTTACTGTTAAAAGGGAAGAATAGATGTTAAATTGAGTATCATAGGGGGAGCTACTTCATTTAGGGGGAGCTTACCTATGAGAACTAAATATTTGAGAAATTTAATTTGAAAACCTTATTGTTTAAATCATGCATATACTCAATGTTTTTATAATCATCAAAAAGGGGGAGATTGTTGACCCAATTATTGATTTTGATGATTAATAAAAGACATGAGTATATTCACTATGTTTCTGATAATTTAATAAGTGTTTTAGGGATTAAAAATGTTTAATCAAGCAAAAGGTATAAAGAAACAAGTTTTGAATTAAAATGTTAAAAGAATTTTTCAAAGTTCAGAGCTTGGAGTCGACACCCAAATTATCAGGAGCCGACCCCAAGGCATATCAGAAGTTTTCTAGAATTTTGGCACGGTCTGGAGTCGACACCCAGAGTTTCAGAGCCGACTCCAACCTGAGATATAGAGAAGTGTATTTTGTTTCAGTTTTCGGAGCTGACACCTAGTATTCGGGAGCCGACACTTGAGAATTCGGGAGCCGACACCTGAGTTTCTGGAGCCGACTCTAACCTGAGAACAGAGAGCGTGTTTTTAGAGCATTTATGGAGCCGACACTTTTGGTTTGTGGAGCCGACTCCGAAAGCGACGAGCCAACACTTAACTTTATTGGAGCCGACTCCTCAACAACTTTTATTTGCTATTTTTGGATACCCGATTTGGAGCCGACACCTGAAAAGTTGGAGCCGACTCCAACCTGTCAGGAACGGATTTTTTATTTGTCAGAATGGACTCCAACGGTAAGATTTTTTTCTACCTAACCTCTAACGGCTATTTTCTTTGTGTGTAGAAAGATCCAAGCATCTCACAATGGCTATATTTTCCACCTAATCTTGGATTAAGAGATATATAAAAGGGGAAAACCGTTCGTTTGAAAATAAGAGAAAAATAGAGAAAAATAGAGAAAAAAATTGAGAAAAATACTTAGTGAAAAAAGAAAGAAATCAAGAGGAAAGACTTAGAGCTCAAATTCATCAATCCCAGAAAGCTCAAAGAGAAATCCACAAGCTTCTCAAGCTCAAATCAAGGAGATTTCCATCATTAGAAGAAAGGAAGCAAAAGCCCCAAAATCCTCAACTTCTCAACTGCAAATTCTGTGAAGAATCTGAGCTGAGGCCCTGATTCAATTTTTCAAAGGAGAAGAGGAAAAGAAGAAAAGCATTCACTCAAAGAGCTTCAAACAGGCTTTTCTTATCCTTGTTTACTTTATTGTTTATTTGCTCATTTGAGGAGCTGCTATGTATTCATAACTCTATTTTTCATTATTGTTTGCTAGTTCAATCGGGGGATTGAATTAGTGAAGGTAGTATACCTTGGTACAAGCTAAGGATAGCTTGTGGTTGGGTTGTGTGCTGGTGAGCCTAGAAAACTAGCTGGGTTCGTTGTGATCCCGAGGGAAAAACAAGTTTTGAGTTGTGAAAAACAACTCGAGTGTAATCAAGTGGATTATAGTGTGGACCCAAGTGAAGCTTGGGAGTGGACGTAGGTGTTGGATACACCGAACCACTATAAAATCTTTGTGTTTGCCGTGCTTTGTCTCTTTATCTCTCTCTATCTCATTTAGTTATGATTAGCATTTATTTATACTTTGCACTCAAGCTCTTTCATATCAAAGCAAATTATTTTTAAAAAGTTAAATTTTTAAGAACCCAATTCACCCCCCCCCTCTTGGGTTGCCATCTGGGCCAACACTTTGAACTCATTCAGCCAGATCCGAAGGCCCTGGAGAATGGTTCTGTACATCACCTCAGCTTCTCCATTAGTTTTTGGGTGGCCAGCAGAGGTGAACTGATGGAAAATGTTTAATTCGACATAAAATTCTATGAATGTTTTATTATCAAATTATTGGCAGTTGTTGGTGATGACGGTGGGGGGTAGTCCGAAGCGGCAAATAATGAACTTCCAAAAGAAGGACTTCACTTTGCTCTCGATGATGCGTGCTAGTATCTGAACTTTGACCCATTTGGTGAACACTACAAGAAATTCATGAAATAGCGATGCAACTTAGGGACACAAATATTCGTCGCAAAATAACAACAGAATTGCGATGCAATTGCAACCCACGAAATCTGCGATGCAATTTAGCGACGAATTAAATCAGTCGCTAAATAGCGACGGATTTAGCGACTCTAAAATTTTTGTTGCTAAATAGCGACACATTTAGCGATGCATTTTAATGCGTCGCTAAACAGCGGCGCATTTACATGAGTCGCTAATGCGTCGCTAAATATAGTTTTAGGTATTCATGATTCAGGGATTAAGGGTTTCAGGGGTTTAGGATTTTGGTTTAGGATTTTAGGGTTTTATGGTTTGAGGGTTTTAGGGTTCTAGAGGTTTAGGGTTTTAGGGTTCTAGGGGTTTTAGGGTTTAATTAGGGGTTCTAGGGTTTTAGAGTTTAGGGTTTTAGGATTAGGTTTTAGGTTTTAGGGTTTTGGGTTTTAATTAGGGGTTATCATTGGTTTAGGGAATTTAGGGTTTAGGCTGCATTCTCGGTATGAAGGCATGGATCGGACCGAAGACAGCATAAGTCCTGGATAGGACCTTGTAGTCGGCCACTCGGGCACACTATGGCACCGCCGGTGCACATCGTTCCATGGGACGGACCGGCCAAACCAGCCCAATGTACAACTACGAGCTTTTTAACCGGAAAAAACTTAAACCAAAATATAGCAACGCATTCCGATGCGTCGCTAAATAGCGATGCATTGGAATGCATCGCTAAATAGCGACACAATAATACGTTTGATTGCGTCACTAAATAGCGACACAATAATGCGTCGCTAAACAGCGACGCATTATAGCATCGTTAAACAATGACACATTTATAGTTTTAGGGCCCCAGCCTTTTAGGGATTCACGGTTCAGGGATTAAGGGTTTCAGGGGTTTAGGATTTTGGTTTAGGGTTTTATGGTTTGAGGGTTTAGGGTTCTAGGGGTTTTAGGGGTTTAGGGTTCTAGGGGTTTTAGGGGTTTTAAGGTTTTAGGGTTTTAGGGTTTAATTGGGTGTTTAGGGTTTTAGAGTTTAGGGTTTTAGGATTAGGGTTTTAGGTTTTAGGGTTTTGGGTTATAATTAGGTGTTATCATTGGTTTAGGGCATTTAGGGTATAGGCTGCATTCTCGTCACGAAGGCATGGATCGGACTGCAATCCCGGATAGGACCTTGTAATCGGCCATCCGGGCATACCGTGGCACCGCCTATGCACATCGTTCCATGGGATGGACCAGCCAGCCCATCCCAATGTACAACTATGAGCTTTTTAACTGCAACAACTTAAATATACGCTATTGGAGCTAGAATTACCTCGACTGTTGGCACCAGACTTGCCCTGCAATGGATCCGCTTGTTAAGGGATTTAGATTGTACTAGATTGTACTCAATCCAATTACCAGACTCGAAGAGCCAACCGGTATTGTTATTTATTGTAACTACCTTCCCGTGTTAGGATTGGATAATTTGCGCGCCTGCAGCCTTACTTAGATGTGGTAGCCATTTCTCAGGCTCCCTCTCCTGAATCAAACCGTAATTCTCCATCAACAATCACCAACATGGTAGGCCCCTACCCGTCTCCTAATTTAGGAAAAATATGTGAGCGGCACAAGGCCGAGCTTGACCCCCCAATCGGCCACCTGGGAGGTAACCCGCATAAGAGATCGAAGCGCCACCGAGGGCAGTGGAGGGGAGAAAGGGGCAGCACCGCCGTCCACGGAGGTTCCCGAAGGAAACGGACATGTAACATCGCGGCCACCCATGTCACCCCGGTGCTCCAGCGAAACGAGCGGCATAGATTACAATATATAAATATATAAAATTATCACTATATAATATTAAATATAATAAACCACAATAATAATTAAATAAAATTAATATTATAAAATATTAATATTTAGCGACGCATAATTGGGTCGCTATTTAGCGACGCATATTTAATACGTCGCTAAATAGTGACGCATTTAGCGACGCATATTCATGCGTCGCTATTTGGGGACACAATTCTGCATCGCTAAATTCGGGGTTAAGTTGCCAAATTAGTGATGCAATTAGCGACGTATTAATTGCCCTTATATTAGCGATGAATTAGTGATGCAAAATTGCGTTACTAATCCTAATATATAAAAACACCCCCTCCCCCCAAAACCCCTTCCTCCCTAATTTCTCCCCCCCCCCACCGGCTGCTCCTCTTCTCTTCCTCCCTCTTTCTCCTCCTCCCTCTTCCCCACCTCCGGCGGCCACTCCGGCACCCGACCACCTTCGGCGGCCACTCCGGCACCCGACCACCTCCGGCGACTCCTATTTCCGGGTAAACCCCCACCCCCTCCCCCCCGCCCTCCCCCTCTCCTCGCCGGCCACAGTGGCCAGGCTACGGTCAATAAAAAAAATTTAAGTCTTTCCCTCCCCCCCACTCCCCCCGCCCCCTCTCGTCACGGCCATGGCTGTCCTTGCAGGCCACGGCCGTGCTCGGCCGTGACCTGGCCATGGTGGCCAGGCCACGATCAATCAAAAAAAAATTTAAGTCTTTCCCTCCCCCACCCACCCCCCCCCCGCCCCCTCCCGTCGCCGGCCACGGCCGCACCCCATCCGTGGCCGGCCGACTGTGTCCTGGCCATGGTGGCCAGGCCACGGCAAGGCCAAAAAAAAAAAATTTAATAGAACCCCCCCCACCACCCAGCCCCTCCCCCCCTCTCCCTCCCGTCGCCAGCCACGGCAAGGCCAAAAAAAAAAAATTTAACAGAACCCCCGCAGCCCCTTCCCCCCCTCCCCCTCCCGTCGCTCGACCGTGGCCTGGGCATACCCCGTCGCCCGGCCACGAGCAAAAAAAAAAAAACATTATTGTAATATTTGCTAAATAGTGATTCTGATAGTAAATTAATTAAATTAATTGTTATATGATTAATTAGTGCTTCTATTTTAAATTAATTAATCATGATTGATTAGTGGTTTTTATATAATTATGGTTGAATTTCTCAGTATATTAAACTATGCATGGTAGTTTACTGGTGAACATCTTACATATATTATTGCATCTTATTTTTTTTATGAAATGGTTGTGACTTAGGCTTTGATTTAAGTTACAAGAACATGATATATTGGGATATGTTATTTTGGTAATGAGATTATGTATGGCTTTAATAGATGTGCCACGGTTCATGTGTTATGAAATTTTTGGTCCAGCCTATCCAATATTGAAACCATAGTATTATTAGATAATACTATGCATAAATATTGTATTAAGATTATTATCTTTGACATAATATCAATTTTAGAAGTTATGACTATAGACCACAATCAAAAATGTATAATAGCCAAGAAAACTTTTTCACAAGCATAAGTTCGATTATTTTTGGAATTAAATATTATTTCTCACAGCACTAAAACCTTTAGACTCGTTTAGAATTTACAAGACTTAGTGTACATTCAAATATCTTAATATATAATCAGTAGTACCTTAAGAAGTTAAAAAATAATGTACGTAATAAGGCAAGGGTTGAAGGTTCTATATGCAATGCACACTTGGTTGAAAATGTTTTAACTTTTGCCTCTCATTACTTTGAGAGTCATGTCGAAATCTTGGTCGATGACATATGTGTGGATGAAGGAGAACCTAATGACGGTAGAATATCAGTTTTTAAAGGTATCGTCGTTCATTTGGGAGGCAAAAGTCAAGAGATTTGAGCGATGTGGAGTATAATGCAGCACATTATTACATCCTAATGAGATGTAGAGAAGTCGATCTATACATTGAGTAAGTATATACTTTACGACTTTAAATTATAATATACCTCACTATTTAATTGCTAACAGAAGTTGTAATTGTTATCATCCCTTAAGGATGTTTTGTGATAGACAACGGCAGATGAATCCCAACATCAGTCAAATTGCCATTGGGCAGAAGTTAAAAACGGAGTTTGCTTACTAGTTTTATGAATATGTGAGTAGTATTACTCAATCAATTGCAATAATGGCTTTTATTTTTTGAATTTATTGTGAATAGCTTATTACTTTATAGGTAAACGGTCCATGGTTCACAACCGACAATATTTTCATTAAATGTCTATGCAATGGCCATTGAAGACCGTAACAACCTCTACTGGCTATTTTGTTAATGGGTATAAATTTCAAATTGAACGAAGAGGCACGCAGAACTGAAGGGTGTGTCTCAAAGGAGAAAGTGAACTGGAGGATGTGTCTCAAAGGAGAAAGTGTTGGAGCAAATATGCAGGATTATTATGGAAAGTTAGTATGTGGTTGAAGTTGAATATCTCGGTTGGCCTATAAAATGAACCGTAGCCCTGCCGCATCAGATCACTTCATGAGCATTGAAGATGGAGAGTTTAGATCTATAGCCTTCGAGTCTCATAGCCGATCGGCACAAACCTCTGAGAGTTCTTCCTACATCGGTCGCACCGTACTTCGACTGGATGCTGATGGGCAGTAAGTATATACTAATTGTAAATATATGTTTATGTTTTAAATTCAATTACTTATAAACATGCATTTTTTTAATAGCTTTATTGAGTAGCATACTATATCGAGCTGGATCAGCTCCATATTCCAGAGGCGTGCTGATCGAGCCGGATCAGCTCCATATTCCAGAGGCGTGCTAATCCCACTAGCTACGATTGACACCATGTATTTGCGGCCATAAGGGAGTTTTATTTTTTAGAGTTTCAGGTAAACTTATTAAATACAATTTATCACTGATATAAATTTTTTTAATCTTAATATATTCTTAAACTAACTGTTTATTTCAATACAGAAAAAGTTTACGTGGGACCCTGCCATCCATGATGCCGTTAGGGCAGCATGGAATGCTCTTGCGGCACGCTGATACTCCGACATGCTTCATCGTTGGAGGAGATCGAGCGAGCATCCTATGCATGTGCCAAAGGGTATTTGGCACGACTGGAAGCAGGTGTGGCAGTCTGAGGCCTGGTAAAGGAGGTCCGCATCAGCCATCATGAACCGCAGATCCGAGAAGGACGGTCGTGGCACGGGTCTCTCCTGCCACACTACGGGGTCCATTTCGATTCAGGATCGTAGACGTCGTATGGTAAGAAAATATAAATAATTTAATTACTAATTTAGTTATTTGTAAATACTTACATTTATATCATTTCTTCTGCTTTTATAGTCTGAGCAAGAGGGCAGAGATCCTGGTGAGTTTCGCCTATTCAAGGCGACACATACTAGGAAGGACGATACCTGGGTCGATGCACGATCACAGGAGGTTGCAGTAAGAAATTAGTCTTATATTGTATCTGTTTAATTTCTAAACTTTTTTTAGATTCATATAATAATTCGTTTATCACTGATTCTATAATTCAAAGGCACGAGTCGAGGAGCTTCAGTCCCAAGCATCGTAGGTTGACTCCACTGATGGGGGGCCGTCCGTCGAACTCTAACCATAGGAGAGTCGATGTGTGTTTTTGGAAGCTATTGGTGCCCAGTCGCGAGACCGTAGGGTCTACGGTCTGGGTGCTAAAGCTTCTAGATATTTTTCTGGCTCCAATTCGTACTATTCTAGCGATATTCCTCCTGATCGTTTAGACGACATTGAAGATCTATTATGGAGGAGGTTTGGCAAGAGGTTCGGCAGGAGCTTGCAGACATGAGAGAGCAAATGTGTCAGATGCAAGATTTGGTTCGCCAAATGTCGTAGGATTCATTCCAGCCTCCGCAGCCTTTCCGTGATCGTGATAGTGCAGATTCTTGATGTATTTTTTTCTACTTATGTTTGTATATCAAAATTTATAATTATTAATATATTAAATTTTTATATATTATTAAAATTTTGTGATGAATGTTTCGATCAATATTTGAATGCAATGAAATTTATAACATTTTAATTTTATTTAAAAAATTAATTAGCGACGCTATTGCGACGAAAATTTTTCGTCGCAATTTTTTTTAAAAAAAATTAAATTCATAATTCAGCGACGCATTTAAATGCGTCGCAAAATTGCGATATATTTAAATGCGTCGCAATATTGCGACGCAATTTGGAGTCGTTAATGCGTCGCTACATTGCGACGCATTAGCTTTTGTCGCAAAATAGTGACGCATTTTTTTGCGTCACAATTTCGTCGCTATTTAACACGAAATTACGACGAATTAGCGATGCATTACCGATGCATTTTGGCATCGCTAAAATGAAATTTTTTTGTAGTGGAAATAGTTAATGGCAATGAGTAAAAACTTCCGCTGGCCCAATGTCGGAGGAAATGGACCAAGGATGTACATGCCCCATGAAGTGAAAGGCCACGGGGATGAGAGCTGGCTTAGGTAGGAAGCGGGTTGCCGCTGGATGTGTGCGTGTCATAGGCAGCTATCGCATTTTT
Organism: Calamus simplicifolius; assembly: GCA_900491605.1. Lineage (NCBI taxonomy): Eukaryota > Viridiplantae > Streptophyta > Magnoliopsida > Arecales > Arecaceae > Calamus > Calamus simplicifolius. Next base: position 1,152,639 of record UESW01003838.1, on the reverse strand, counting down.
GAGTCAACTCAATCGCATCCTCTCGTATGGTAAGCTAGTAATATCCTTAGCAAAGTGCCTTGTATGCCAAAGACCTGCCCCCTAGGTGGTTTTCATAGATGCCTTTGTGGATCTCCCGGAAAACATAGTTGGTGTTTTCTAGGCTTAGGCATTTGAGCAAGGGATAGGAGAACAACCTTCTGTATAGCCATCCATCTATTACTACAAATCTGGAAGCTCTTCGTTTGAGCAATTTAGCTTCTTCACGATCATCTGGAAGGGTGCTGTTAGTGAGGTAGTGAACATAGGCATCCATCCAAGTCGGCTCCTATGTGACAAGCAATACTTCCTCCATGACGTCGGTGCTCAGGGCTTCTAGAAATTAATCTTATATTGTAAGTCCTTCCCAGGGCATTGTCTGCTGATGTGGCTAGCCGAGACAGGGTGTCAGCCCTAGTGTTTTTGCTTCTGGGGATGTAGTTGATGCCAAAATAGGCTAATGTGGATGCTTGCAATTGAACTTTGTTTAAGTACCAAGACATGACAGGGTCTCAGGCTTCGTATTCTCCCATGATTTATCTAGTAACTAGTTGAGAATCGGTGAAGGCTCTGAGGCATTTTATTATGAGTTTCCATGCAAGCCTTAGTGCCGCCAACATGGCTTCGTACTTGACTTGGTTATTGATGGCCTTAAAGAAGAATTGGAGGGCGTACTCTGCTACTGTTCCGTCCGGATTTGCAAGGATCGGCCTTACTCCACTCCCTTGAGAGTTAGAGGTGCCGTCAACATGGTGGATCCATGTCTCTCTCGTCTCATCTAGCTCGGCAACCGGACTCACTGGAGGAAGCTCCTCTGGTTGGCTTTTGGTCTAGGTGCATTTGACCATGAAGTTTGCTAGAACTTGAGCTTTCATGGCCGATAGGAGATATCGAATTCTCTTAGTTTGACGGCCCACTTGGCCAACTGTCCGAAGGTATCCGATCGAGTCAGTATGGCCTTCAGGGATTGATCAGTGAGAACCACGATCTAGTGGGCTTGAAAGCAAGGCCTTAAATACTGAGCGAAAATAATTAGTATGAAAATAATCTTTTTGGCTTTAAAGTACCTGATCTTCGCGTCATGAAGCACCTTGCTGGTATAGTAAACTGGCTTTTGCATCCCTTCGTAGTGGACTCGGACAAGCACTAAGTTGACCGCCTCCATGGAGGCGGCGAGGTAGAGGAAGATATCCTTCCCTTCTTTTGGCTTCGACAACAAAGGCGGGGAAGATATAAACTCCTTTGTTGATCCAAATATTATTTTGATGAATAACAAAAACTACTTGAGTATATTCCTTTTAGTACTAATTATTTTGATTGAGTGTTTCAGAGATTTAAATCTTTAATCATTCAAAATCATAAGAAAAATCGAGCTTGGTCTTGAGTCTCGCTTTAAGTGTCAATTTACGAAGGGTGTAGAAGCTCCAGAAGAGGGAAATCCTAGCTTCTATCCCCTTGAGGTGACACAGCACCAAGAAACCCACAATAGTCCGAATGGAATTCAGAACTAGTTGTGCCGGCGCTAAAGAATACCTATCTAACATATTAAGGATGAAGGGATGAAGTGGTAGCCAAAGCCCAGCCTTGAAGAAGGCTCCGTATAAGGCGACTTTCCCGGGACGAGAGGAAGTCACCCTATCTTCGGGAGCAGGGCGGAATAGGTGGATACCGGTGGGAAGGCTATACTTGGCCCTAAGGTTAACAATGTCTTGGGCGGTCATAGTGGAGGCAGTCCACTCAGGGGACTCCCTCACAGTGAAAGATGGGCCAACGATGGCTGGACGGTGCCGGACAGGGGCTCGATCAGCGGCCGGGTGACTCCCGGACGGAGATACTCGGACAGCTTGTCGCTGTTCCAATGGAACTCTATCGGTGGAAGATGACCAGTTTGGTGCTGGGGATGGGGAAGGTTGTGAAGGGTGGGGGAAACAGGGTTCTTTTTCATTCCGGTGGCCTGGCCACCGTGGCCAGGCCACGGCCGGCCATGTGCCGATGACTGAGGGGGAGGGCGGGGGGAAACAGGGTTTTTTTTCCTTCCCGTGGCCGGTGAGCTCGGGCATGGCCCCGGCCGGGGCCGATGAGACGGGAGGGGAGGGGAGGGGAGGGGGGAGGGGGGTGGGGACTTACCCAAAAATGGAAATCACCAGAGAGTAGATCGGGTGCGGAGGGCCGCTGGAGGTGGAGGTGGGGAAGAGGGAGGAGGAGAAAGATGGATGGAGAGGAGCAGCCGGCTGGTTGCAAGAGAGAAAACGGGGAGGAAGAAGAGGGGGAGGGGTTTTTATATATATAAGGATTAGCAATGCAATAATGCATCGCTAATTGCCATGCAAATTTGGCGCCCTTGTCTAGGCTTGGCAGGAATTTAGCGACGCAATGTTGCATCGTTAAAAATTAAAATTTATAATAATATTAATTTTATTTAATAATTATTATAGTTTATTATATATAATATTATATAGTGATAATTTTATATATCAAATATATAAAGCCACTCGTTTCGCTTCCTTCCATGGCCGGCGCTGCTGGCCCTTTCTCTCCTCCGCTGCCCTTTGTGGCGCTTCGATCTCTTATCGCGGGTTACCTCCCAGGTGGCCGATCAGGGGGTCGGGCTCGGCCTTGTACCGCTCCCTTCTATCCCCTAAATCAGAAGACGGGTAAGGGCCTACCATGATGGTGACGGGTGATGGATCGAGAGTTACGGTTCGATTTAGGAGAGGGAGCCTTTGCGGACCATCGTCTTCTTCTTATGCGCAGTAAAGCAATGGACATGCGCTATCGTCACCGAAAGGGCTAGTTTTACCATGCGAGGTGTCACTCTTCCTACTCTCTGGCTGCAACCCCTCTCACCGTGCCATGAGAGCCATTGGAAACTGGGGGCGGAAGAGGGATGGAACAAGGAACCCTCTGATCCCCATAAAGAGACCGCGCTGAAGGTCATAGGAGAACCTCTTCCTCCCCGACCGATGGAGACTCCCAAGAAACACAACTTATCAAAAGCCTTGAACTTGGGTATGATCTTTTTCTCATCGAAAGCCTCTTCCTCCGCATCACTGTTTGCGACAAAATTTTGCGTTGCTATATAGCGACAAAATTTTGCGTCGCTATATAGCGACAAAAAAATGCATCGCTGTTTAGCGACCCAAAATTGCGTCGCTAAACAACAATGCATATAAATGCGTCGCTATATAGCGACGTATATAAAATGCATCGCTATTTAGAGACGTAATCTATATGCGTCACTGTTCAGCAACGCAAATTTGCTTCGCTAAATAGCGACGCAAATTTGCGTCGCTAAACAGCGACGCATTTTTTTTTGCGTCGCTGTATAGCGACGCATATATTTGCATTGCTAAATAGCGACGCATTTATGCATCGCTAAAAATTAATAATTTATAATAATATTAATTTTATTTAGTAATTATTATAGTTTATTATATATAATATTATATAGTGATAATTTTATATATGAAAACTTGGAGGAAATCTATGCCGCTCGTTTCACTGGAGCCCGGGGGTGATGTGGGTCTGGCCGCGATGTTACATGTCCGCTTCCTTCCCGTGGCCGACGCTACTGGCCCTTTCTCCCCTCCGCCGCCCTTGGTGGCGCTTCGATCTCTTATCGCGGGTTACCTCCAAAAGTATTGCACAATTCTACTACAAAAGAATATGAAAAGAATCAAGCTTTCAACAGAATGACCATACTTCTATACATCAAAATTGTTAAATTTCCTGTTAGGATGTCGTTTTTCCTTTACTGTTCCTTGACTGATTGACGATATATAGCACAAACAGCTTCCATGCATAGCTTGAAATCCTCTAAAATTGAAGAAAGCATATCTTACCTAACTGTCCCAGTTCATAGTTTCCTTTCTGCAATGATTCTTAGCAAAATCTTCATTAGAAGCTAAATCAACAGCTTCTCTTTCAGAAGCGTCATCGAATCCAGCATCATATAGTGCTATTGGGATGTCATTTTTTCTTTACTGATTCCTTGACTGATTGGCGATATATAGCACAAACAGCTTCCATGCAGAGCTTAAAATCCTTTAGAATTGAAAGAAAGCATATCCCTGAACCCTTGAGCCCTAAAACCCTATTTAGTGACACATACTAATTCGTTGCTAATGCGTCGCTAAATAGCGATGCATGAATATGCGTCGCTAAACAACGACTCATGATATGCGTCGCTGAATAGCGACGCATATTCATGCGTCGCTGTTTTCATGAAAATTTTGCGATGAAAATTTTTGGAGTCGCTAAATCCGTCGCTAATTAGCGACTAATTTAATGAGTCGCTAAATTGCGTCGCAAATTTTATGGGTCGCAATTGCATCGCAATTTTGTCGTTATTTTGCGACGAAAATTTGCATCGCTAAATTGCATCGCTATTTCATGAATTTCTTGTAGTGTAGCTTGAGTTAAAGCATATCAATGTTTTAAGGAAAAAGAACATGCATTGTAGAGATATAAAAGGATACCTATTAAGATGTGAAGATGATATGATTCCAACGCATATGTTTGATAGCATGAATATCAATAAAAAGTATAGCTTAAGTTTTAGAAAGAAAGTATAAATATGAGTTTCAGGGATGTTATGACATGTGATAGCATTATGATGCAAGTTATGATATGAAAGGCTTAGTATAACATTGTATGTAGGTTGTATTGAGAAAGGAGAACCTAGTATATGATAAAATAAGAGCAAGATAATTGAATGTGAGTTAAGGTATGATTCTCAGGAAGAAGTTAGAATATATGTTATAACTTGAGTTTAATGCATGTGTTTAAAAGTTGAAGAAGGGTTATGGGTTTTATAAAGAGAATAAGATTGAGAAAAGAGTATAAGCTATGATAGGATCCTGAATTTGAAGCTAAGATATTAGTCTGCGGAATGATCATATGATTATAGAAAAAGGTATATGATGTGAAAAAAAGGAAAGAAAAGACTGGATATATATGAATAGCCGATATGGGTTAAAGCTATATTGAATGAGAGTATGGATGTATACCGTATGTAATGTATATAGAAATTGTGCCATGATTTAAAGAAGACATGGGTTCATAATATATGTAAAGTCTGGTATGAGTTAAAGTATGAATTTGACAGCCTGAGTGTAAAGCATAGATTTAAAGTAAGCATGAGTATAAGATATAATTGAAAGAAAGCCTGTGGTCATAGCATATGAAAAGCATGGCCTAAGCTTAAAACTTGAGTTAATGGAACTTGGGTGCACATTATATAAAAAGCAAAGTATGAATTCAAAATAGGAATAAAATGCATGAGTTTCAAGAAAAAAAATAAGAAATGTTTATGGCTTGTTGAAAGCAGAGCATGATCTTGTAACTTAAAGTGTAACAGAAGGTGTATAGAGGATATGACTTGAGAGGTATGAATGGGCATACACACACACACACACACACACACATATATATATATATGCAAGGTAAATGTAAACTATTTTGTAAAATGAAATGTGAGCCTAAGCCTGAATTTTTAAAGTATGAGTATATTAGCATATGTTTAAAACATGAGTTGAGCATGTGTTTAAAGAAAAAGTTTGAGCATGAGTTTTTATACATGAGCTTCTGATGTCTATATGGGTATTTAGCATATTTTTATAGCATAAGCTGCAGTACATATTACTGTTGAAAACAATATATTTGGTAGCGCTCTAAATGCTCAAGGAGAAATGCTGGGAGTGAGAGAAGTTTCTATAATATCATTTCTATTAGCTTTCCTCACTCACTCTATAACTCACTACAATATGTCCTATTTATAGATATAGAAAGTGACTATTGATCTTCCCTCATTAATACATCATAATGAACCTTTTAGACTTTCCATATGACTTTTGGTTTTACAACATGACTCTTCAGATTTCAATGTGACTCTTCAAATTCTGCAATTATAGTTAATTCTTTAGAATTTATTATGACCTCTCGGATTCATCACCACAATTAAGTTTACCATTTCAACACCCCCCTTTAAACTTAATTGTCTTGTTCATCATATCTTCAATATGATTTGGACCGCAACCCAGAGGAAAATCTCTTCTTGCAAATGTCCTTCTCATTGATGTATGAGGTGGATATCTTGTATCTTCTTCAATCACCCTTTCTTCATCTTCTATCTCTCTATTCATTGTCAGCTTCAGCTCATTTAATTCTTTAATACTATCTTCATATTTGTTCTTCAGCTCTTCATAGGCTTCATGCAAATCTTGCATTGCTATCTTGACATCTTCAATTTCCTAAAAATGAACATCTTTCACAGTAATATTATAAGTATTTTTCAAATAGATAATTACTTGTAATGCTGCAGAATTTTCTACTTCCTTCTTTGAAATAGAAACTGGACCATGAATCATAAAACTTTCACTTATATCTTCAAAAATGACTATTGCGATAAAACTTGGAGAATGATCTGGTCCAGACTTCTCACTTGTATACTTTGCTGGAGAAAAATTTAGTTTTTCAAGCATTTCTTTGAGCATTACCTTGTATGGCGCAACCACAACTATTACCTTTTCATCCTCCATTTTGCTCAATTGGTGTTGAAGTTTCTATTCTTCAACCTCTGAAGACTGCTCTTGTCTTCTTTTTCTTTTGCAAAGTCTTGTTATCTTAGACTTGCACACTTCTCAACGGATTCCTTTGATCCAGAGACTTAACACTTAGATGGAGGATATAACTTCTTCACGCCAAGCTCTTGGGCTATCTTGCTTTCTTTGACACCACTTGGTTGGAGATCGACCATGCTTTGATATGGTTGGGATCAACTAGGCTCTGATACTACTTGTTGAAAACAATATATTTGGTAGCGCTCTAAATGCTCAAGGAGAAATGCTGGGAGTGAGAGAAGTTTCTATAATATCATTTCTATTAGCTTTCCTCATTCACTCTATAACTCACTATAATATGTCCTATTTATAGATATAGAAAGTGACTATTGATCTTCCCTCATTAATACATCATAATGAACCTTTTAGACTTTCCATATGACTTTTGGTTTTACGACATGACTCTTCAGATTTCAATGTGACTCTTCAGATTCTGCAACTATAGTTAATTCTTTAGAATTTGTTATGACCTCTCGAATTCATCACCACAATTAAGTTTACCATTTCCAACAATTACAACATGAGTTTTAAAAGCAAAAGATTTGATATGTGAGTTTCAGATGCATACATGGCATATGTGCATGAACAAATGTTAAAAACAATATGTTTTGATGCATGGATCATACAAAGCATTTAGGAAGCCATGGAGCTGATCACCCTATAGACTATATTGTAGCATGAGCATTGCACACTACTATTAAGCCCGCACCTCCTTGCAATTCAATCGTACAATGATCCTCAGGGTCAGGGGTGAGTACACGCTAGACCAGGCCCAGTAGGGCATGTTGCAAGCAGCCCATGAGGGCAGGAATCATAGCTCAGTGGAGCTGGTTATTATATAGCCCATGGAAGTAGAGAGGAAACCCGAGATTCCAGGGTTAAGGAACAAAGTACTTTGCCGGGTGAACCACATGGGTAGGGGTGCTATTTGTGCGAAGATTCTGTTGCTGTTCACGCACCCGATGAGAGTATACCTGCAGGAAGGCGACTGTAGAATGATACCTCGAAGGCATCAACATAGCACCATGATGGTTTAAAATTATGCATATAATTTTATATGAGAGGCCAGTGGGCCAAGTGTAGATCTCAATAGGGATCAGAGAAGTTGAGAAAAAGAAAAGCTGGGTTGTATAAAAGAGATTTTTGTGGTTAATAAAGAAATGCATCATTCATGGATTTTTATATAAATGAGTTATTTTCGATAGAAAAATTTATTTATAGAGTATTTCAGTACTAGTATATTATTTGAAGAATAAGCTACATTTTACGTTATCTGATATCATGTTAAAAATATACTTTGGTTGATACATGCTATATTATATCAGCATACTATTGAAAATATGATTATTATGGCTCTCCATTTTCCCCATAGTCAGATAATTATCCAGTCACTGGGACTTCGGTCTCATCCCTCTATGGTTGATGTTTTTCTTGGAGATTAGTGAGCGAAATAGCAGGATTAGGCGGTTAGCCTTAGCTTTAATTCCGGTCTGAGAGTTGGTAATTGTACATCGAGAATATTGTTAGATTGAAAGAATTTAGTATTGATGTTAAAAAGGTAGATAGAGTCTTATTTGTATATAAAAATGAGAGTTATGTATGTATTTGTGTAGGGGTGTTTATACAATTGTTACTATTATGGACCCTTATGAAATGAGATAAAGTCTTATGAGTATAATCTATGTATTAGTGCGACTCGTATATCGATTGTGAATGTGATCTTATAACTGTCTGAGAATGTTACAAGAAATATATATATATATATATATATATCAAGGTTAGTAGATATGATGTTATAAATGAATTAAATGAAAACTTATGAAAAGTTTTTATCGAGATAGATTTTTGAGCAGATGATTTATGGCAATTAGATAGAGTTCACTAATACCTTATGGTACGCAACATCAAGGTTAGTAGAACTCTACCCGATTTTATAGGTTACTAGATTATGTCAGTTGTCTTGGAGAAAGAGAGGGAGCTGACACCGATGAACCAAAGTCATGTAGCATATTATGTTGTATCCTATCACAGCATATCCAGGGATGTGTATCCTCCACATATTCTTTCTGTGAAGGGTGGGTTCTAGAATCATATAACATATCATGTCATATCATAATAGATCATAGTGGGACATATTACTATAAGTACAAAGTATCATTTCCATGTCACATTTGTAAAATAGCATGTATTATTACCAAAAGCAGAATCACATATACAATGATTTGAATACATCAAAATACATATGTACCCTTATATAAAACTTTCGAGAATTTTAAATACCATGTCAAATAATCATTTCATGTAAGGGTACCAAATAATTTATCAAAAATTAGCACTTTCAAATAACTATATAAAATAATCATTTACAGGTATATAGTACCAAATCCATTTTCTCATATTTCAAATAATACACTATGTATCAATATAGCATTTAAATCCATATTTTTTATACTTTAATAATTCATAAAAATCATGATAAATGGCTTACTTACCTCCTAGCACTAATTCAAAAATATAAATCAACTATTTAGGCACTTGGATACCTACAACATAATATTTTTATTTATTTTTAATCTTCAAAATCATCGTATCAAAATAACTTCTAAATTTTATCTAGTCTAATCCTAACCCAACATGGGGCTTTAATATCTCTAAATATATAAGCCCAAATGAAATAATAAAAACTCTCTAAGAAATTAAGATTAACACCGATCCAAACCCCACCCAAAAATCGGCCCAAAAGGATTCCTTGGGCTGAGCCAAACCTGGGCCCAGCCCTCTTTTTCTTCTAGTTCACCCCTTGTTTGGCCAAGGAAAAGACTTTGTACATCGCCTCCGGTGCAGCAAGTCCTACGTGGACTGCACCGTTCTTTTTTATTGGTCCACATACGCACGATACCCATTAAAAAAATGTTAAGACATCCCAAGAGAAAAACTTACGATACCATAGTTTTAAGCTTATGACACCGTAGTTAAAAAGTGAAGACACCCATTCAGAAAGAAAAAAAAACTCACGACATCCTAGTTTTAAGCTGATGACACCCTAGTTTTAAGCTTAAGACACCCGTTCAAAAAGGTGTCTTTACATATTCCAAAAAAACTAAACAGGTATTAATGCACGTCACGTTAAAATTAAATAGCTATTAAGAAAGCAAAAAAAACCCTTAGTTTTAAACTTACGACACCATAGTTATTGTTGCCGCCGGGATCCGTCCTCCGACTCGGGCGCGGTCGATCTCCGGGAAGAGGGGGGTGCGGCGGACCTGCAAAAGAAGCCCACACGCGGAGGGACGCTGGGTTGGTCCTCCGCGGAAGACCCTCCGACGCTCAAGTCAGTGGGGAAGGAATCGGCGATCAACCAGATAATGAGGAGGTGGATCTCTCCGGGAGGCCTCTCCGGGGGGTGGCCAATCGGAGGCTCCAAAAAAAAAGGGAGGAGAGTGAGAGTGGAGGTGTGCGTACAGAGCTGCGTGCCTACCTGAGGGAGTCTGTTAATCTGATACTTATAGACTGTCACCTGGGGACTTGAGCATCTTCTGGAAGGTTCTGAGGTTGTTACGATACGGGGGTAGACAGAATCAGGCCGTCGTGGGGCCGTTAGAATCCACGCCTTGTCTGTTAAGGGATCGACGGTTGGGAGAGCTCTTCGATGTCTTGGGATCTGGGTGAGTAGACCTGGGGCGGTTTCAATAGGTCTTAGGCCACGTTTCGATATAATTCCTAGCCTAAGGAGCTGCTCAGGTAAGTTTAAGCTCTCCCGCGTCAGGTTCCGCGGAGGTAGACGTTGGGGCGTGGATCGCTGGATATAAGCGAGCTACGAAAGCCCGGAGGAGGCCGAGCTAGGGAAGCCCGGAGGAGACCGAGCTACGGAAGCCCGGAGGAGGCCGAGCTACGGAGGCCCGAGGGAGGCCGAGCTAGGGAAGCCCGGAGGAGGCCGAGCTACGGAGGCCCGGAGGAGGCCGAGCTACGGAAGCCCGGAGGAGGCCGAGCTACGGAGGCCCGGGGGAGGCCGAGCTAGAGAAGCCCGGAGGAGGCCGAGCTACGGAAGCCCGGAGGAGGCCGAGCTACGGAAGCCCGGAGGAGGCCGAGCTACGGAGGCCCGGGGGAGGCCGAGCTAGAGAAGCCCGGAGGAGGCCGAGCTACGGAGGCCCGGGGGAGGCCGAGCTAGAGAAGCCCGGAGGAGACCGAGCTACGGAAGCCCGGGGAGCCGAGCTAGAGAAGCCCGGAGGAGACCGAGCTACGAAGCCCGGAGGAGGCCGAGCTACGGAAGCCCGGAGGAGGCCGAGCTACGGAGGCCCGGAAGGTGGCGGGAGGAGGTCAGCCTTAGCCGCCTCGCACGGATATCAATGCAATGACGATTTTTACCCCCCAACAGTTATAAAACTAAGACACCCGTAAAAAAAGCAAAAATACTTACGATACCCTAGTTATAAAGCCACGACACCGTAGTTATAAAGCCACGACACCCACTCGTCTGTACATAAATTCCAAAAATAGCTGGTATTATTAATGCACGTTATGTCAAAATAAAGACACCTATTAAAAAAGCAAAAAATACATACGACACCCTAGTTATAAAGCCACGACACCGTAGTTATAAAGCCACGATACCCACTCATCTGTACATAAATTCCAAAAAAAGCTGATATTAATGTACGTCATGTCAAAATAAAGACACCTATTAAAAAAGCAAAAAAACTTACGACACCCTAGTTTTAAGCTTACGACACCGTAATTATAAAGTCAAGATACCCGTTCAAAAAGCAAAAAAAAACTCACGACATCCTAGTTTTAAACTCACGACACCCTAGTTTTAAGCTTAAGACACCGGTTTAGAAAAAGTGTGTATAAATTCTCAAAAAAAGCTGAACGGGTATTAATACACGTTAAACGACTTTTTTTTTTGGAAGTTGTGTACATATACCTTTTCTGAATGAGTATCTTAAGCTTAAAACTAGGATGTCGTGAGTTTAAAACTAGGATGTCGTGAGTTTTTTTTGCTTTCTAAACGGGTGTCTTAACTTTATAACTACGGTGTCGTAAGCTTAAAACTAGGATGTAAGTTTTTCTCTCGGGATGTTAACATTTTTCGTATGTGGACTAATAAAAAGAAATGGTGTAACCTACGTAGAAGTTGCTGCACCAGAGGCGATTTACAATGTCTTTTCCTTCGGCCAAACTAGGGGGAAGGGAGGGCATAGCGGCCTTCTCGGGGCTTGCTTGCTGGCGACCGGCTCAGGACCGGCAACCGCCGACAGCCACCCCTTTTCTTTCCCTTTCTCTCTTCTTCCTTTTTTCTTCTCTTTTCATACTCCCGTTTCCTCTCTTTCTCCTCCTCCTTGCCCGTCATCATCTCCCCTTGGACGGTAGCACGGCCAACCGGACCTCATTGGACGCTACCTCGGCATCGATGGCGGCTGCCGTTGGGCTCAGACTGATGTGAAGCCAAACCGGCTCCCACTGCAAAGGGCCGCTAGGCGGCCCTCCTTCCCTTCTCCTGGCAGACCCGAGCGGCCAGCCACTCCAACCACCGGACGCCTCCTCCACTGCGGCGGATGGACCCCGGCCTCCGATGCTCGGCCATGGTACCATGGCTGCGGTCACAGGCCCTTGTAGGCCCTCTTCTCCCTTCCTCTATGCTTACCTTGCCGGCATGTAGCGGATCGGTGGCGTGCGGCGGATGATGGGTGAGGAGGGGGCAGGCGCGGCCCCATGCACGTACGGCCACAACGGCGCTGGAGCTGCCCCAGACGCTAACGTATACGGCACGCCTTTTTTTTTTTTCCGGGGGTTTACAGAAACAGCTTAAAACATAAGTACTTGATGATCTCTCATGTAAAGCATGGATGGTTCTGCAACAAGCTCCATTCATTTTATTGACATAAGCATTACTTGCATTTCCATGGTTGGCATAGCTCTAGTCAGGACCAAACCTAGCAATCAAGCAGCGGACTTCTTCCAAATGATTTCCATATGACCTCAAATATACACTACTAACTATCCTTGGTGGATCAAAATTTCGTCTCGGAACACGATCTACATTATTGCTAAAGCACGTTGTGAACAGACCCAAAGATCATCCAAGTAACGAGCTTGAGGATTTTGAATGGCAACTGGGTGATTAACTCTGCTGGTACTTCTTAGATGATCTTCAATCTCAGTTGCATGAGTTCCATGTCTTCCATAGCTACAATCAAATGCTTGATGCTGCTGCTATCATCTTTTTGCAGGATTTCTCCATTCTGGACATCACCAATCCTGAATTTGAACGTGCAGCACTCACCCAAGGGAAACGGCTGGTCACACCTTTCTCCATCCCCTCTTTTGTTATTATAACCAGGGTAGTCTTCAATATTAAAATTAGAATATTCCACCTGAGTAAGAAAGCTCTGAGAAGCAAGTTCCTCGAGGTTCCACCGGCAAAATGGGTGACTCGTCTTATGGCTTACATGAACTTCCCCATAGGGTCGAAGCATTTGGCTTGCATTTTTGAAGAAGCCCCGAACTAGTCTCCTGTGAAAACTAAACCCCGCATAACGGAAAATATGGATCAGTCACAAAATATAATCTTTAAACACCACCAACACTAAAAATAGTAGCATAAGGATGACATATCAAGCATGCACACTCTTCACACACCTTACATTCTATGATTAAAAGTACGCAGATGCTTAACTGGGTCTGTAGATGATATCGTTTATAGTCTGGAGGTTAGTATAACCCACTAAGCGAGTAATGCATATAGAAAAAAGAAAAGCTTCATTTCATAAGAAGCATTTATGGTTGAAAGAACATCATAAACTTAATCAATATAAATTGACTATGTCCCAAGAAAGCAAGGCAATTATAATTTGAGTTTGAATGAAAGAATATAGTTATTATCGAAGATATATATTCAACACTAGATCAGCTTGTCTATGACTAACTCGTTGCTTCAGCACTGCATTCTGTGCAGTTATAAGTACAAGCTTTAACTGACCAATTTTCGACCACCTATGCCTAAGTCCTGTGTTAAAAAATGGTAGTAGATGGATCATTCTGTTACTCATTTCTCGAAGTAGTCATAGAACTTATTCATTTACTGTCTTTCCACCAACATAAAACTGTGATCTCATTTGAGTAGGACTAAAGGGAGAGAACAATAGGGTTTCAAAAGAAAATAACAGTTTCTAGATGGAAGGGCTATTACTTGGAAAATGCAAGCTCTATCGGCTTTACACTTATCAATCAATAGCATCATCAGATGATACCAATCCTTCTCACATGCCAAACCATCTCAAACTCTTCACGGCAGCTATCTACTCTTTAAGGGTCTTTTTCCCCTCCTCTTCCTGATACATTCTACACAAGCAAAGCACAATCTCATTCTGGCTTTTCTGATCTTTTTCAGCACTTTTCAGCACCTTCTCAATCAGTTATTCATCAACATAGTAAAAGAACTTATGAAGAATAAGATCACTGGGGTAGATTAGGTTCAAAATATACTTAGATACAATAGATGGTTTAAGCTACCACCATGACCCTAATTAATTCATTCAACTTGAGCAATCCATCATGGTTCCTACACAAAACGAGATATTTGTAACAAAAGCAAAGGAAGGCATGATTTAATGGAGGGAATTGCATTAAGGTACCAGCTTGCCAAATTGGTTCCCTTGTGTTCTTGCGTACATGTCTATGGCATCGATAGAGCTAACTAGTCAAACTATATAGTCTCATAACTATATTTATGCTGCTACATATAATTTCTGTTTTTGTAACATGATTCCTTGCATCATTTCATTAATATCTTTGTAATACTACTTAATTCTTTATTCTGCATCATCTTGTTACAATTATAAATTGTCACAAGAAACTCCTTCCCTGAAACCAGTTTGATAGAAATTAGCTTATTATTCAAGATTATCTCCAAACTCCTATCCTCTGCAATACTAGGTATCCATTGTTAGAATTATCTAGATTATATTAATCATGCATGCCCTTAAAATTTTATTTTGATTTGAGTTATTTCGTTGCACACAAACTGTCACTATGGCCAAAATTGATTGTTGTCTGATTCAAAAGAAGGGTATATAGACATCATTAATTAGAAACATTACATCAAGAGACGGACATGAATATACAGACTACAACTTGCAGAAGTAAAATGGCAAGGAATATAAAGGAGGAAGCTAAGATCTAATCAATAAAAGGCCTTTATAAAACTAAAACTAAGAAAGACATCTCTACGTAAACTGCACAGCAAAAGACAAAACAAATAGAGGCCTATATATGAATGATTTCATAAAAAAAAGAAGCCAATTACATATATGTGTATAAGTAAGGTCTTCCGTACCCACCCATACTGATAGAATACACTGGTAAGATACTAGAATGGTATTGAAGTTTGATTCGATATCAATCAAACCAATTCAAACCATCCCAGACCACTTGGACCCATACTGTCTGATATGGAATAGTAATATAACTGAGACTGAAAAAATATACTAATTTTCTGCCTCAGTACTGGATCCATATCATACCATATCGATCATATCATATAGAACTAATAATGTACCAGTATACTTTTTTAGTACTGATTTTGCAGATCTTGATTATAAGTGTACTATGTTATCATTCTATAATTAAGTATGATTACAAATGATGTAAACCGGATGTGTCTATAAAAGTTTTGAAAAATACACAACTGTTTTTACTGAATGAATACCTACCCTAGTTTATTTTCTCGAGGTCACAATACGATGGCTCATACAAATGCACCAGAATTTACACAATGAACAAAGTGGGACTTTAGATGATATTTATTACATGAATTCATATGCAAGTACATATAGGTCAAACAAGTCTGGACATTGATGCAAATAATACGAGTAACTTGTTATACATACTAGATTATCAGTGTTTCATTTCCTAAAAATCCTGCATGAGGAAAGTTGAACACAATCCTATCAAACTTCCGCATCTTCAAGTCACTGTGAAGTTCCATTTTTGTGGCATCAACCTCATGTAAAATGGTTGCTCCCATCTTCTTCAGACTTTCCAAATGTGCCTTCGCTTTTGCATACTTAACCACCACAGCATCTGATTTGAGATGACATGAACATTTAAGATAGTGCAAGAAGAGGGAATCTCAAAGAACAAAAAGTTTAAAACACAATTATTTCCAAGCAAATGTTAATGTCAATATGGCAATGAGTGTTGTAATTTAAAAGATGAATGCATGCGGAAACAAAAGGAATTTGATTTGAGTTGCTACAGCAGAGCTCTGATTCCAAATTTTTCTTAGGAATCTATCTCTACATCTTCAGACTTGTTGTTTTTCAAGAGCAGAGAGCTCTAGAGTTTTCTATCCTAGAGAACATAAGCTCATAGAAACTCTAATACAGCATTAACTTCCACATTGAAACTAGAAGAAAGTGCATTAATTCCAACAATGAAAATAACTAGAAGGAGACCTTCCAGTCTCCCAATCTCTTGAAACCATCCAAGCACCTCTGAAACTCAAAAACAAAAGTCTCCTGCTGGAAGCAATAGTATCTCGCAGCATCCAAAGAGCCCCCTTCAAGTTATTGTGAAGTTCCAACAACATAAGTACAAATCTCCTATAGAAAACGAACCCCTGAAATATATTTCCTAAAATCACTGCAGCTCAAATGCCAGACTCTGAAAACAAATCCAAAAAAAGGCCCGGGAAAATGAGCGAAAGAGAAAATGGCAACACATAACCCTCATCGACTCTTTAAACTTTGCAAGCCTTTATAATATAAAGGTGGGATAAACTTAGAAAAAGCTAATAGAAAAATTAAAGAAGACATTTTCAGGGGTTAATATCAAAGACAAGGTAAAAGGCAATGCATGTACAACATCCATAAACATTATTAATAATCCAACGTGATTTGGCTTATCTACGTAGCTATTTATAACACAGGAAATAGAAACAAAGAGAGAGAATGAGAACGAGAGAAAGAGAGATGGTGAAAGAGAAGGGAGGGTGACCATGTGAGTCTAGAGAGGTGGCAACGATATTGGAGGCAGAGCCAAAGGCATTGGCCAGAGAGAGGGAGAAGGAAAAGTCTCCTTCCCCTACCAACAGTATCTCATGCGATGAGGAGTAGTGCTTTATCCATACCACCTTGTCCATTCTCTCCTCTTTGAAGCACTCTCCTCCAACGCTCGGTAGCAAGATTTTAAGGCCGAGAATAAATAGAGCGAGGAATTTGAAACGGTACGTTGGCCAAGCCAGATTTTTTTTGCTCTTTTTCCCGACATACTTTGTAGCCAATCTTCGGCTCGGCTTCCTGGCTATTGAAGCCACTCAGAAGTCAGAAGTCCCCTCTTTTTTCCCGAACTGAAAAATAGCTTAACGTTGATTTCCAATGCAGTGCCGTTTGATTTCCCGAATACTTTGCAAGTTAATTTTAATCTTCTACGTGATGTGATTCAAATTTTATTTTTTAAGCGTCCGTGGGTTTTTCTAAAAAACATTTTCCAATAAAAAGGTTTCCTAGGACCATTTTCCCATTTGGTATTTCCCAAACACACACTTTCCCAAAAAAAAAATGCAAAAAAAATTTACCAAAGAAAATAGTTTTATATATTTAATTGAATATAATTTTGTATAAAAATTATCAATTTAATTATAACATCTCTAACATAAAGATTTTAAGTGGTTATTTTTCTTTATTTTTTACAAGATAATTAAATAGATCATTGATATTCATTTTCATATTATTTTGTTAGCCTACTTATATATAAATGCATAAATAAAAATATATAATAATTAATTTATTTAAAATTTATTTATTATATTTATTTATGCGAGTAATATGGAAAAAAATATTAAAAAATAATTTTGACACTTTAGTACCAAATATTTTCATACATAAATTTTTTAATGAATAAATTTGATTTGAGCCCTTTTTTCATTAATATATAGATCACATAAAATTAAATTTATGTGATTAAATTGATCTTATTATCCAAAAACAGAGTTAGTTCTACATTAGATCCAAACTTAGAACGATTGGTTCTAGATGGAGATCAAAATTGGGTCTAGGTCCACCTTCTTTTGTATATATTGTCGCCAAGATGCCTTCTCAACCATCGGCGAGCCTCCGATCATCTTCTCCAGTAGATCAAGGATCCTTCGATGCGCTTCTCTTGATCGAGAACATGTAGAAAGTTTCTGGACCAGAGATTTTGGCGGGAATACTCCGATGCTTAAGTCAGTGCTCTGGGCAACAACTGTAAGTTTGAAAAAAAGCTTAAGCGTTTGAACGTGTAGGTATTACTTGGTCGAAGATCCTTCTTACCCATTTATGAAAGCTACTAGAGCTCATGAAATAACTGAATTAGCGAGATTTGCTCCTCAAGCGTTGTAACAGTTGTCAGGATTCACTCCCCATACGCTATAATTATTGGCAGGATTTGCTTCTCACGTCCATGGTGAAAATAATATTTTCGTTGAGATTCAGGATCATGCAAACCATCATAAGCGGTAGGAGTTATACACATGGGTCCCACAAGAAGTCTGATATCGGTGGTTGATTGGAGGCTCTACTCGGGTAGCCGACTAAAAGTGTGATCACTAACGTCTATTGGGGCTATTCTATCAGATGCCCCTCCACTTCTAAGCTTGTGCGACCACGTGCCTTGCATCTGTCAAGCGAAATGAGTGCAATGTTTCCTTGCATCAGGATTCAGGTAGCATCGGTCGTAGAGCCTAACACGTGCGAAGGGCATGCCTTTAAGGAAGTATGGTCTTTTCACACTGAGGAGAGGGGTGAGGTAATGAGACACAGTACCATTGGCAGACGGTGAGTCGCCACATAGAATCAAGGAGACATTCTCGAACGGCGAGGAGCCGCACACCATCATTACTCTGCCATGAATTGCATTCGCCCATGCGTCGCCGAAATGCCACTTTCCAAGCGTTGAAGAGTCGTTCTTCGGTTGAGATGCCAGCTCCCAATCGCGACCGTCTACATGGCCATGCCATTGGGCGGGATGATTTTTTCGTTTTAAAAATCTCTGAATAAAAGCCTTCTATCCTCTCCATCGATCTTTTGTGCTTCCAGTGCTATCAAAGAGAGAGAAAAACAAAGTTCGTCTTCCTTCCTTAGCTCTCTAAGTCCTCCGGGTGCTTTTCTTTGTTCCGCATGTTGGTTTTCTCTTTCTTTCTTCGAGTCACCCCATTAGATTCTTTCTGCCCTCCTTTAGAGTAGCCATGGTCCCTAGCCCCCTTTGTACGAAGGGCAAGAAGCCCATAATAAAAGTTCTTCTTCTTCTTCTTCTTCTTCTTCTTCTAAAAACGACATTCCTCTTTGGATATACCATAGGACTGGTAGCATAGCAATATGTGAGTCCTCAATGGTTCCGGCTTGTTCTGCGCCTCCTGAGGCCAACGCTCCGAGCTTGGTCGGTCCGAAGAGCATCCCTTCGATCATGACCCGATCGAAGGTGAAAGAAATTAGGGTCGTGTATAGGGTAACGAAGGAGATTAGGTTGTCTAACCCTAGTCTCGATGACAGAGTGACCGTCGGCCCTACTGGAGGAGTTGCCTTGTATGAGGAATTCTTTAGGGCAGGACATCGCCTTTCCTTCCATCCCTTCATATCAAACCTCCTAAAGAGGTATGACCTTCTTCCGACATAGTTGTCCCCAAACTCTTTTAGGACTATTTGTGCCTTTATAATGCTCTGCCACTTCCATGGCTTAGTAGCCAGAATTTCTTTGTTTTGAGCCATGTATTCCCTCTATCGCCATCCGACTGAGGTAGGATGATGGTTTTTTGCTTCCCGATAGGGGAGAGTATTCAAACTTAATCTTCCTTTTTCTATCAAGGGATGTGTTGACCTCATACTGATTTTGATGATTACAAAATAATTAAGTATGATACTAATGATATTGTAGTTAAGTTAAATAAATTTCAGGTGAATCATTAAGATGATGTTACTCCAAATTGGATTACTCTACATATCAAAAGAAAGGTATTACAAAGGTAAAATGAAGGTAATGTGATTGTATTTTGCAAGTCCAAATGTTTTTAAAAAGGGCAAATGAATTTTTCAAATGGACTTTTGCTTCAAAGGTATCACAAAATATTTGTTTTATAAATGACTAAAACTACCTTTGCTTGAACTATTGTATTGTTTCTTATAGCATAAAAAATATTTTTAAATGAGCCAATGAATTTGTATTCCAAATGTTTTTCTTCAAGCCAAATGTTTTATCATAGTTCTTCAATATTTGATCATTCATTTCTTAAATTACTAAATATATTTGATAATTTAACATGAAAAAATTGTTTCTCAAAGCATTTGCATGGCAATCCAGTAAATCCCACTAAATGCAGTCAATGGCATTTCTGTAAATCCCACTGAAGGCTGTCAGTGGCATTCCTGTAATCTCATTGAAAGCTGTCAGTGGCATTTCTGTAAAATTCAAAACCGTGTGGATTTGTGAAACTGTTAACTGATTAGCTAGCTTGGATCCCTTTTTAGCTAGCTGAGTTCCCTCTCTAGTTAGCTACTTTACTCTTACCTTGTTAATTAGCTGGTTAGCTAGCTATCTCTTTCTCTTAGCTAGCTGAAATGTGTTGTTAGCTAACTACTTTTTCCTGTTACAATATTGGCCGAACCATGCTTATTTTTAGCTAAATGGGGAGCTAGATGGTTATCTCTCTTAGCTAGCTAGAATGCATTGTTAGTTAACTACTTTATCTTGTGAGCTAACTATTCCTCTTTGTTAGCTAACTAATTGTTGCAGGACTTCTTTAAGCCATGAGGGTGAATATTTTAGTCAGCTAAAGAGCTAACTACCTCTCTCTTCAAGCCATGTGGATGCAAGCCTTAGTTAGCTAAAGAGCTAACTACTTTTTGTGCCTCTTCTCTTCATGAACGTTGGATGATTGCTTAGTTAGCTAAAGAACTAACTACTTTTTGGATTCCCTCTCTCCTAGCCACATGACTTTTTGGCTCGGTTAGCTAGAGAGCTAACTAGCTTTTGCCTTAGTTAGCTAGAGAGCTAACTACCTTCTCATGGGATGAATATCAAGCCGTGGGCTTTTTGCCTTAGTTAGCTAGAGAGCTAACTACTTTTTAGCTTAGTTAGCTACAGAGCTAACTAGTGCTTCATGAAACTTTATCTTGGCTGTGTGATGCTTTATTCTAAGCTAACTGGAATGGCATCCAGCTAGCTAAGGACTCATGGCTATTTCTCCCTGCACGATGACTTTTGTTCTTCAGCTAACTAAATCTTCTTCTAGTCAACTAGGAGCTATTTTGTGATTCTCCTGTGCGTGCTTCTCTTCATCCTTGCTAAGTTGATTTTATTTCCCAACCGGCTGAAAATCTGCCTCGTTTGAAAAATGTTAGAAGCTCTCTCTCTATTTTCGGCGACTGTTAATACATTCAATGCTCAAGGGAAACATTTTACAACGGTTATATTTTCTTTCCGTTTTACTTTCCATTTATTTTAATTGAGTCTAACAGATATTTTTGATGTTGGAATGCTTTAAATAGCTACGATTAGAAGAAGAAAATGGAAGATGAAAAAGAGGAGAAAATCATGTGAAAATCTTATTGAAGATCTTTGTGAGAAGTTTGTGTTGAGCTTTCATTTGTGAATCATTTCAAGAGTTATTGGAGTATTGATTCAAGTGGTTGATAACATTTAAAGAAGAGATTTGGTGCATTCAAGAGCTTACAAAGAGGAGTTTCAAATTTATTGAAGGCATCATCCAAATCTCCAACAACCACAAGAAGGCTTCATTCATTCCTCAAAGCTTCATCCCAAAGAAGAAGCCAAAAGCTCCGAATCTGTAAAGTGATCTTTCATTATTTTATTTGCTCATTTTAGGAACTTCTTGTACTTAAACCTTGATATTCTTGTAAGGCTTCCTTGTGCCATAAACAAGAGGACTAGCTGGATAAGGCTAGGGGTTGGCTTCCTTGTGCCGTGAAACAAGAGGACTAGCTGGGGAAGGCTAGGGGTTTGGTTGCCTTGTGCCGTGAAACAAGATGACTAGCCGGAGAAGGCTATGGGTTTGACTGCCTTGTGCCGTATAAATAAGAGGGCTAGCTGAGGAAGGCTAGAGGTTGTAATCTGTGATACGATTGGAGTGAAATTCCCAAAGGATTTCTAAGGAATGGATGTAGGTGTTGGGTTTGGCACCAAACCACTATAAACCTTCTTGTGTTTGTGATTGCTTGCATAATTTCTGTGATATTATTGTGTTCACATCACTACACCGCTGCCGATTAAATTTTGATTAGTGATAAGCACATATCTGCGCAACTATTTTTAAATACCCAATTCACCCTCCCTCTTAGCTTGCTACATCTGGGCAACGGATGGAACTAGAAGTCTCATTTCTTCTTCGCCCATGTAGACAGAGTGAGAGAGAGGTGGGGGAGCCAGACCAGTCTCCGAATAAAAACTCGGCAGTAGAGCAGGCCGACAGGGAGGTGTTTAACCAATTGTTGAACTCTCAAGTCCCTCCCTATCAGGAAACAACCCTCAATCAGCGAGGACCGATTGGGTCTCCTTGGCCAACTAAGAGCAGCCAGCTATCATCTCCTGACTTGGAGTCAGGAGACAATCCTTAGTCAACAAGGACCGACTAGGTCTCTTTGGCTGGCTAAGAGCGGCCAACTGTCATCTTCCATTTTGAAGTTGGGAGGCAATCTTCAATCAGCAAGGACCGACTAGGTCTCCTTGGCCGACTAAGAGCGGCCAGTGATCATCTCCTGACTTTGAGTCAGAAGGTAGGCGTCTGCTAACTGTGAGCCAAGAGCTAGATCTCTCTTAACTGTGAGTTGATTGGACAGTCATTCCCTGACGCGGAGTCGGGAGGTAGGTGTTCGCCAACTATGAAATAGAAGGTAGATCTCTTCCAACTATGAGCGGACTGGACAGTTGTTCCCCAATGTGAAGTCGAGAGGCAGGCATCCGCCAACTATGAGTCAGAAGGTAGATCTCTCCCAACTATGAGCCAACTAGATTCATCTCCCGATGCAAAGTTGGAAGGCAGGCATCCGCTAACTATGAGCAAGAAGGTAGATCTCTCCTAACTGTGAGCCGACTGGATTCATTTCTCGACACGGAGTCAAAAGGCAACTGCCCATCAACTGTAAGCTAGAAGGTAGATCTCTCCTAACTATGAGCTAATTGGACTCATCCCTCGACGCTGAGTCGAAAGGTAGGCATCTGCCAACTGTAAGCCAAAAAGTAGATCTTTCCTAATTGTGACCTGACTAGACTTATCCTCTGATGCAGAGTCGAAAGATAGGCATCCACCAACTGTGAGGCAGGAGGTTGATCTCTCCTAACTGTGAACCAACTGGACTCATCCCCCAACGCGGAGTCGAGACGCAATCTTCAATCTATAGGGAAGCCGAATGATTGAACAGTATATTGGAAATCCTTTGTACTTCCCTCAAATGGATTCTCACATGTTATTGGTAATATATAAAGAGATTTTCTACATTCCATGTGCGGGGTATTGGCTTTCCATCGAGCTCTTTGATCTGGTAGTCTCCCTTATAAAATATCTTGGCGATCCGATAAGGTCCTTCCCAATTTGGAAAGAGTTTGCCTCCTTCTGTTGATTTGGAGACTTTGGCATGCCTTAGGACAAGGTCCCCGGGGTGGAAGGTCTTGAGACGCACACGAGCATTGTAGTATTTTGCAGCTAGCTTGCTAGTGAAATGCTGCTATCCTAATTCACGCTCAGTTGTGTGCTTCATCGATGAGGTCGAGATTGGCCTTTAGCTATGTTGGGTTATCTTCTTTGTTGTATGATTCTACCCGCAAGCTTGGGAGACCAATCTCGACTGGAATGATTGCTTCTGGTCCGAAGGTCAGGCTGAATGGTGTCTCTTCAGTGGACATCCTTGGAGTTGTCGGTAAGCCCATAGCATGCTCGGGAGCTCCTCCACCCATCTACCTTTGTGTTGACCCAATTATTAATTTTGATGATTAATAAAAGACATGAGTATATTCACTATGTTTCTGATAAATTTAATAAGTGTTTCAGGGATTAAAAATGTTTAATCAAGCAAAAGGTATAAAGAAACAAGTTTTGAATCAAAATGTTAAAAGATTTTTTCAAAGTTCGGAGCTTAGAGTCGACACCCAAATTGCCAGGAGCCAACCCCAAGGCGTATCAAAAGTTTTCTGAAATTTTGGCATGGTCTGGAGTCGACACCTAGAGTTTTAGAGCCGACTCCAACCTGAGATACAGAGAAGTGTATTCTGTTTCAGTTTCCAGAGCCGACACCTAGTATTCGGGAGCCGACACCTGAGAATTCGAGAGCCGACACCTGAGTTTCTGGAGCCGACTCTAACCTGAGAACAGAGAGCATGTTTTTATGAGCATTTCTGGAGCCGACACTTTTGGTTTGTGAATCCGACTCCCGAAAGTGACGAGCCGACACTTAACTTTATTGGAGCCGACTCTTCAACAACTTTTTATTTTCTATTTTTGGATACCCGATTTGGAGCCAACATCTAAAAAGTTGAAGCCAACTCCAACCTGTCAGGAATGGATTTTTTATTTGTCAGAATGGACTCCAACGGTAAAATTTTTTCTACCTAACCTCTAACGGCTATTTTTCTTTGTGTGTAGAAAGATCCAAACATCTCACAACGGCTATATTTTCCACCTAATCTTGGATTAATAGATATATAAAGGGGGAAACCATTCGTTTGAAAATAAGAGAAAAATAGAGAAAAAAATAGAGAAAAATACTTAGTGAAAAAGAAAGAGAAATCAAGAGGAAAGTCTCAGAGCTCAAATCCGTCAACCCTAGAAAGCTCAAAGAGAAATCCACAAGCTTCTCAAGCTCAAATCAAGGAGATTTCCATCATTAGAAGAAAGGAAGCAAAAGCCCCAAAATCCTCAACTTCTCAACTGCAAATTCTGTGAAGAATCTGAGCTGAGGCCCTGATTCAATTTTTCAAAGGAGAAGAGGAAAAGAAGAAAAGAAGAAAAGCATTCACTCAAAGAGTTTCAAACAGACTTTTCTTATCCTTGTTTACTTTATTATTTATTTGCTCATTTGAGGAGCTGTTGTGTATTCATAACTCTATTTTTCATTATTGTTTGCTAGTTCAATCAGAGGATTGAATTAGTGAAGGTAGTATACCTCGGTACAAGCTAAGGATAGCTTGTGGTTGGGTTGTATGCTGGTGAGCTCGAAAAACCAGCTGGGTTCGTTGTGATCCCAGGGGAAACAATAAATTTTGAGTTGTGAGCTTGTAAAACAACTCGACTGTAATCAAGTGGATTATAGTGTGGACCCAAGTGAAGCTTGGGAGTGGACGTAGGTGTTGGATATACCGAACCACTATAAAATCTTTGTGTTTGTCGTGCTTTGTCTCTTTATCTCTCTCTATCTCATTTAGTTGTGATTAGCATTTATTTATACTTTGCACTCAAGCTCTTTCATATCAAAGAAAATAGTTTTTAAAAGAGTTAAATTTTTAAGAACCAAATTCACCCCCCCCTTAGGTTGCCATCTGGGCCAACAATTGGTATCCGAGCTAGCGCTCATTTCTTGTTTGATCCAACGATCAAGAGTTAAAGATCCAAATGGCAGCTCAAGGTGGATCTTCATTTGCTGAAGGTCATTCTACTAATAGACCACCTTTATTTAATGGTTCTAATTATTCTTATTGGAAAGCTAGAATGAGAATTTTTATTCAAGCTTTAGATTATGAGCTTTGGAGTGTAATCACTAATAGACCTAGCACACCCAACATACATAATAGGTGGTTCAATAGTTCCTAAACCCGAAAGGTATTGGAATGAGAACGATAGGAAAATGGCTCAGCTCAATGCTAAGGCCATGAATGTTTTATTTTGTGCTTTAGATGCTAATGAGTTTAATAGAATTTCTACATGTATTTCTGCAAAAAAAAAAATTTGGGATAGACTAGAAGTTACCCATGAGGGTACTAATCAAGTTAAAGAGTCTAAAATTAATATCTTAGTGCACAAATATGAATTGTTTAGCATGGAACAAAATGAAACTATCACATGCATGTACACTAGATTTATTGATATTGTAAATGGTCTAAAAAGTCTTGGTAAGACCTATACTAACTCTGAATTGGTTCGTAAAATCCTTAGGTCTCTTTCAAGATCATGGGAAGCGAAAGTAACTGTCATCCAAGAAGCCAAAGATTTAAATACATTACCTTTGGAAGAGCTACTTGGATCATTGATGACCCATGAACTGACCATGAAGCAACATCAAGAGGAAGAAGTTAAAAAGAAGAAAACGATTGCCCTTAAAGCTGTAGAAAAGGAAACAAGTAGCAGTGAGAAAAAAGAGGAAGATGATGAGATAGCCCTTCTTGCAAAGAAGTTCAAAAAATTTATGTAAAGGAGACCCTTCAACAAGAAAAAAATTGAAACAAAGGTGGAAGGTGAAAAAGAAAAAGAAAAGGACATAGATAAAGAGAAAGACCCCCTCATATGCTATGAATGTAAGAAACCGGGGCACTTTAGATATGATTGTCCTCAATTGAAAAAGGATACAAGAAAAAGAAAAAGGCATACGTTGCAACATGGAGCAATAGCGAAGAATCCTCATCCGAGGAAGAACAAAAGGAAATTGCAAACATTTGCTTTATGACAAATGAAGACGATGATGTATGTACCGAAACTCATGACTTTACCTTTGATGAATTGTTTGATGCATTTAATGAATTAGTTAGTGATTTTAAAATTCTAAAAAAGAAAAGCAAAGTTTTGAAAAATGATAATTTAAATCTTATCAAAGAGAATGATAAACTAACTCATGAAATTGAAGAATTGAAATATGAAAATAAGAATTTATCAAAAGACAAAGAGTCAATTTCTAATGAACATGTTAGTTTAAGGAAAGAAGTTGATAAATATAAAATATAGTTGATAAATTTACATATAGCTATAAAAAATTAAATTTGTTATTGAGTAATTAAAGAGCTGTATTTGATAAAGCTAGATTAGGTTATAGGCCTAACAAGAAACAAAAGTATGTTAAAAATTTCTTTAGAAAAAAAATGGATAAAAATGATGTTTCATGTTATTGTTGTAATAAGAAAGGACATAAAGCCTATGAATGCAATTTTAGAAAAATTAACAAGAACTTAAGTATTAAAGGAAAGAAAATATGAGTTTCGAAAGGAACAATCGTTGTTACTACTAACCATGAAGGACCCAAGAAAGCTTGGGTACCTAAACAGAAAGTTTGATCACTTTGCAGGAGTGTCTTGCAGCCAAAAGATCAAAACGAAAGTGGTATCTTGATATCGGCTGCTCAAGGCACATGACGGATGACAAGGAGCAATTCATCACCCATGAGGATAAAAGAGGAGTTGTTACATTTGGAGATAATGGTAAAGGCCAGATTATGGGATTTGATAAAATTCAGATAACTCCCTTCACTTTTATTGAAAATATTCTTTATGTAGATGGTTTAAAACATAACTTAATTAGTATTAGCCAATTGTGTGATAAAGGATTCAAAGTTTCATTTGAAGCTTCTATCTGCACTGTTTCTAATCCCATTGACAATAGCATTATATTTGTTGGTAATAGAAATGGCAATGTATACTTAATTGATTTAGACAATTTGTCTACTAGTAATCATTGCTTAGTTGCTAATAATGCTAGTGTAAATGAGATTGGATGGCTATGACATCATAGATTAGGTCATGCAAGTACACACTTGATTTCAAAATTGATTAGAATGGACTTAGTTAAAGAACTTCCAAAGTTAGATTTTGAAAATAACCAAATTTGTGATGCATGTCAATTTGGAAAACAAACTAGAAACTCTTTCAAATCTAAAAATGTAGTTTCCACTTCTAGGCCACTAGAGCTACTTCACATGGACCTTTTCGGACCTACTAGAACAATTAGTCTAGGAGGAAAAAAATATGGCCTTGTGATAGTAGATGATTATTCTAGATTCACTTGGGTATTATTTTTGGCTCACAAGGATGATGAGACTTTCTCAATATTTCTGAAATTCTTCAAGTCACTAAGGAGAAAAACAACACCATAGCGTCTCTTAAAGTGTTCATGGCACAGAATTTGAAAATCATTTATTTAAAATTTCTGCATTGAACATGTCATTCACCATAATTTTTCTGCACTAGAACACCACAGCAAAATGAAGTTGTAGAAAGAAAAAAATAGAACTTTAGAAGACATGGCCCGTACCATGCTATGTGAAAGCAACCTACCAAAATACTTTTGGGCGGAAGCTATAAACACGGCATGTTACATCCTTAACAGAGCTCTAATTAGGCCAATTCTTAAGAAAACTTCCTATGAATTATGGAATAATAGGAAACCAAACATTAGATTTTTTCATGCATTTGGCTGTAAATATTTTATTCATAATAATGGAAAAGATAATCTTAGAAATTTGATGCAAAATCTGATGAAGGCATATTCTTAGGATACTCAACAACTAGTAAAGCCTATAGAGTATTTAACAAAAAATCCTTAATTGTAGAAGAATCTATTCATGTAGTTTTTGATGAGTCTTTAGCATCAAGTTCAGAAAAGATTGATGATGAGGAATATAAATATACTAGAAAGAGATATTGAAAAGTTAAATATAGATGTATCTTCAGATCATGAACAAGAAGCTAAAGATGATGATTCACCTAGGGTTGATGTTATTGATACTAATCATAATGAAGTAGATCTTCCTAGAGATTGGAGATATGCCTATGGTCATCCGAAGGAATTGATTATAGGTGATCCATCTCAAGGAGTAAGAACTAGATCATCTATAAGGAATATCAATAATCATCTTGCATTTGTATCTCAAATTGAACCTAAAACTGTTAAAGAAGCTGAAAAAGATAATAATTGGATGCTAGCTATGCAAGAAGAATTAAATCAATTTACTAGGAATAATGTATGGTCCTTAGTTGATAGACCTAAAGGTCATTCAGTTATAGGATCTAAATGGGTATTTAGAAATAAATTGGATGAAAATGGCATAGTAATCAAAAATAAAGCTAGATTAGTTGCAAAAGGATATAATCAAGAAGAAGGAATTGATTTTGATGAAACTTTTGCACCTGTAGCTAGATTAGAGGCAATTAGATTACTACTTGCATTTGCATGTCATATGAACATCAATCTATTTCAAATGGATGTTAAAAGTGCATTTTTAAATGGTTTTATAATGAGAAAGTTTTTGTGGAACAACCACCTGGTTTTGAAGATCATAAATTTCCAAATCATGTTTTTAAATTACACAAAGCACTGTATGGTTTAAAACAAGCACCTAGAGCTTGGTATGATAGGTTAAGCAAATTTCTAATTGAAAATAATTTTTCTAGAGGAAATGTAGACAAAACCCTATTTTTAAAAAGAAAAGATAAAGACTTATTAGTAGTACAAATATACGTAGATGATATTGTATTTGGTGCTACTAACAATCTTTGTGTCAAGAATTTGCTAAGCTAATGCAGGGTGAATTCGAGATGAGCATGATGGGAGAACTCAACTTCTTCCTAGGACTTCAAATCAAGCAAAGCAAAGAAGGGATTTTCATCAACCAAACTAAGTACACAAAGGAAATTAGGACTTCACAAGAAGTTTGGAAATTCTCAAGAAGTTTGGAATGGAATCAATCAAACCCCTTGGAACACCTATGAGTCCTTCATGCAAATTGGATAAAGATGAAGACGGTAAGAAAGTCGATCAAAAATACTATAGAGGTATGATCGGATCTCTACTTTACTTAACTGCAAGTAGACCTGATATCATGTTTACTGTTTGTTTATGTGCTAGATTTCAATCAGAACCTAAAGAATCTCACTTAATTGCTGTAAAAAGAATACTAAGATATCTAAGTGGAACAAAAAATGTAGGATTATGGTATTCTAGAGATTCAACACTGAATTTAATTGCTTATTCTAACTCTGATTATGCTGGATGTAAACTAGATAGAAAAAGTACAAGTGGTACATGTCAATTTTTAGGAAGTAACTTAATCTCTTGGTTTAGCAAAAAGCAAAATTTGGTTGCATTATCTACTGCTGAAGCAGAATATGTTGCAGCTGGAAGTTGCTGTACTCAAATCCTTTGGATTAAGCGACAACTTAAAGACTATGGCATAACACTTGATAAAACTCCTATTAAATGTGATAATACAAGTGCAATAAACTTAACTAAAAATCCAATCCAACATTCAAGAACTAAACATATTGAAATTAGATATCACTTCATTAGAGAACATGTAGCTAACAATGAAATTTGCCTTGATTATGTTAGTACTGAAGAACAGTTAGCTGATATATTTACAAAACCTTTGAGTGAAGAGAGATTTTGTTATCTTAGAGGAGAATTAGGGATTTGTGATCCTTTGGAATGATTTTAA
Organism: Calamus simplicifolius; assembly: GCA_900491605.1. Taxonomy (NCBI): domain Eukaryota; kingdom Viridiplantae; phylum Streptophyta; class Magnoliopsida; order Arecales; family Arecaceae; genus Calamus; species Calamus simplicifolius. The sequence continues at coordinate 1,122,602 of UESW01003838.1, read as the reverse complement.
AACCCATAAGGAATGATTATCTAGAATTTAATCAATTTCTTGAGATTTCTCTCATGATTTTTAAATCCCTAAGAAAAAATCTTGTTGGGCGAGTCATAACCATGGGAAGGAAGGTAGATTTCGATTTCTTTGAAGCCGAGGGTTTTGCAATCGGTAGACAAATTAAAGAGCTCGGTTGGGATAAGGTATGTTCTTTGAATGTTCCCACTTATCCGGCCCTAGTTAAGGAATTTTACCTAAATTTATCAAGGGGAGATGGTGGAATAGTTAGTTCTGTAAGAGGGAAAAGAATTCATCTCACATTTCAAATTTTAGGAAATCTTTTAGGAATTCCTGTCACTGGGCTTACTGCAAACATTCACAGTGAGAGATCAGATGCTTTATCAAGGATGTTAGGAAGGGAAATAACTGAGTTTGAGGAAGTTAGGGCAAATCAATTGCCACTTGAGCTTAGACTGTTGCATAACATTTGTGGTAGGATCCTATTTCCCAAGACTGTCGTTTTGAGTATGTCTCAGAGCGAGACATAGTGATTATGGATAGTATCTTGACGGGTCAGCCAATCAATCTTGCTGGAATGATGATATGGTATGGCTGAGGCCGGGGGCAAGAGGAGATCTTCATTGCCTTATGGGATGATCCTAACCATGGTTTTTAGAAGTCAAGGAGTTGTTATTTCTGAGAATGAGCCATCGAAAAACCTAAGGCACACTGACTATTACAGCTTGGCTACTGTGCACAGAATGGGGTTTGTAAAAGTGGATGGTAGATGGGAAAGAAAAGGTCATCTGGATGAGAGAGCAGCTGATATTAGGGCCACTGCACCATCTGAGGCAGGTCCATCAGTGAGGCATCCATCACCAGAGCCTAGCAGATCATCACCACCACCGGCACCTACTCCAGCTCCTGCACATGTACCACTGCCTATGTCATCCATTGGTTTTTCTGATATTCAGTTAGAACAGCTTAAAAGTCTATTTGCTACTCACAAGGAAGAAATGAAAACAGAAATTGATAATAGTTTGATGAATTTAAGAGAAATGTATATTCTTTGGATGAAAGAGTTGGCAAAATTGAATCCACACTTGGAGCCTCCGCAGAATCTTTGAAGAATGATCTCAAGAATATTTTTGAAGAACTTAAAGATATTGGAGGAGATTCAGAGACTTATTCCAAATGCAATGCTGAGCTTCAGGACAAAATTATGACTGCATGTGCATTTGTTGATAGAAGACTAAAGGAATTTGTAAACTCAAAGTGAAGGAATGGAAAAATATTAGAAGAATTGCAAAGACTTCTTAGAAGCTAATTTTGATTATCTTGTAATGAAGTTCTTTGATGTTATTAAAAGATGATGTTTAGTTTAGTTTGATGTTGATTTACTTTTTTCTGAAGTTTTGATGTAATAAGTTTCTTTTTGTAATATGATGTAATGCTTGACTTTATGAAGTATGTAATGAACTTATTTGATACTTAATGAATATCATTTGATCTTTGAAGCATCTCTCAATTTGTCATTTAACTTGAAACTTCTTAACCTTTTTGTTGATTACAAAAAAGGGGAGAAGTAATTGATAGTCGTATATGCATTGAAAGTTATAAAGAGGAAGAAGTATTTAATATTTGCATTGGAACAAATAAGCTTAATTAATTGGTATTGCATATAAGGAGAAGTAATTGACATATGTGCATTGAAAGGAAGAAGCTTAGCTAACTTAATTTGATACAATTTGATATGATTGTTTAATTGGTATCAAACATTAAAAGTTTACTGTTAAAAGGGAAGAATAGATGTTAAATTGAGTATCATAGGGGGAGCTACTTCATTCAGGGGGAGCTTACCTATGAGAACTAAATATTTGAGAAATTTGATTTGAAAATCTTATTGTTTAAATCATGCATATACTCAATGTTTTTATAATCATCAAAAAGGGGGAGATTGTTGACCCAATTATTGATTTTGATGATTAATAAAAGACATGAGTATATTCACTATGTTTCTAATAGATTTAATAAGTGTTTCAGGGATTAAAAATGTTTAATCAATCAAAAGGATAAAGAAACAAGTTTTGAATCAAAATGTTAAAAAGAATTTTTCAAAGTTCAGAGCTTGGAGTCGACACCCAAATAGTCAGGAGCCGACCCCAAGGCGTATCAGAAGTTTTCTGAATTTTGGCACGGTCTGGAGTCGACACCCAGAGTTTCGAGCCGACTCCAACCTGAGATATAGAGAAGTGTATTTGTTTCAGTTTCCGGAGCCGACACCTAGATTCGGGAGCCGACACCTGAGATTCGGGAGCCGACACCTGAGTTTCTGGAGCCGACTCTAACCTGAGAACAGAGAGCGTGTTTTTATGGACATTTATGGAGCCGACACTTTTGGTTTGGGAGCCGACTCCGAAAGCGACGAGCCGACACTTAACTTTCTTGGAGCCGACTCCTCAACAACTTTTATTTGCTATTTTTGGATACCCGATTTGGAGCCGACACCTGAAAAGTTGAGCCGACTCCAACCTGTCAGGAACGGATTTTTTATTTGTCAGAACAGACTCCAACGGTAAGATTTCTTTTTACCTAACCTCTAACGGCTATTTTTCTTTGTGTGTAGAAAGATCCAAGCATCTCACAATGGCTATATTTCCACCTAAACTTGGATTAAGAGATATATAAAAGGGGAAACCGTCCGTTTGAAAAGAAGAGAAAAAAAAAAAAAAGAGAAAAATCTTAAAAAAAGAAAGAGAAATCAAAGAGGAAAGACTTAAGCTCAAATCCATCAACCCAGAAAGCTCAAAGAGAAATCCACAAGCTTCTCAAGTTCAAATCAAGGAGATTTCCATCATTAGAAGAAAGAAAGCAAAAGCCCCAAATCCTCAACTTCTCAACTGCAAATTTCTGTGAAGAATCTGAGCTGAGGCCCTGATTCAATCTTTCAAAGGAGAAGAGGAAAAGAAGAAAAGCATACATTCAAAGAGCTTCAAACAGGCTTTTCTTATCCTTGTTTATTTATTGTTTATTTGCTCATTTGAGGAGCTGCTGTGTATTCAAAACTCTATTTTTCATTAGTGTTTGCTAGTTCAATCGGGGGATTGAATTAGTGGAGGTAGTATACCTCGGTACAAGCTAAGGATAGCTTGTGGTTGGGTTGTGTGCTGGTGAGCCGAAAAACCAGCTGGGTTCGTTGTGATCCCGGGGAAACAACAAGTTTTGAGTTGTGAGCTTAAAACAACTCGACTGTAATCAAGTGGATTATAGTGTGGACCCAAGTGATACTTGGGAGTGGACGTAGGTGTTGGATACACCGAACCACTATAAAATCATTGTGTTTGCCGTGCTTTGTCTCTTCTATCTTTCTCTATCTCTTCATTTGTGCTTTATTTATCTTGCACTCAATCTCATTTGTTCAAAGCACATAGTTTTAAAAAGTTAAATTTTTAAGAACCCAATTCACCCCCCCCTCTTGGGTTGCCATCTGGGCCAACACTTTGAACTCATTCAGCCAGATCCGAAGGCCCTGGAGAATGGTTTTGTACATCACCTCAGCTTCTCCATTAGTTTTTGGGTGGCCAGCAGAGGTGAACTGATGGAAAATGTTTAATTCGACATAAAATTCTATGAATGTTTTATTATCAATTATTGGCAGTTGTTGGTGATGACGGTGGGGGGTAGTCCGAAGCGGCAAATAATGAACTTCCAAAAGAAGGACTTCACTTTGCTCTCGATGATGCGTGCTAGTATCTGAACTTTGACCCATTTGGTGAACACTACAAGAAATTCATGAAATAGCGATGCAACTTAGGGACACAAATATTCGTCGCAAAATAACAACAGAATTGCGATGCAATTGCAACCCACGAATCTGCGATGCAATTAGCGACGAATTAAATCAGTCGCTAAATAGCGACGGATTTAGCGACTCTAAAAATTTTTGTTGCTAAATAGCGACACATTTAGCGATGCATTTTAATGCGTCGCTAAACAGCGGCATTTACATGAGTCGCTAAGCGTCGCTAAATAGTTTTAGGTATTCATGATTCAGGGATTAAGGGTTTCAGGGGTTTAGGATTTTGGTTTAGGATTTTAGGGTTTTATGGTGAGGGTTTTAGGGTTCTAGAGGTTTAGGGTTTTAGGGTTCTAGGGGTTTTAGGGTTTAATTAGGGTTCTAGGGTTTTAGAGTTTAGGGTTAGGATTTTAGGTTTTAGGGTTTTGGGTTTTAATTAGGGGTTATCATTGGTTTAGGGAATTTAGGGTTTAGGCTGCATTCTCGGTATGAAGGCATGGATCGGACCGAAGACAGCATAAGTCCTGGATAGGACCTTGTAGTCGGCCACTCGGGCACACTATGGCACCGCCGGTGCACATCGTTCCATGGGACGGACCGGCCAAACCAGCCCAATGTACAACTACGAGCTTTTTAACCGGAAAAAACTTAAACCAAAATATAGCAACGCATTCCGATGCGTCGCTAAATAGAGATGCATTGGAATGCATCGCTAAATAGCGACACAATAATACGTTTGATTGCGTCACTAAATAGCGACACAATAATGCGTCGCTAAACAGCGACGCATTATAGCGTCGCTAAACAATGACACATTTATAGTTTTAGGGCCCCAGCCTTTTAGGGATTCACGGTTCAGGGATTAAGGGTTTCAGGGGTTTAGGATTTTGGTTTAGGGTTTTATGGTTTGAGGGTTTAGGGTTCTAGGGGTTTTAGGGGTTTAGGGTTCTAGGGGTTTTAGGGGTTTTAAGGTTTTAGGGTTTTGGGGTTTAATTGGGTGTTTAGGGTTTTAGAGTTTAGGGTTTTAGGATTAGGGTTTTAGGTTTTAGGGTTTTGGGTTATAATTAGGTGTTATCATTGGTTTAGGGCATTTAGGGTATAGGCTGCATTCTCGTCACGAAGGCATGGATCGGACTGCAATCCCGGATAGGACCTTGTAATCGGCCATCCGGGCATACCGTGGCACCGCCTATGCACATCATTCCATGGGATGGACCAGCCAGCCCATCCCAATGTACAACTATGAGCTTTTTAACTGCAACAACTTAAATATACGCTATTGGAGCTAGAATTACCTCGACTGTTGGCACCAGACTTGCCCTGCAATGGATCCGCTTGTTAAGGGATTTAGATTGTACTAGATTGTACTCAATCCAATTACCAGACTCGAAGAGCCAACCGGTATTGTTATTTATTGTAACTACCTTCCCGTGTTAGGATTGGATAATTTGCGCGCCTGCAGCCTTACTTAGATGTGGTAGCCATTTCTCAGGCTCCCTCTCCTGAATCAAACCGTAATTCTCCATCAACCATCACCAACATGGTAGGCCCCTACCCGTCTCCTAATTTAGGAAAAATATGTGAGCGGCACAAGGCCGAGCTTGACCCCCCAATCGGCCACCTGGGAGGTAACCCGCCATAAGAGATCGAAGCGCCACCGAGGGCAGTGGAGGAGAGAAAGGGGCAGCACCGCCGTCCACGGGAGGTTTCCGAAGGAAACGGACATGTAACATCGCGGCCACCCATGTCACCCCGGTGCTCCAGCGAAACGAGCGGCATAGATTACAATATATAAATATATAAAATTATCACTATATAATATTAAATATAATAAACCACAATAATAATTAAATAAAATTAATATTATAAAATATTAATATTTAGCGACGCATAATTGGGTCGCTATTTAGCGACGCATATTTAATACATCGCTAAATAGTGATGCATTTAGCGACGCATATTCATGCGTCGCTATTTGGGGACACAATTCTGCATCGCTAAATTCGGGGTTAAGTTGCCAAATTAGTGATGCAATTAGCGACGTATTAATTGCCCTCATATTAGCGATGAATTAGTGATGCAAAATTGCGTTACTAATCCTAATATATAAAAACACCCCCTCCCCCCAAAACCCCTTCCTCCCTAATTTCTCCCCCCCCCCCCACCGGCTGCTCCTCTTCTCTTCCTCCCTCTTTCTCCTCCTCCCTCTTCCCCACCTCTGGCAGCACTCCGGCGGCCACTCCGGCACCCGACCACCTTCGGCGGCCACTCCGGCACCCGACCACCTTCGGCGGCCACTCCGGCACCTGACCACCTCCGGCGACTCCTATTTCCGGGTA